>JASPKZ010003050.1:1032500-1617082 GCA_030220185.1 Diploptera punctata
ATGGTTTTTTTAAAATATTTTCATGAGAACCTTCATTCCGTCGGAATTAGTTAAAATGCAGTCATAAATTAAACCCTTATCATTCTATTCTATAGTCTTATTCTTCTTCTTCTTCACGGTTTAGGCTTATTTACTAGTCTGTTACGGCTCCACATTGCTGCTCTATCCATCTTTTCTTTGGTCTTCCCAAACTTCTTCTTCCTCGTGGTGAATAGTTGTATGCTGCTTTTGGTATTCTATTCTCAGTCATCCTTGCCAAGTGTTCTTTCCAGTTTGTTCTGTATTTCTCTATTGTTGTGTTTAATTCCTCTACTTTTAGTTGTTGTCTTATTTCTGTGTTATGTTTTTTGTCTGTTCTTTGATATCCTGCTATTGGTCTGAGGAATCTCATTTCAGCAGCTTGTATTCTGGCAGATTGTTGTGTTGTCACTGTCCATGTTTCGGATCCATAAGTAATAATAGGCACTGCCATTGTCTTGTATAATTTCATTATAGAGTCTTTCCTGGCTTTATTTTTCAAAGTTCTTTTTAGTGTTCCTGTTATATAATTAAACTTATTTAGTTTGTTATTTATATCTGTTTCCGCTGTGTATGATATTTCGCAACCTAGGAAGTTATATCTTACCACTTGTTCTATTGGTTTATTTTCTAATATTATCTTTGTCCGAACTGGATGAGCGCCCTTGAAGGCCATTGTTTTTTATTTTTGTGAGGATATTTCCATGTTGTATTTTTTTGATATTTCATTTAGTTTATATATCATTCTTTGTAGTTCGTCCTCTGTTTTTGCTATTAAAATCTGGTCATCTGCAAAGGCTACTGTTTTTATTACTATATTTCCTAAGTTAATTCCCCCAGTCGTCATTTGCTTCCATGATCTTATCATGTCGTCGAAATAAATGTTAAAAAGAGTGGTTGATAGTGGACAACCTTGTCTAACTCCTCCTGTTATATGTATTGGTTCCCTTTGATTTATTTTTATTTTTGTTTTCTCATACATTTTCTTAATTACTGCTATCAAGTGTAGTGGAATTCCTTTTTCACTTAATATGTTCCATAATTTTGGTCTAGACACTTTATCAAAGGCCTTCTTATAATCTATAAAGAGGATGTGCGTCTCTAAGTTGAATTCTCTTCGCTTCTCTATTATTTGTTTTAAAGTGAATACGTTGTCTGTGCAGCTTCTTCCTTTCCTAAAACCTGTCTGTTCTTCTGATGTTATTGCATCTACTATAGTTGTTAATCTTTGGTTGATCATTTTTGCATGTATTTTGTATGCTGTACATAGTAAGCTTATGCCTCTATAGTTTTCTGGCTTTGTTTTATCACCTTTTTAAAATATTGAGATTATTTTTCCAATTTTCCATTCTTCTGGTATTGTATTTTGTTTCCAGCAGTTGTTATAGAATTTTAGTAATCTTTCTTGAAAATTCTTTGGGACATTTTTTATCAATTCTATGTTTATATTGTCTATCCCGCATGCTTTATTATTTTTACACTATTCTATAGCATTTGCATGCTATGTTTTGCAGCTTTACTAGGGAACTATAGGTGTGGTAGTTTCCGATGCTTTTCACACCTTGGAATGTTGATGGACAGATGATATTGGGACCTTTTGGTCTTCAAATCTTCCTGACATTTCTCTTACATGTGAGGAAAAACCCCGAAAGAACCTCACCCAGGAAGTTTTTCCCGACCGGGAATCGAATATGGGCCCGCTGTGTACAAGCCGACCACGCTACCTCGAGACCTCAGTCGTCATTGAATCCAATGTTTACTCTTAATTGTAATAATAGGCCATTGGTCATGATTATAACATAGATGTTATTAGCTCTTACTAAAGGTAGATTCATTATATTAATTAGATTGTAATAGATTAATTGGAATTTCGAGAATTATGCATTATGTAATTATATCCAGAAATTCTATCTGATGTTACATACCATGACGTCATCTCATATTGCAGTATCAAGTAATAATATATCTCTCTCATATATCTAGGTATATATATATATATATATATATATATATATATATATACCTAGATATATGAGAGATATATATATATATAGGCCTATAAAAATGAATGTTTCATTGTTCATATTTTATCTTCTTCTTCTTCTTCGTCACTGTTTACGTTAATTATTAGCCTGTTCCGGCTCCAAATTGCTGGTATTTCCATCTTTTCTTTGGTCTACCCAAACTTCTTCTTCCTCGTGGCGAATAATCGTATACTGCTTATGATATTCTATTCTCAGTCATCCTTGCTAAGTGTTCTTTCCAGTTTGCTCTATATTTCACTATTGGTGTATTTAATGTCTCTACTTTTAGTTGTTGTATTATTTCTGTGTTGTGTTTTTTGTCAGTTCTTTGATATCCTGCTCTTGGTCTGAGGGATTTCATTTTAACAGCTTGTATTCTGGCAGATTGTTATGTTGTCACTGTCCATGTTTCGGATCCATAAGTAATAATAGGAACTGCCGTTGTCTAGTATAATTTCATTATAGAGTCTTTCCTGGCTTTATTTTTCAAAGTTCTTTTTAGTGTTCCTGTTATATAATTAAACTTATTTAGTTTATTATTTATATCTGTTTCCGCTGTGTATGATATTTCGCAACCCAGGAAGTTATATCTTACCATTCGTATTTTATGCGCTGCCATATCTTTATCCGATTGTGATGGGGCTTTTTGCAAAGTGTTCAGGAAGGTTATATGCTATAAGAGAATTATAATAGGCTTACTTAACTCTGCCACTCTTAAAAATACCCTTTATTGAAAAACGTGAAAAAGTCCTGCTTGAGTAAGAGGGGAGTAGATCGAGGTGCACGCGACACATTAGGCATTGTGAGGGTTATACAATCTACCAGTTCGAGAGTTGTATTACTTCACTATAGTTTAAATGAGAGATTTGGCGCTGAATTTTAGTGGCTTGCAGTTAAAAGCAGCAGATAGTTTTGTGGACACGGCTTTGATAAAATAAAATAAAATAAATTTCAAGATAGCTTTCGGCATGCAATGGTTGACAGTTCCCTTCTCAGAGCGCTATTTTTTCAGGCTGAAGGTTCTTTTGACCCTGAAAATATTCGGACTCGGGACCCATGACTTAAAATCCCTCCTGGAAGACTTCTTCCTTCGATTTTTCCATCCTAAAAAAATCGACCGGATTTGAACCCGCGACACTCGGGACTAAAGGCAAGGAATATAACCACTAGACTACCGGGGCCGACATAGCCTACTTGCACATCTAATATATAAAAATGAATATTTGTTTGTTTGTTTGTACATTATGCACATCCATACCGTTGATAGGGTTTTTTTGCAAAATGTTCAGGAGATTCCCGGGATGAACAAATGCTATAAGAGTGTTGAGATACTCAACTCCTGCACCCTTAAAAACACCCTTTGTAGTGAAAAACATAAAAAGTCCCTTTGTTACCCTTAAATGGCATACGCTGCCTAAACCATAAATACAGAAAATTAATACATACAGAGAATTGAATATCTCAAAAAACTCTACAAAAAGGTCCCCGACAGCATATGTTTATCTTTTAGAGATAACACACAATAGCCATTTTTGTCTTTCATTGATGCCAAGGAGATCGGGATAAGTAGGCTATATTCCCGGGCCAGTTTGTGCTGCCATACCATTCATCCGATTGTCATGGGGCTATTTGCAAAATGTTCAGGATTTTCCTGGGAAGGTAATATGTTATAAGAGAGTATTAATGCGCAAGCCCTTCACCCTTAAAACATCACCTTCTGTAGTGAAAAAACGTGAAAAAATGTCGCTTTTTGTAGGCTTAAATGGTTTACGTTGTCTAAACCGTAACAAATACACAAAATTATTGTACACAGAATTGAACATCTAAAAAAAAAACTCTTCAAAAAAGTTTGCGTGCATAGCCTATGTTTATTTTTTAAGGATAACTCACAATAATCATTTTTGTCTTTCATTGATGCCAAGAAGATCGGGATAAGTAGATTCCCGGGCAAGCATAGCAGCGCACGACGGGCATTCTTTTATGTATAACTCAAAATAATGAATTTTGTATTTCAGCTCATTTATGCCAAGAATATCAGGATGCGTAGATTCCCGGGCAACGCCAGGTAATCAGCACAGGGTATCTAAAAATAATAACGATATAAATTTATATTTATTTTTCCTTTTACTTATTCAACTAAATGCTAAATCACATCATTTATTTAGGTGTAAGCAGCGCACTCCGGGTAATGAGCTAGTGGGTTATTAAAAAATAAATAAAACTTTTTTTATTTTTAGAATGCGATGTTCACCTCTGAAGACGATACGAACATTTAAGACAAGAAACTATCATTTCAATTAATACTATAACATAACAGTATAATCCTGCGGGTTAAAAAATTGCGACACAGTGCCTGTGTTTCGTGGCTAAAAGGTCTTTAATCGTGGATCCAGTCGGTAGATTAAAAGGAATAAAGTATCGTAAGGAGAAACAGCTACAAACCAGGAGATTGGATGTACCGGACAAAAATGGCTATTTAGGAATCGGTACTATCTCAAAGACATTAATCAACCGATTATCTATCCTCATCTATCGTTTATTAATGCATCGGCAACGTTTTTTTTTTCTTACTGCAGACACGTGCCAATGCGACTTTTTAAACAAAGAGCGAATTCAAACCAAATGGACAAATTAATATCAAAGTAAGGCAACCTTTATTGGTCACTAACCCTAACGTTCCCCTTGTTCTAAAGGCGAACCTTCTTCCGTAATTCACATGCCGCTATGGGTCCTTTATAATCAAATGCCCGCCCTCGCCACAATCGGTGTTTTAATTAATTGTTCAACTTGTCATTCGGTTGGAATAATTTTAATTGAATTGTACGTGTCTCTTCTGCTTTGTTGCAAATTTATAATGTCGAGGAAAAGGAAAGAAAATTAGTTCCGAAGCGGAAAAAAGTAGCATTGCTGCTTAAAGTAATAAATAATAGTTTTAAAAAACTAAAACAACATGCTTTATTAGAAAACCGAACTAAAAAAATGAAAAATAATTTTAATTTCCAACACGCTTGGGATAAATAATTTTACCATCAAAAGCGTGGGGTGTTCTTTATCAATGAATATGTTTGATAATAAACATATATTGGTAAGAGTAAAGTCTCTAAGAAGAAAATGTAAAAATCATACAAAGCACCCCACGCTTTTGATGGTAAAATTATTTATCCCAAGCGTGTTGGAAATTAAAATTATTTTTCATTTTTTTAGTTCGGTTTTCTAATAAAGCGTGTTGTTTTAGTTTTTTAAAACTATTATTTATTTTATATTTTTTAGTTTTAATATTTTACAGAATAAGATAAAAATGTAAATATCTTTAAATTCGATACTATTGTAGTATGAGCTAAAAGTAATACTCTTCTAAAAAAAAACTCCCAGCCGGTTTTGAACCAGCGACCTATGGATTGCTGAAATTATATACCACTAAGAGTTCACCAACTGAGCTCTTACAACGATTGACTAAAAAGTCGACAAGTCCGCAACCTATTATACCAGTTTTCAGTTTTTTTATTTTCTGATGATTCTGGCCAGGATTTTAGAAACAAAATATGAAATTATTATATTGTCACGAGACCTTTACAAGTATACAAAGTTTCAAGTCGATCCAATGTTTCTAAGTGGATGAAAAGCGCGTTAAAATTCCGTTATATAGATTCAAAGACACCTTTTCTGATTTTTTGATGATTCTGGCCATGATTCTAGAAACAAAAAAAAAAATGAAATTATTGTATTGTCACGGGTCTTTTACAAGTATACAAAGTTTCAAGTCGATCCAATGATTTTAAGTGGGTGAAAATCGCGTTGAAAGATTCCGTTACGTAGCTAGATAGATAGATAGATAGATGGATAGATAGATAGATACAGGTCAAGCTATTATAAAGCGTGCCAAAGGAGGAGATTAATGCAAAAGTGGGGCAGGAAGATATATTCAAACCAACAATAGGCAAATTCAGTCTTCATGCAGATAGTAATGACAACGGGGTTAGATTAGTCACATTTGCCACATCAAAGAATCTCATTGTTAAGAGCACAACCTTTCAGCATAAGGATATTCATAAATACACCTGGACATCCCCAGATGGAGAAACTCGGAACCAGATAGATCATGTATTAGTGGATAAACGCTGGCACAGTAGCATCATTGATGTTAGATCAGTTAGAGGGACACACTGCAATTCGGATCATCATCTGGTCAGAGTGAAAATCAGACAACGGCTATCGCTTATGAGAGGAACAAACGCTAAAGACGATTCTGTAAAATATGAATTAAAAAACTTGAAAAATGATGAAATGCGGCAAGAATACAAAATCAAAATTGCTAATAGATTTGAAGTACTGGAATCTTCAGATGACAAGGTGGCAAACGAAGAAGAAACTGATATAAATAAAGAATGGGAGGCTATAAGAGATACTATTAAATTGTCAGCATCAGAAAACATTGGTTGTTTAAAAAAGAGGCAAAACAAGAAATGGTTTGATGAGGAATGTGCCGACATTGTAAAGAAAAGAAAGCTAGCAAAAATGAAATGGTTGCACGAGCCAAATGAGGTAAATTTAGAGCAATTGGGTAGTGTTAGACGGGAAACCACCAAGTTACTAAAGAGTAAAAAGAGGGAATATTTGAGAGAGAAGATTAATGATCATGAAATGAATGCAAAAAAATAGGAACGTAAGAGAATTATATCCGGGAATTAGTATAGAGAAGAAAGGGTTTCAGGCTAGAACAAACATAATTCGGACTGAAAATGGGGATATGATTGCAGATTCCAGGAGTGTATTAAATAGATGGAAAAGTTACTTTAATCAGCTATTAAATGTACATACAAAACAGGACATTGAGGAGGATAAGTTACAGACAGCAGAAATACTAGTCGCAGAACCAAGTTCATTAGAGGTTGAAATGGCGATTGAAAAATTGAAGATGTATAAAGCATCAGGTTCAAATGAGATCCCAGCAGAACTGATAAAATCAGGGGGAGAAAAATTGATAGACAAGATACGTTGGTTGCTTAGTATGATTTGGGAAAAAGAAGCTCTTCCAGATGAATGGAAGGAATCAATTATCGTACCAATTTATAAGAAAGGAGATAAAACTGATTGCAACAACTACAGGAGCATCTCATTACTTTCAACTTCGTACAAAATTCTAACAAATATATTAGTAAGCAGACTTACTCCCTATATTGATGACATTCTAGGAGATCATCAATGTGCATTTAGAAGAAACAGGTCTACAACAGATCAGATTTTTAGTATAAGACAGATTTTAGAAAAGAAATGGGAATATAATGGTACTGTACATCAACTATAGGTAGACTTCAAAAAAGCATATGATTCAATTAAGAGGGAGAAGTTATATAGTATCCTGCTGGAGTTCGGAATTCCTAAAAAGTTAGTTAGACTTATACGAATGTGTCTAAATGGCTCAAAGAGTAGGGTGCGTGTAGGCAAACAGTTTTCAGACACTTTTGAAATCCAGAATGGGTTGAAGCAAGGAGATGCACTATCTCCTCTACTATTTAATTTTGTACTAGAGCATGCCATTAACTGTTTAGAGAATGAGGAAGACCTACAACTGAATGGTATTAATAAGCTGTTATTTTATGCTGATGATGTAGTACTACTGGCCGATAGCGAGGAGATACTAAAGGCCAACACGCACACCCTATTGAGTAACACTAAGAAATTAGGACTGGAAGTAAATATCAGTAAAACTAAATATATGGTCACAAGTAGAAATTCAGTATATAATGGAAATGGACAGCTAATGACAAATGAGAGAAATTTTGAGGAAGTGGCTGAATTCAAATACCTAGGAACAATAATCACAAATAGGAATGAGATGTACAAAGAAATTAAACATAGGCTCAATTCTGGAAATGCATGCTATTATGCATTGCAGAGACTTTTGATGTCCCAACTCCTTTCAAAAAACGTTAAGCTGAAAATATATACAACTATTCTACCAGTTTTATTATATGGATGCGAAACATGGACTCTTACTTTAAGGGAGGAAAGGAGATTACGAGTATTTGAGAATAAAGTTCTTAGGAAAATTTTTGGACCAAGAGAGATGAACAGACAGGTGAATGGAGAAGACTACATAACAATGAACTACATGGTCTTTATAGGAAGACAGATATAATAAGAACAGTTAAGTCTCGTAGACTGCGATGGGCAGGACATGTTGCACGTATGGGGAATGAAAGACGTGCATGGAAGCTTCTTGTAGGAAAGCCAGAGGGAAAACGCCCAGTTGGTAGACCAAGAATGAGGTGGGAGAACAACATTTACTATGATTTGAGGGAAGTAGATTATACAGGGAATGATTGGAAAGCATTAGCTCAGGATAGGGATGTATGGAGAGCTTATGTCCGCGCGGCCATGAACCTACGGGTTCGATAGTGCCAGTGAGTAAGTAAGTAAGTAAGTAAGTAAGTAAGTAAAGACATAAATGCTTGGCCGTTTACGCGTTGCCGAGTGGTTTGCGATTGAAATATCTTTTAAAGCGGCAAAACAGAAAAAAATTACTAACTTCTTTAAGCTCTTGTCTAAGCCTGACAATAATAATTAATAGAAATTGTTCATAATCTCTCATTAATTGATTTTGCTTTGACTATTTTTATTTTATTCTGTAACCTTGGAACGTATCCCGTATATACCCATATAAATTACCATTCCATATTCGCAGTTTCTGAATTCGCGGCATTTTTGCGGAACATATCCCCCGCGAATGAAGAGCTTTTACTGTACTGTCATATAGATGATTGTGATGGCCTGTTGGTATTATGTGGCTATTTGGGCTTGCTTTCTATTGTCTCTCAAAAGCAGGCTATTAGTTGAGCGTTTATTTAATAATCTGTTAACATTGGAGTTAGATGCTTGTTATTCTATGCCAGTGAAATGAAAAATAAAATGGCTTCAAAGCTGAGATACCTCTATTTTATAAAACGAATGCTAATTTAATAAATCTCTAATATTCGTATTTTACTTTTTTTTTTTAATTTGTCGATGAAGAGAGCTAAATTAATTTAATTGACAAATTCATTTTCATCATTCAACCGTTTGCGCGTTCCGTTGAATTCAATAGAAAATAAAAATATAGAAATGTTCAGTTCCTTCCATTGTTAGTCCACGTGCCTTTCACAGCAAGCCAGCGCATTCCAGCCTCTCAAAGGACTTACTCGATATGAATTCTACAGCGACTTGCCCAGTTAATTAACACATTCATACAGGGTGTCAAAACATTTTATCCTTACGAAATCTTGGTAGAGAGTGTTCTGTTTGGTAAGCTTTTTCTTACTTGAATATTAGTATATTACGATGCGAGGTTGGGAAGTATTTTTTTACAGAAGGAAGTAAATGTTTAAAAACCGAGCGATAGCGAGGTTTTTATTTCCGAGATTGTTTACAAAATAATAAATATTTGGAAATATTTGCGTTCATTATGAACAACTGACTAACGTTAACAATGTGGCCAATTTATAGGCCTATACAGTAAATGCCGAAAATAATTTAGTTGAGACTACAACAGGCTGTGACATCAATCAGGCATAAAATGACGGCATGTACGAATTTATTACTTTATGTTGTTCCAAATAAAGTTCAATTCATTTAAAATGCAATGATTTGTTTCGTATAATGTATCACTACATTTTGGATATATATTTGTATAGGCATATACATTGTACGTAGAATACATAAAGGGCAGTGGTTTTACTTCCCTCACGAGGTTTGTGATATGTAATGTTACAGTATAGTTATTTAGGTTGGCCACCTCGAAATGTGGGTAGTTGAACTTTCGATCATATTCGCCATTGCTGTAAGTACGACAACGCCACTATCTCGCAAAAGTAAATTAAAGTTTCTCTAAAACTAAAATCAAATCACCACTTATAGATCCTTCTTTGTTGAGTGATACACAAATTAAGTAATTAGTTTTTTCTATTACTTGCCAATCATAACATCGAAATGGAAATTTTCCGTAACTTTGATTTTTTTTTCAGATTTTAGTACAATTTTCTCAGAAACTTTTGTGGATATAGGCCTATATGTAATTTTATCCAGAATATATTATTGTAATTTTTTTTTGTATTTAAATTTCATATGTTTGTGCTGGTGAGTGGAAGAGAAGGCCATATGGTCTTAACTGCATCACGCTATATAAATAAATTATATAAATTTCACATTTATACATAAGGGAAGTTAAGAATTACATTGAAAAATTGTAATATAATTTTAGATAAAAATTTAATTACGAAACATTTTTCATAAAAATATAAACTTTTTAAGGAAATTTTAGAAACTAGAAGACTTTTCTTCCAAATATTGTTAACCTCAAATGTCAAACTACTCGTAAACAGTATGAACAAAAAATGCAGTTCTTCCAAACAGTTTTTGAGAAAATGGTACCAGATGAACATAAAATGCAAATTTTCAGTAATTTTCTCTTCAACGTTATAATGATTGCCAAATAATAGAAATTACAAACTATTACTTAATTTGTATATCAATCAACTCAGCAGGACCTGTTTAATAAGTGGTGCAATTTTTGTTTCGTTATCTGTTATAGTTTTAGAGAAACTTTCATTCATTTTCAAGCAAGAAAAAGCTTAGCGAACAGCAGACACTTACTTAGTGCCCTTTCAGGATATAGTCTGACCAACGGATGTGTGCCCCCGAAAGATATGCGAACGAAACACTAATTCCTTTTCTGCCTCGGTAAATCATTTCTCCCCCTGAATTCCTATATCTCTTTTTTTTTTTTCGTCCCTCCCATTATTCACAATTTTGTCCCTTTCGGGACAGATTATTTGCACTTGCAGTCCAGTGTTTTCAACTCACCATAAACACTGTGGCTCGGAATGGTGAAATAAATATTACTAAGTAAACAATAAAAGTCAATCAGCGTCATTAGACCTACTTAAATATGAATGAGTAATAATTAACGTTACATTATTCAGTATTCAAGATCCATGACACTGTTTGGGAGAAGTTTGGCAACATCCCTACTCGGAAAGTTATCCTGGCTGCTGTTTGACGTGGTGGGAGGGAAGTGCGTGGATGGAGTGAGTGTAGGTGTTAACTTTTCTAAGAATGACTGCAGAGCTAAAGGGGCACAGATCCGTTGGTCCGATAATACTGTTAAACTTCATATCCTTAATATACAGGATAGGAACAAAAATTACTGACAACATTCGCAGAATTGAGCTACAAATGCAAATATTAATATAATTAATGGATTCAGGCGTAAATTTGTGTAAATTCATTATATGTAAAATATAAAAATAGGTCCTATCTTAAAATATTAAAATAGGTAACTAATTTATCAGTCGTTCTTAACCAAAATGGATGTCTGTTTAAAAAACTTCGTCAATTAGCTAAAAACCATGAAGGCCTTTCAGAACATGTTCCATCTTCGGCATGTCATTTGTTACTGATGTTGGTGTATACATTGTATAATGGGTTCAAGTCTCTGGGTGTGTTCTCGTTTAGTTCTTTGTTTCTCTTAAACTTTCTATATAATCTAGAATGCTAATTTTGTTGTTTTTGTTCTTTTTGTGTAACATTGACATGATATTATCGATTTTCTTCATATTCTTGTGCAATTATTATCTGGTCATCCGCAAATAGCAATGTATATATTGTATCTGTTGATCCATCCCCAATTGGTACTTCCATTCCTGAACACTTTTTGTTCCAGTTTGATAGTGCTTTATGTATAATTAATTATTTTAAATAATGTGGGTGATATGCTATAACCTTGACGGAGGCCTTTTTATTTTAATTTCTTCTGATACACATTTTCCAATTTTAATTTTAGATACTGCGTTTTATACGCATTTTTATTGCATTAATAACACAGCTCTACAAAAAAGTTTTTTTTGTTGTTGCCCTGGATATCTCAGCGAATTTCTATGTTTTCAAGTGCGCAGGTTACGAATATATTCATGAAAGTGCAGAATGTGCTCTAGTTTTTATGATTTTTGCTTATCTTATATCTTAAACAGTAAACGACTTGTTACTAATAAAATTTATATTTCCAGTCATGATTTGATTTTTGCGCATTTTTTCGCGCATACAAACATCACGTGATCCCAACTCTCATACTCCTCACTCCAAACATCGGCCGTGATTTCAGTTATTTGACAAAATTGAAGTACTCACAACGTGCACCTGGATATGATAAAACAATTCGTCAAAGCATTGGACAAGGAAGGAGAATGTTTCGAATAAATTTGTAGAAAATTTCCTAAGCTCTGTATGGAAAAGTTAAAAGGCGGAAGATTTGATAGTCCTCAAATTCGGCAATTGATGAAAGATAAAAATTTTATCAAAGTTATGACTGTTCCAGAAAGTGAAGCTTGGAAGGGTTTTGTATTGGTAGTAGAAAATTTCCTAGGTAACTATAAAGCACCAAATTATAAAGAAATTGTGCAAAACATGTTGATAAGCTTCAAGATTCTGGGAGCAAATATGAGTATAAATTACACTTTCTCCACAGTCACCTGGATAGATTTCCGGATAATTTAAGAAATTATAGCGACGAACAGGGAGAGCGCTTTCACCAGGATCTAAAAGTAATGGAGGAAAGCTATCAGGGTAGATGGGACCGTCACATGATGGCAGATTACTGCTGGTCTTTAAAAAGAGATTGTCCCCTAAAAAATTATAGGCCTAGAAGAAAATCTTATAAATGGCGTTTCACTGAAGTATAACATGGGTTTTAGATATTTTTCTTTCTATTTATATCAGTGCATACTAATTTAAAAAAAATTGACATTATAAATATATCTGTTATATTTTTTCATATTTTCCGATTTTTGTAGTGTAAAATGATAATGAAGATTTAAAAAAAACCAGAGCAAATCTTCCAAAATCATTAATAGTTTTATGAATTGTGATAGGCTATATCTGAAATTAATCTTATATCAAGGGCAACAAAACCACTGTTGACCAGTGTAATTACATGGTTTATGTCCATATCTTCTTATGTTTCCAATAACTTTTGTAAAGGCACGGTAATAATAATAATAATAATAATAATAATAATAATAATAATAATAATAATAATAATAATAATCATAATAAATATCCTCAACTCGTGTCCAACTCAGGGTCGGGTCGAGGGATGAGATGAAGTCCGCTGCATAGATGTCTGTGAATGACAAGGGTGCCGGTCGACCTCGCCTGATGCCCCATCACAGGGGCAGATGAATTAAATTAAACAAAATGGATGAGATGAATATAGAGATATGATGGAATGAAATTGTGGCAGGGGAAACAGGAGAACCCCCGAGAAAAACCTACCCAATCTCCGTTTCATACATCACGGAACCCACATGGAGTGACCGAGACTCGATCTCGGGATCCCACCGATGAGAGGGAGCGTCTAACCGCTTGCGCCACGGAGCAGCAAATAATAATAATAATAATAATAATAATAATAATAATAATAATAATAATAATATAATAATAATAATAATAATAATAATAATAATAATAATAATAATAATAATAATAGGCCTGATAATAATAGTAATAGTAATAACAAAAATAATAACAGAAACAATAATTATTAATTGAAAAAATAAAACTTAGTTTTATTTGATTTTCATATTTATTAAGATATATTCAGTAACAGCTGTTTCGGTACACTGTACCTTCTTCAGGCCTGTTAACAAATTACGAATTGTGTTATTATAGTACATGCTATAATATTATAGTACTATAATAACACAATTCATAATTTGTTAACATGTCTTAAGAAGGTACAGTGTACCGAAATAGCTGTCACTGAATATATCTTAATAAATATGAAAATCAATTAAAACTAAGTCTTAATTTTATTTAATTGATAAATATGGATTTTCATCAAGTTAACATCAACTCAATTGAATAAGAAATAATAATAATAATAATAATAATAATAATAATAATAATAATAATAATAATAATAATAATGATAATAATAATAATAATAATAATAATAATAATAATACAATCGGTATTTAACAATTGTAGTGTTGATTGAGACACACAAGTTCTCACGAAAAATAAAAAAAAATAAACGATGGTCTACTCGTTGAGAACATTTAGCTCCCTTGCGTTTTATTTGATTACACGCTGTCTTATTAATAAGCAGAATTAAACTGGCGCGTGCTAAATCTCTCCTTTCTGGCCTCTGACGTTTGGAATGAGGGATCCTACCGCTGTACTCTCTGCTTTTCTAACTGTTGAACACTTCAAAACATTGTTCTTGTGAAAGATAAACATAAATATATTTTTTGCACGATAGTGCGTTCTGTCCTACTTACAGCAATGGCGACCATGATTGAAAGTTCAATTTCCTAAATTTTGAGGTTGCCAACTTATAAATAACTAAATAACTATACTGTAACATTACAAATTACCTACCTAATGCGGGAAGTACAACCACTGCCCGTTATATATACTACGTACAATGTATATACAAAATAATATCCAAAAGGTAAGTGTTAATATTCATTATACGAAACAAATCATTGCATTTTAAATGAATTGAACTTTAATTGAAATATAAAACAATAAATTCGTTCTTGTCTCCATTTTATGACTGATTGGTATCACGACCTCCTGTAGTCTCAACTAAATTATTTTCGGCATTTACCGTATAAAAATGTCCAGATTATTAACGTTAGTCAGTTGTTCATAACGAACGCAAATATTTCGAACAAAGGTGTTATTATTTTACTATTATTTATTATTTTGAAAACTCCATCGTGCAAAAATAATGTACAACGCACGTTTGGGAATTGTTTTACAGAATCTCCGAAATTAAAAACCTTGCTATCGCTTATTTTTTTAGTAATTTTCTCGCTACTGTAAAAAACAACTTCCCAACCTCGCATTGTAATATACTAATAAATAGAGGCATCATCATCATCCATACAAGTATTAGGTCATGTGGCCTGTTACGATCTCAATGAGAAATTTTCCATCCAGCGCTTTTTTTACACGTCGCAGCGATCTTTTGCCTTGGGAGTAGTAACGAAACATAGCTTTTGGAATTCTATGAGATGGCATTCGTTTAAATGGGCTTTCCAGTTGTTCTGTTAGTTTTGTGTATGATGAAGAATGGGTTCTACACCCAACTCTTCCATAATTTCCTCACTTTGTATTGGTCCCACTTTGTATAGCCTTCTATACGGCGCATAAATCATATCTCATTTGCTGTTATTCGGCTATCACCTCTTTTTCGTATTGTCAATGCTTCACTACCAAATCTTATACTGGTCGTGCAAGAACCTTATAAAGCAGCGATCTTGTATTCTTTTGTACTAAAGAAGGTTTTGATAATACTATTAATATTAGGTCTATACCAGTTGTTTTTGTGAAATTTGTGATTTTCTTTGCTATATAAGCTTCATCTTGAAATGTTAAATTATAACCCAAATAATTAAATGCAATTACCCGTTCTAAAATTTCATCGTCCAAAACAAATTTGCTAGGTATAGGGTATTATTCGCAAAGGGCAATCGCTTTAGTTTTCTTTGTATTGATTTCCATATTGTACTTTTTTGCAATTATATTAACTGTGTATAGAATACTCTAAATCTGTTTCTGTGGGTGCTATCAACACCAAATCTTCTGCAAAAAGCAAGGAGTCTATTTTAGGTTTCTATTAATTTAAATAGAACCACATCTCATCTGTAGCCAATCTTGAAGTATAAATAGAAGCATTCCACATCGTCTGACCGTTGATTGTCGTGTTCGTTGGAAGATTCCTGGCATGTCCGCAATGGTCCCAGCAGAGACAGCAATTCTAGCGACGAGGTTTTCTTGTTTCCACAACGGTTTCATACATTAAGCTGCTTCATATGTCCCCAGAGGAAGAAATCCAGATACATGAGGTCAGGTGATCTGAGTGGTCAGGCCACAGGGTCACTTCGGCCGACACAACAGATTACGGCAGCACGATTAACAAAATGTTCTCTAAAATTACAAAGTTGACTTCTTAGACCATATGTTCCTTATCCAATATATTTGTTTTGATGTTCTCTACCTCCTGTATTAATTTGAATGAACAGTTTCGGAATACTCTGTATACGGTATTCAAATTGGAGCCTAGCTGCTCGGAAGAGGTAGTACTGTACCAGTTGTGCTGAAGATTAAAAAAAATCAACAAAATAGCCTGAAAGTTTTAAAGAGCTTAGATTGGACACCTATTATTTTTTTTCAACGACGGTCGAAAGACATGACTTCACTTGCATCAGTTATAAACAATTGTGGGTTTGGACTTCAGTGAAAAAACACTCTGGGTTCAAAAAGTTTCTGTCGTTTGAGCACACGGCCCTCGTGCTGTTTCCATGGCAACTATAGAGCAATAATGTGAACAGTATGCTGCAACAAAAGAAAAGGCGCGTGGCGTGTCATAATCTATTAGCGTCAATAAACAGGGAGGGGAGATTAGCTCTTGTTGCTAAAATATTAAGAGGGTGAACAACACATAACAATGCTAAGAGGATTCCCAGAGTCAATATTACATGCACTAGTACCACAACACAAACACTATAACCCCTCAACCACTGTACTCGTCTCTTCCAGAACAAAATTTTAATTCGCACTTGAAGCAGGACAGTTTGAGTCATTCAACTCTGCCAAACTAATACCACAGCATTATGTTAAAATACAGTAAAACTTGCTCAAAGCGGAATCGCATGGGATCAATTATTTTTCCTCATTAGACAAAATTCCGCATTATAAAAAACTAATTATTAATAATCTTAGATTATAGAGTACCGTATATGTATTTTTACGTACCTTGGATTAATTGTAGTTCCGCTGCCGTTGAAAAGTGAGTAT
Source organism: Diploptera punctata (assembly GCA_030220185.1). Taxonomy (NCBI): domain Eukaryota; kingdom Metazoa; phylum Arthropoda; class Insecta; order Blattodea; family Blaberidae; genus Diploptera; species Diploptera punctata. The sequence goes on from JASPKZ010003050.1 coordinate 1,049,381, forward strand.
ATGTAGTATGTATGAGCGACTTCGATGGTAACACGCAAAAAAACAGTCCCGTTTCGTCAGCATTAGACATTTCTATTAGGCGCGTATCCTGAAATTAAAGTATGCAGTTTCGGTTTCGCTCACTAACTACACTTTCGTCCATATCCTTTGATTCCCCGCAAATTTCATTCCACATTACATGTCATCATTTGAAACTGTCCAGCTAACCTAAAGATGCCTTGAAATCGTTATTCCCTAGGGGGTTTGCAACAGGTAGATCTTTACTTTGGAACATCGGTCCGGAAATTTGGAGATTTATCTTCAATCTTTACTTGTTTCGTTTAATGACAATGATACATACTTTTTAGCCATCTTTATTCCGTAAATTCAGAACGCCACCTGTGAAAGATCGGGCTCAGAACTTAAACTAATTTAAGATTTTACAATGCAATGGTTATTTGTAAGACAGGTATCTGTATTTCGTATAACGGGTGTGCAGTGAGACCGAAATAAAATCTCAAGTACAGGTAGGATCTTTACTTACGCGGCGGCAGGAATCATTAATTATTCATTTTTTGGCATAATGGGGATTCAGTGAAGTGGAAACTAATTTATTTCTGTCTTTCCGCTTTATATTTTTTTCATGAATTGTGTAGAAATATCCTTCCGTTTCCGCGTTGGACAGATTCCGCTTTATGCAAAATAAATACACGTAAAATTACTATTATTTTGCCGGGACCAATAAATTTGTTCACATTGGACAGATTTCCGCATTATTCACGTTCCGGATTAAACAATATTTACTGTACTATATTTAAATAGGTCCACCGCTGTGGTCTCGAGGTAGCATGCTGCCTTGTCACGCAGCGGGCCCGGGTTCGGGCAGTTTTTCTGGGTGAGGTTTTTATCGGGGTTTTTCCTCACCTGTAAGACAAATGTCAGGAAAACTTTAAGGCCCAAACGGTCCCCGAAATCATATGGCCATCATCATCATCCTTATCATTATCATCATCCTTCACCGGTGTGGAAAGCAACGGGAAGCTACCACATCTACAATTCCCTAGTAAAGCTGCAAGCATAGCATGGAAATGCTATGATTGCAGTGAAAGACCTGCCCTCGGGCAGAATTACTATGGATGGATGGATATTTAAATACGCGGGGGAAAGCAGGGAATGTCCCAACATTAGAATATAAATATAACCCTGACATCATGGTTGAAATATTATCGGAATTTGGAGGAATGCACTCATTGAGATTGTGCTAATAAACTATTTTCTTTAAATATTCCCAGATCCTTCTTAGAGGGAATTACCAAATCGGTATGACATATATCATCATCATCATCATCATCCGGTATCATGACAGCTGCCACCGTCTTCCGTAAACCAAACGCCATTCCTCTCTATTCACCTATTGATCTTCATCCAATCCTCTGATAATCATAACCGCTTGCACACCTTCTATCCAGGTTTTCTTTGGTCTTTCTTTCTTCCTCCTTTCCATTGGGATCCATTCCATAATAATTTTAGGCAATCTTTACTTTATCATTCTTTTGATATGGCCATACCACTAAAATATTTCCTTTTCTATAATGTCTATGATGTCCGGCTCCTCTTGTACACCCATAATTTCCCAGTAAGATACTGGACTTCCAAAGGCTTGAGGAAGAAAACCTTGAACAAAAATTACCCGTCCCCTAGGTTGGGGGCTGATGCGACGGCCCAGCTCCTCGTTCAACATAAAAAGAAAAAAAAGTGCTAAAAAGCCAAACATCATGCCTCGGAAAAACACCCTAGGACGATTAAATCTAAGAAAACGGACTCTGAAAATTGGCACATGGGATATTAAAGGCTGCAGAAATAAAATGGAGGAAGTAATTAAAGAAGTAGATACAATAAAACTAAATTGATAATTTTAACAGGGACAAAGAAAGGCACAGGAAATGACACACACGCACGCACACACACACACATGTATATATATATATATATATGTGTGTGTGTGTGTGTGTGTTCCCGGTGGGGGTCAGGATTTTAAACTGCCCCAAACCTTCTGGCGGCACTATGTCCCTGGAGTCGACTCGGCCTCTAACTGAAATGAGTACCAGACGCTTGTTCTGGGGGTAAATGTGGCCATCGTACAGATGTAACAACCCGACTGACATCTCGTGCCGATTGTTTTGGAAGGTGGTAGCTTTAACCTCCCACTACCCTAGGGGTCTTATAAAGGCTGTATGTGAAATCACTTTACCACTTACAGATATTTAAAATAAGGTTTTACTATTCTTGGCGTGATGTTATCACAACTAAATAAAAAATTCTGGCGTCTTTGCCGCTGTCACTCCATGGAAGAGCGGCAACATTATACCCTTCATTTAGACTCCAGTTGTAGAGGTGAGAAGTGAAAACACCAGTTAATTTCTCAGTAGGTTTTAAAGACTGTTCCATTACCATTTCATAAAGGAACTGTCATCCATTACGTGCCGAAATATACCTTGAAATTTATCCCAGAGAAGCATTATGATGTACTAAGGTCTTGTCCAAAATAATATCGGCCGATTTTAACTGCAAGGCACTAAATTCCAGTGCCACAGCTCTCATTTTAACTGCAGAAAAATAATACCATTTCTGACTTATCTGTGTTGAACCAGTGTGGTTAGGAGTAACTAGACCAAGTTGATTTAGTTACGCATATTTGCCCACAGATGTCATGAATGCTGTATAGTAAACATACCGATCCAATGACACATCTAGCAGGCAAGTAAACTATTACTAGGATGTTGAGGTCGGTAAATTATGCTTATACACCTCTTTAATCAGGCATAAGGATCTTTTACGAGCCTGAAAAACTTCCGACTCGGAAACCACAGCTTAGAGGCCCTCCCGAAGAACTTGCTCCTTGGATTTTTCCATCCTAAAAACATTATTCGATCCCTGCCGGGTTTGAACCCGCGACCCTTAGTACCAGAGGCAAGGAGTTCATCGAAGCCAACAACGCTTGACTTGGTCGATTGGTTAACCCTGAGAGCCTGCGGCCCATCGCGTCCCGCCTCAGTCCACTCCACTCTAACTCAAGGAGGAACGTCCATATGCTTCCCATAGCGAGTTGCCATTGCTGGATTCTGGCTTCGATTTCTGTGCCTTGCAGTTAAAAGCGGCAGCTAATTTTTTGAACACGGTCTTGGCACATCACATTGCTTCTCTGGGAGAAATTTCAAGACAGATTTCCCTTTTTGAGTCAAGAGTTAAATATTCTGTTTTTAAAGTATTGGATCAAGGATCAGAAAAAACCCAACACATATTCATTGAGATAAACCATTCTTTATTTACAGTTTCAAGTTACTCCGCAGAAGTAACTCACCAATACAGTGTTACACAGAATACTCTATCAATATTACTAAGAAGAGCGTGAAAGGCGTATCCCTATTATTAAAATAACAAAACTTATGTCCAACTTTATCTGGAACCATTTAAGATAATGTAATAACATTTTTAAGGATTGTTCTGCAGGTACCTGTTTATTGTTTAAAAAAACACTAAACAGTCGGTCACGCAGGAACTCAGTATGTCGAGTTTATAGACCGATTTTGTTTAAGGGATATATATATATATATATATATATATATATATATTGTTACGCGTCATATAGTGACGTTTAAATTACGCGGGCAAGGTGACAATATTGGTCTCTCATTGGTCAAAATAGATTTATGAGTTACCAATAGCGAGTCAAAAGGCCCGCGCAAACCCGACCACAGTTTCTGGGTTGTGCTTCCAGACGTCCCTCCCCTTTCGGGAAAAATCAGTGGCCAGAGGCTTCTGCGGTTCGAAGAGTCTCGAACTTAAGTCTAGAAAGTTCCTCGCCGCCTATATATTTGAGGCGAGGACAGCCAACAATCTTCTGTTGAACAGCGAGAGGTTAAGTGTACGAGAAATTGTGGTGAACGGATTCATCAGTGACTTAAATAATTGTGACTGAGATAAACATTGAAAGAAGATTTGTAAGTGAAAATTGTGATTAAACGTTTACTCATAATTTATCGAAAGAAATAAAGTGTTAAGCGAGATTTCAAAAAAACATCTGTGTGTTCATTTACGCCAAAATAACGCAAAGGAAAAATCCTGGTCATCCTAGTGACAGTATTTCTTTTAGTAAGTAAGTCGTATATATCAGGTATCACGATTTTTAAGATACATTACGAATCTCCGTTGAGGTCACTGTATAAAACGTTTAATTATAAAATTAGTACCATATTCTCAGTCGTCAACTATCAGCAGAATAATTTTTATAAGAGGCCTTTCGGAAACGTGTTTCATCTTCTGTTTGTAGTTTGGTACTGATTGTGTTAATAATGATTTTATAAAGATGGATTTGGTCACTGGGTATGTTCTCATTTAAAAGGTGTTTGCGCGATAGTGTGTTTTGTTCGGTAATAGCGATTATGATTGAAAATTCAACTTCCGCCAACCTAAACAACTATACTATAATATCGCATATTGAAAACCTCATGCGGGAAGTAAAATCACTACCCTTTATGTAGGCCTATACTACGTAAATGTATATACAAAAATATATCCAAAAGGTAGGTGTTTATATAGACTACATTATACGAAACAAATCACTGCATTTTAAATGTACTGAACATTATTTGAAACAATATAAAACAATAAATATATACTTGCCGCCATTTTACCACTGATTGGTGCCACGGCCTTCTGTAGTCTCAACTAATAAACGTTGCCCACACTGTTAACACTAGTGCTAGTCAGTTGTTTATAATAAACGCAAATATTTGCAAGAAATATATTATTATTTTACTATTAGGCCTATATATTATTGTGAAAACACCATAGCGAAAAAAATAATGTACAACACACGTTTTTGAAGTGTTTTGCAGAATATCGGAAATTAAAAATCTCGCTATCACTTGGTTTTTAAACAATTTCTCGCTTCTGTAAAAACCATTTCCCAACCTCGCATCTTAATATAGGCCTACTATTGTTTGTGGTTTTCTTCATGCCTTAGATTTTGAAAATCAACGTTCTCGAAGAGAAGTGTGGGTCGATTGACATGCAATATTGTACATACAGGTTTTCACTTACGCCGAGTGTTTAGCCGCTATATACAGGGTGTCCCATTAAAATCTCCCACATTTTTATTAACCATAACTAACAAAGTATGTGGAATTATGAAATGCGACCGGTATTAAACGAAACAGAAACTCAAAGAATTTTCATTACCACACATTAAAACACCTCTATATGTGACCATTAGTAGCACAAACAATATCAAGTCTGCATTTAATTTCGTGCCACGTTCTGTCCAATATGTCCATTGAACTGCCGGGAAGCTTGGCGAATTGATGTTTGTGGACTTCTCTGAAATCCTGTTCTAATTTCTTCAATCTTTTCTTCTGAGACACGTGTACGAGCACCTCCTGATTCTTTTTTAACGCTTCCAGTAGCCAGAAACTTCTCAAGCCATGCCATAATGGTCTTCCCATCAGGTGCATTTCCTCCATATTCTCTCCGGTAATTTCATTGCACTGTAATTATTGACTTCGTCTCTGCATACCAGAAAACAGTTTGTGCTCGTTGCTGAGGAGACGCCATTTTGTTTTATGTCATTATACACCAACATGCGACAGATAAATTAACTGGAACAACGAAAAAAAAAATTCTTCGAGTTTCTCTTTCATTCAATAACAACCTCATTTCATAATTCCGCATACTTTGAGATTTATGATTAATTAAAATGTGGGAGGTTTGAATGGGACACGGTGTATTATAGTCTAAAACCATTAGGTGTAGGAGTTCACCTGAAACGAAAATTCAAAAAGTGCTCTTGCTGTCGCAATTTTCCATGTTTCAAGACGAAACTCAGTATATTCTATTAAAATCAATCGAGGTAGGTATTGTAAAAAATCAGCAAAATTCGAAGATTAGAAGTGGGGGGTTTTCCTGAAATAAAATAAACTATTGGCTCTAACAACCGCCATGTTTGGTTTGTCGCAATATATACCATACAGTTAATTAACTCATAATCTTCTTTCAACTTATTCAACTAAAACTAAAAACATATTTATTTAGGCGTAGTAACGCACGCCGGATTTGGCTAGTAGGGAAGATATTAACTAACTAACTCACTGGCACTATCGAACCCGTAGGTTCATGGCCGCGCGGACATAAATTCTCCATATATCCGTATCCTGAGCTAATGTTTTCCAATCATCCCTGTAAAATATACTTCCCTCAAATCATGGATAATGCTATTTTCCCACCTCATTCTTAGTCTACCAATTGGGCGTTTTTCCTCTGGCTTTCCTACAAGAAACTTCCATGCACCTCTTTCATTCCCCATTCGTGCCACATGTCCTGCCCATCGCAGTTTACGAGACTTAACTGTTCTTATTATATCTGGTTTCCTATACATATCTTGTAGCTTACTATTATGTAGTTTTTTTCCATTTACCTGTCTGTTCAACTCTTTTTGGCCCAAACGTTTTCCTAAGAATGTTATTCTTAAATACTCGAAATCTTCTTTCCTCGTTTAAAGTAAGAGTCCATGTTTCGCATCGTTACAAATATAACTGGAAAAATAAGTTTTATATAGCCTATTTTCAGTTTAGCGTTTTTTGAAATAAGTTGTGACGACAAGAGTGCCTGTACTGCATAATAGCACGCATTTCCAGAATTGAGCCTATGTTTAATTTCTTTGTTTATCTCGTTCCTATTTCTAATTATTGTTCCTAGATAGTTGGGAAGATATTATGGTGACTATTTAACTCATGCCCCAAATGGGAGTCAATGACCAATTACATTTCAATGATTTTTTATTTACAACCAATCACAGTCGTGTTTCGCCTAGAATTTACCAACTAAAGTTTATCATAATAAAGAAAGTACCTCCTTCTTAACATTCTGAATAGGTCATAGCATTATTTTGCAGTGACTTACTCTCCAAGAAATACGGCTACCAGATTGTATATATAGTGCATGAATGTCAACACATAGCGCATGCGGGAGTTAATATGAAAACATTTGTAGCAATTGATTATACCACCAAAAAGAGAAACCACTGATTGCACTTTCTTAAATGTATTTTTTCCCAGGTAATAACATTCCAGAAAAATATAATTGTCATATTTACATAATAGGACATCATAAATGAATTAGTATACAGTTTGATGTGTTTCATTTTTTCTGCACTAGAGTGCATTCTTATGATATTGCGTTCCTTTGGCAATAAATAATATGATCTGGTTGCAGTGATGAACAAAAGAAGCAGATGAAGCGTACCAATCGTTTCACATTTGTTTTCAAACATCGCCGTTTACATTAAATATATAAATATTTTAAAATAACTATATTTAAATAATGATTTGTGAGTAAACAACTTAATTTTATTCGTTAAATAGTCCTAACAAATGCCACTCTTGATTTCCAAATTCTCTAGATAAATTCACTCCTCACTTCGTGAGTCGTGAATTTTTGGAATTCACTCGTGGCATTACTTATGATGAATGAATCCTCAAAATAATACATTTATGATTGAAGACTAATATTTTTTACAATGAAAATGTATTGTTTAATTGTAATAATATATCTACATCGTCTTAAAAATTTCCACAGAAAATGTTCCATAAGTTTAATTAACTTAACATTGCCTTTCATACTCCCCTTAAAGTACAGTATTCGATGAATAAATTAACGTTAATACAATATGTACAAGAAATTACCCTGTTTTCCTTTACTGATTCTCTGTTTTGAAACTGAAGTATCTTGTAATGGACGTCACTGATCCAGTTGCACTCGAACTGAATATTTCACTCCTCTCTCAGAATCAACCAACTGAGCTATGAAAGAACCAAATGGCATCTTACTATGTAAATTGTTTATACTCTCTAGTTACGATATTTTCAAAGAAGAGATGGGTTAATTGCTTAGGTTGCTAGATCGTATACGACACTTCCTATAATAAGGAGTTTTATGTCTACAAAATAGTAATGCTGACTGAGTAACAGAGATGGAAATATAATCATCTCCAAGTTATGTGGAAAGACGATGCGATGGTTCAGTGGCATCTCCGCTAGTCGCTGTTCCGGCAATTGAGTTCCCCCATCATTTTATGAAATATGTGGGTGATAATTGAACTTCCATAATGGTATTTTTTCTATAAATCGGACACCCACCCTCTTAGCAAAGTTGTAGGTGAAACTATTTAACTTAATTATTTATTTAAAATGAATTAACTAATAAATCAATCTCACATAAAGGGCACGTTTACTAACAAGAATTGCTCCATAAAAGCAATGCTATTTTCTAGACGTGAAAAGTCCTACAGAACAAAATAATAATAACAACAACAACAACAACAACAACAACAATAATAATAATAATAATAATAATAATAATAATAATAATAATAATAATAATAATAATAATAATAATAATAATAATCCATCCATAGTAATTCTGCCCGAAGGCAGGTCCTTCACTTCAATCATAGCATTTTCATGCTATGCTTGCAGCTTTACTAGGGAATTGTGTAGGTGTGGTAGCTTCCCGTTGCTTTCCACACCGGTGAAGGATGATGATAATGATAATGGTAAGGATGATAATGATAAGGATGATGGCCATATGATTTCGGGGACCGTTTGGGCCTTAAAGTTTTCCTGACATTTGTCTTACACGTGAGGCAAAACCCCGATAAAAACCTCACCCAGAAAAACTGCCCCGACCGGGGATCGAACCCGGGCCCGCTGCGTGACAAGGCAGCACGCTACCTCGAGACCACAGCGGTGGTAATAATAATAATAATAATAATAATAATAATAATAATAATAATTGTAATAATAATAATAATAATAATAATAATTGTAATAATAATAATAATAATAATAATAATAATAACGTTTAAGCGTTGTAATTAGACACATACTTGAATAGTTTAGGAACAACTGAGCGAATTGGCTGTTTTGCTTACTTATATTTTTATTTTTAGGGCAACTTTTATTTTCTAATTTTCTTCTTAATTTTGTTGTTTAAGGAAGTAAAGGCAGCTTCCGAGAACTGTATTTTTGGGCCAAATTAGAGGCACAAATGTTTCCATTATTATTATTATTATTATTATTATTATTATTATTATTACTGAAAAAACGAGAAGAAAAGAATATTAAATATTCAATAGTAAATTATATAAGATATAAGGAAATAAATTGGTATGGGCATGTACGACGAATGCAAGAAGAAAGGTTATCCAGAAAAACATTGGAAGAAGAAAGAAAGGAAGACCTCGAAACTCATGAATGCAAGAAGAACCGGAATGAGAACAAGAGGACTGGAGAACATGGAGTGGATGGATAGAGACGAGTGGAGAAGGAAAATAAAACTTTAGGCACATAAAGAATTGTGAACATTGAAAATCTGTATATCAATAAAATATTATTATTATTATTATTATTATTATTATTATTATATAGGTCAAAAACTGTACAGTAAGTAGACAAGCCAATGTGCTGTTAGCAATCAAAATGGAATTTTGGAGGCGATCGACAAGAATTTAAAGAAGGGATAAAATCAGAAACAGCACAGTAAGGGAAATCATGCAAGTTGAAAAAAATAGAAAAAATACAAGAAAAACATTTGAAATGGTATGGACACCTCTTAAGAATGCAAGAAGATAGGAATAGAAAGAAGATCCTTGATTGGAAATCTAATGGAGGAAGTGGAAGAGACATATCTAGAGAATGTTGGATAGATGGAGTGAGGAGACCTATAGAAAGTAGAGATTTGAGGGAAGAAGATGCTTTAGAAAGAAACCCCTGGCGACTCAAAGCATTTTGGGTTAAAGAAGAACCACTGTAGTGTGGAATATTCCTAATGCAGTTATTATTATTATTATTATTATTATTACTATTATTATTATTATTATCATCATCATCATCATCATAAACCTGCAAAGGACTGTCCCAAGCAAGGTTAGAAAAGGGTAAGGGAGAGGAGTAACAACCTCGGCTGATGCCCTGTGAGGGCTCTTATCTAGGGTACATATACTGCTGCCTTGCAGTTCGTCATTAGTTTGATAAAGGCCAGAGGAAGAAAACCTTGACCAAAAATCACCTGGACCTCCAGGTTTGAGGTTGATGCATCAGGCCGGCTGCCGGTTTCTTCACAAGAAACATAACAGTGCTAAAAGCCTAGATTTGAAGTCGGACGGAAATAAGCGAAGACCAAATAATGGTAGAACAATAACAGCAATGGTGAATGGAGTCTTATGGAACAGACATATAACCAGAAAAAATAAGTTATAAATATATAATTCAATAGTGAGAAGTACTGTCATATATGGAGCTGAAGTTTGAAAATTCAACAAAAACTTAGAACAAAAACTTATGTCGATAGAAATGGATTTCTTGAGGAAAGAAGCAAAATGTTCAAAATTATATATATATATATATATATATATATATATATGGTATGATAACCCGCCCAGGCATTTATTTTTCTTATCATACCATATTAAGCTTGCATTGCTCAATGTTAAATATTTAATTATAACATATATATATATATATATATATATATATATATACTGTCATACGAGAAAAAATTAATATTAAATATTCAATAATATATTATATAATATATATGCAATTAAATTGGTATGGGCATGTACGACGAATGCAAGAAGAAAGGTTACCCAGAAAAACATTGGAATGGTGTCCACCTGGAACAAGAAGGAAAGGAAGAGCTCGAAACTTGTGGATGCAAGAAATAAGAACTAGAATGAGAACAAGAGGACTGGAGGACATGGAGTGGATGGATAGAGACGAGTGGAGAAGGAAAATAATACTTGAAGCACAGAAAGATATGTAAACATTAAAAGTCTGTATATACATAACTAAATTATTATTATTATTATTATTGTTATTATTATTATTATTATTATTATTATTATTATTATTTAAGCTGACAGGGTTCAGTGTAAAAAAAATATAATTTATTATTGTCAGATTAACTTGTATATTTAATGAGAGAGGAGTGCGCATGCTCAGTACTAATGCAGTTGTATTTTCGACAGGGACATAGAATAAATAATGTTACAATTAAATATATTCTTGTACAGAAATTGATTCTTTTCTCTACGTAAGTCACTGTACAATCCATTCCAATATAACACAAAACAGTTTGCAGTCTTGCACTTTTTGATAACAAAATTTTCACTTTTTAGCAAGTGCAGTTCTTTTTCGTTTCGGACAAGTCGTTTTGATCACTCCGCGATATTTACCGCACATCAAACTCCCCAATCACGTTTAAGGGGAAGAAGGTTAAAAAGTAACTTAATCAAAAAATAATTGTCGGACCAACGGATCTGTGCACCTTCAGCGCTGCAGTCTTTCTTAGAAAAAGTTAACGCTTGTATTCATTCCATTCCACGCGCTTCCCTCCCACCACGTCAAACAGCAGCCAGGATAATTTTCCGAGTAACGATGTTGCCAAACTTCCCCCAAACAGTGTCATGGATCTTGAATGTTGAATAATGTAAGGTTAATTATTATTTATTCATATTTAAGTGAGTCTAATAACTAGGGGAGCGGATTTTTAGGGTTTAAATGTTAAGATTGAAACATAGTCTAGTGATAAACTTAATTTAATAAGTCGTCATATCCAATAAACTGGTTTTTTATATCATAATTTACAAAAAAAACATTTTTCAATACTTTGTGCGGGATCAAGCAATACTACAATTATATTACAAATCTTACTTTTAAATTAAAAATAAATAATGTAAATAGAACATTATAACATTAAATAGAACATAACAGAAAATCTTTTGTTTACAATGTTCTGCCCTAGGGCAGGTCTTTCACTGAAATCATAGCATTTTCATGCTGTGCTTTGCAGCTTTACTAGAGGATTATAGGTGTGGTAGCTTCCCATTGCTTTTCACACCAAGGATAATAATAATGATGATGATGATGGCCAAATTACGTTGACCCATTTGGGCGTCAATGCTTGCTGACAGTTGTCTTACAGGTGAGGAAGAACCCCGAAAAAAACTTCACCCAGGAATCTTGTCCCAACCAGGAATCGAACCCTGGCTCGCTGCGTAACAAGGCAGCACGCTACTTCGAGACCACAGCGGTGGACAACAGAACATTATTTGTTTTTAATTTTAAAATAAGATGTGTAATATAAATATAATATTGCTAGATACCATACAAAAATTATTGAGACACGTTTTTTGTAAGTTATATTATAAAAACATTCAGTTGATTGGATATAAAGACTTATTAAATTCATTTTAACACTATACTATGTTGCAATTTTAACTTTTATAACCTAAAATACGCTCCCTACGTAAGGACGCTGATTGATTTGAATGTATTATTTGCTTAATCATATTTCTGTCACCACTCTGTGCTATAGTGTTCATGTTGAGTTGACAACACTGGGCAGCAAGTGCAAATAATCTCTCCCGCAAGAAGGCTTAAAATTGTGAGTAATGGGAGGAGCGAAAGAAAAAGAGAGATAGGAATGCAGTGAACGAAATGTTTTACTGAAGCACAAAATAAATTAGTGTTCAGTTCGCATATCTTACGGGGGCACAGATCCGTTGGCCAAACATTATATTATTGGCATGGAAAATACACAACATTATTTTCCAAGTAACTATATCCTTCACAAGGGAACTGTCTACCATTGCATGCCGAAACCGATTTTGAAATTTCTTTCAGAGAAGCGTTATGATATATCAAGGCCGTGTCCAATAAAAATATGGGCTGTTTTTAACTTCAAGATACTAAAATCCAGCACTAAAGTTCTTATTTAAACTACAGGGAAATAATACAACTCCTGAATTGGTGAAATGGGTAACCCAGACAACCTGCCCGCACCCGCGTTCCGCCACACTTCATTCCGCTTTACTCATGCAGGGAGTCAAACTGCTTCTCACAGTGGGTTGCCATTACTGGATTCTAGCTTCAATTTCTATGCATTGCAGTTTAAAACGGCGGATCTTTTTGGGCACGACCTTGGTACATCACAACACTTCTCTGGGTGAAATTTCAAGGTAGGTTTCGGCATGTAATAGTTGACTGTTTGATTGTAATTTTTATAGTTATACTAATATGCAGAATGCGGGGAAATAGTACCGAAATGTTAAGTTACTAACAAATGAAGTTAGTTTGTTTACAAAATGATATCGACTGGCTCAGACAATGTCAAGACAGACGGCAAGCTAGTGATGCCAATTGCTCCAAGTACATGGTATAATTTACTGACTTTGGCAACTGGTGCATACTACAAACTTACATATTCACATCTGCATTAATTTACCCGTTGTTCAGCTCTGAAATGAATAGTTGCGTTGGCTATGTTAACTGTACATACTACTATGGTCGTGATGTATTTGCCGTACTCCCTCAGTCGCACAATACTTGTAAAAATGTAAACATACTATTTCAGCACTATTTTCTCGCAGTCTAAAAATAATATTTTGTTGAAGTTCCACACAGTGTAGAAACGATTTAAATTATTGACAAAAAGTCTCGAGTGAACTGAACTCGTTTTTCCACCAAGCTCCTCATTTTAGTTACCAAATCTATCATATTTAGTATAGACATATGTTCAAGTATTGTTAGCTATACCTCTTCCGAGCTAAGTTCCGGTTGTAATGTAAACAAACAAGATTTTCATTGGTCGAATAACGATTTTTTCTTTGGGCTTGTAAGAAAATGTAGTTTCCTCTCTTAACACTCGAAAAAAAAAGTATCTAGCATATGCCTTTATCTATATCCATCCATAGTAATTCTGCCCGAGGGCAGGTCTTTCAGTGCAATCATAGCATTTTCATGCTATGCTTTGCAGCTTTACTAGGGAATTGTAGGTGTGGTAGCTTCCCGTCCCTTTCCACACCGGTGAAGGATGATGATGATGAGATGATAATGATAAGGATGGCGATGGCCATATGATTTCGGAGACCGTTTGGGCCTTAACGTTTTCCTGACATTTGTCTTCCAGGCGAGGAAAACCCCCGATAAAAATCTCACCCAGAAAAACTGCCGCGACCGGAGATCGAACCCGGGCCCGCTGCGTGACACAGCGATGGACTTTATCTATATAAGCCTAAGTTATATGGAAGAATCTTAAAAAATAATTACAATTTTATTAGATTAAATAAACATTGTTTTATTTTTACGCACGCGCATTGCAGAATAGGCCTACGTTGGAATTTCAGTTGTTTCAAAATTACCGATTTCTGTAGAATTCCTTAAAACATCGGAAAGGAATCCATTTGAAAAATGGTGAGAAACAAATATTTTGATTGTTTTAAAACAGTTTAGTGAAAAATATCCTACATTAGCTATTGAGGGTCTGGTGAAATAACAGCAGAATTTATACCTGTGTCAGCATGTAGCATATATTCTGCTCGTAATGAAATTGTAAATAAAGGATATCTAAGTTTATCAAAATCGTGGAAAAAGCATATTGTAAATAAAGTATAATTATTAAAATCGTGTAAATAGCATAAACATCTGATTAGGTAGGCCCATAGCCTATATAATTTTTTTGTCATAATTAAGTAAGAAATGGATGAAGTTCGTAGGCCTAATTGTTGATACCTTGTATTCAGTCTTATTTCCCGTAAAATACGATGTTGTTTAAGAAGAATGTTTCTATCGATGACATTTCCGTACACAATTAAGTCATATGACGGGTGAAAGTAGTACCTCGTTCCCCCAACAGACGGAATCTGCGGACTAATACTTGTGCAAGTTTGTTTACAGTACACCTGGAACTTCACTCGGAATTAGCTAGTTGATACCGTCGGTTCAAATATGTTTTCTCAGGCGAAACTACAGTATTGTTCACTGTCACACGTTTGCACCCAACTTGCGTTACATCAGCATGGTCTGCGTGACCGAAGGCCCATGATGCTCCCCGACGATGTCAATTTCGTCCTCTTCGCTTTCACTGTTACCGCCCATTGTCAGTTTGCTGCTCATCTGCGATGACGATGACGTAGGCCGACTCGAGAAATCCACAGGTCCGTCTGTCAAAATAAAATAGAAATCAATTTTTTTTCGTGACAAGCCGTAAGCCCTATAACATCTTAGTTAAAATAGTTATTTAATTCCTTATTGGAACTAGGCGGGCAGACTGCCTTGGATGTGATATAAATTCAATATTCATTTATTTGAAATTAAGATTTATTTATTTTATGTTCCCTGAGCACCTCGAGCTGAAATATACAGGATGCGACGTAAGTCAGTTAAGCACTACATATGGTTGCAAGGGGAAAAAATGAGATTGCTTGAAACTAGGGTTTGAATACGGGACCTTCAGAATATAATTTCAAACTCTACTGCTTGAGGTAATTTTCTAACTAGGGAATACATCTTGTCCAGTATAATGTCTATATACGACTTCAATTTACTTATTTTTATGTTTTGTGTGTTTAAATTTTCGCTTAACTGACTTACGCTGCACCTGTATAATGCGCTCTCCCAGTGTGTTATGAATGAATAAGTCTAGTAAAAAATTACATTTATTTGAGATCATAGGAAAATATTTGGACCTAAGAGAGATGAACAGACAGGCAAATGGAGAAGACTGTATACCGGTAAGCTACATTATCTTTATGGGAAATCAGATATAATAAGAATTGTTAAAGATCGTAGACTGGGATAGGCAGGACATGTGAAACGAATGTGGAATGAAAGAAGGATATGGATGATTCTTGTAGGAAAACCAGAGGGGAAACGTCGAGTTGATAGAGAGGGAGGTTTGCATTAATATGTTTTAGACTGAATATGCAAGTCAAACTTGGCAAGATCCCGCGTGATCAACTATTCCGATTGAGGTTTTAAGTTGTTTCCCTCAATTCAAAGAGTAAATGCTGGAATAGAACCCCAAAAGGTTCGCTTCCGACTTCACTCTGCTAATTAACTTCAAATTTGAATTCACAATTTAAACCGGGCTAATGCATTTTACAGGAATCCGGGGTTCTACCTATTAAGGAGGACCAAAATGGATCGCTCACCGCCAACACTTAAGTTTGGCCGAAAAGTTTTCTATCTATCTATCTATCTATCTATCTATCTATCTATCTATCTATCTATCTATCTATCTATCTATCTATCTATCTATCTATCTATCTATCTATCTATCTATCTATCTATCTATCTATCTATCTATCTATCTATCTATCTATCTATCTATCTATCTATCTATCTATCTATCTATCTATCTATCTATCTATCTATCTATCTATCTATCTATCTATCTATCTGTCTGTCTGTCTGTCCTGTCTGTCTGTCTGTCTGTCTGTCTGTCTGTCTGTCTGTCTGTCTGTCTGTCTGTCTGTCTGTCTGTCTGTCTGTCTGTCTGTCTGTCTGTCTGTCTGTCTGTCTGTCTGTCTGTCTGTCTGTCTGTCTGTCTGTCTGTCTGTCTGTCTGTCTGTCTGTCCCCTGTCTGTCTGTCTGTCTGTCTGTCTGTCTGTCTGTCTGTCTGTCTGTCTGTCTGTCTGTCTGTCTGTCTGTCTGTCTGTCTGTCTGTCTGTCTGTCTGTCTGTCTGTCTGTCTGTCTGTCTGTCTGTCTGTCTGTCTGTCTGTCTGTCTGTCTGTCTGTCTGTCTGTCTGTCGTCTGTCTGTCTGTCTGTCTGTCTGTCTGTCTGTCTGTCTGTCTGTCTGTCTGTCTGTCTGTTTGTCTGTCTGTCTGTCTGTCTGTCTGTCTCTCAACTTTATTTATAAAGAGGTTTACAAAGATATTTTTATAAGAATATTATTAAAAATCCGAAAACATTTAAGTATTTATTGCAGCCGTCTCTAAAATTAAAACTTTAGAGTAACGTGGGAGAATAACATTAACAATGATTTGAGGGAAGTAAATTATACAGGAGATGATTGAAAAACATTAGCTCAGGATAGGGATGTATGGATAGGTTATGTCCATGCGGCTATGATCCTAGGGTTCGATAATGTCATTGAGTTATTTAGTTTACCATAAATATCATGTAACTCACTCTTATGCAGTTCCTTACTTACTTACTTACTTACTACTTACTTACTTACTCACTGGCACTATCGAACCCGTAGGTTCATGGCCGCGCGGACATAAGCTCTCCATACATCCCTATCCTGAGCTAATGCTTTCCAATCATTCCCTGTATAATCTACTTCCCTCAAATCATAGTTAATGTTATTCTCCCACCTCATTCTTGGTCTACCAACTGGGCGTTTTCCCTCTGGCTTTCCTACAAGAAGCTTCCATGCAAGTCTTTCATTCCCCATACGTGCAACATGTCCTGCCCATCGCAGTCTACGAGACTTAACTGTTCTTATTATATCTGGCTTCCTATAAAGACCATGTAGTTCCATTGTTATGTAGTCTTCTCCATTCACCTGTCTGTTCATCTCTCTTTGGTCCAAAAATTTTCCTAAGTACTTTATTCTCAAATACTTGTAATCTTCTTTCCTCTCTTAAAGTAAGAGTCCATGTTTCGCACCCATATAATATAACTGGTAGAATAATAGTTTTATATATTTTCAGTTTAACGTTTTTTGAAAGGAGTTGGGACATCAAAAGTCTCTGCAATGCATAATAGCATGCATTTCCAGAATTGAGCCTATGTTTAATTTCTTTGTGCATCTCATTCATACTTGTGATTATTGTTCCTAGGTATTTGAATTCAGCCACTTCCTCAAAATTTCCCTCATTTGTCATTAGCTGTCCATTTCCATTATATAATGAATTTCTACGTGTGACCATATATTTAGTTTTATTGATATTTACTTCCAGTCCTAATTTCTTAGTGTTACTCAATAGTGTGTGCGTGTTGTCCTTTAGTATCTCCTCGCTATCGGCCAAAAATACTACATCATCAGCATAAACTAACAGCTTATTAATACCATTGAGTTGTAAGCCTTCCTCATTCTCTAAAGATTTAATGGCATGCTCTAGTACAAAATTAAATAGTAGAGGAGATAGTGCATCTCCTTGCTTCAACCCATTCTTGATTTCAAAAGTGTCCGAAAACTGTTTGCCTACACGCACCCTACTCTTTGTGCCATCTAGACACATTCGTATAAGTCTAACTAACTTTTTAGGAATTCCGAACTCCAGCAGGATACTATATAACTTCTCCCTCTTAATTGAATCGTATGCTTTTTTGAAGTCTACATATAGTTGATGTACAGTACCATTATATTCCCATTTCTTTTCTAAAATCTGTCTTATACTAAAAATCTGATCTGTTGTAGACCTGTTTCTTCTAAATGCACATTGATGATCTCCTAGAATGTCATCAATATAGGGAGTAAGTCTGCTTACTAATATATTTGTTAGAATTTTGTACGAAGTTGAAAGTAATGAGATGCCCCTGTAGTTGTTGCTGTCAGTTTTATCTCCTTTCTTATAAATTGGTACGATAATTGATTCCTTCCATTCGTTTGGAAGAGCTTCTTTTTCCCAAATCATACTAAGCAACCAGCGTATTTTGTCCATCAATTTTTCTCCCCCTGATTTTATCAGTTCTGCTGGGATCTCATCTGAACCTGATGCTTTATACATCTTCAATTTTTCAATCGCCATTTCAACCTCTAATGCACTTGGCTCTGCGACTAGCATTTCTGCTGTCTGTAAATTATCCTCCTCAATGTCCTGTTCTGTATGTACATTTAATAGCTGATTAAAGTAACTTTTCCATCTATTTAATATACTCCTGGAATCTGCAATCATATCCCCATTTTCATTCCGAATTATGTTTGTTCTAGCCTGAAATCCTTTCTTCTCTATACTAATTCCCTGATATAATTCTCTAATGTTCCTATTTTTTGCATTCATTTCAAGATCATTAATCTTCTCTCTCAAATATTCCCTCTTTTTACTCTTTAGTAACTTGGTGGTTTCCCGTCTAATACTACCCAATTGCTCTAAATTTACCTCATTTGGCTCGTGTAACCATTTCATTTTTTGCTAGCTTTCTTTTCTTTACAATGTCGGCACATTCCTCATCAAACCATTTCTTGTTTTGCCTCTTTTTTTAAACAACCAATGCTTTCTGATGCTGACAATTTAATAGTATCTCTTATAGCCTCCCATTCTTTATTTATATCAGTTTCTTCTTCGTTTGCCACATTGTCATCTGAAGATTCCAGTACTTCAAATCTATTAGCAATTTTGATTTGGTATTCTTGCCGCATTTCATAATTTTTCAAGTTTTTTAATTCAAATTTTACAGAATCATCTTTAGCGTTTGTTCCTCTCATAAGCGATAGCCGTTGTCTGATTTTCACTCTGACCAGATGATGATCCGAATTGCAGTCTGTCCCTCTAACTGATCTAACATCAATGATGCTACTGTGCCAGCGTTTATCCACTAATACATGATCTATCTGGTTCCGAGTTTCTCCATCTGGGGACGTCCAGGTGTATTTATGAATATCCTTATGCTGAAATGTTGTGCTCTTAACAATGAGATTCTTTGATGTGGCAAATTTGACTAATCTAACCCCATTGTCGTTACTATCTTCATGAAGACTGAATTTGCCTATTGTTGGTTTGAATATATCTTCCCGCCCCACTTTTGCATTAAAATCTCCTAAGACAATTTTCATATGATATCGTGAAAGGCTATCAAATAAGCATTCTAATTCTTCATAGAACTCATCCTTGATCTTGTCATCTTTATCTTCTGTGGGGGCATGTACATTTACAATTATAAAATCATGTTGTTTACCCTTTAGAATTATGTATGATACCCTATCACTAACAAACTTAATATCTCGGATAGCGGATAGGATCCTTCTTCTGACTAAAAAACCCGTTCCAAATGCAGGTCTTTCTGCACCCCCGTAGTATAATGGAAAGCTTCCTGATTCCTGACTACCTTTTCCTGGCCACCTAATTTCCTGTAAAGCGACTATATCCAAGGGCGATTTATCTAGTTCTCGCGTTAATATCTCTAGTGCCCCGCTATTGTATAAAGTCCTAACATTCCATGTTCCTAGGAACATGTCCCTGTGTTTGAGCCTTTGGCATGGATTCCCTGAAGTAGTCCCCGCCCGGAGAACCGAATGGGGGACTATTTGACCTCCGGAAAATTTTACCCCAGTTGAACCCATGTCCGCATTTCTTGACGGTTCTATTTTTACGGTGAAAAATCGTCACTCTTTCGACCAAGGTACTTTTTTCGTCTGGCTTATCACCTTCGACCAGTCCAGTATGGGTAACCCTATCGGCAGCAATGCTACCGCCGGCATAGCTCTCAGGATCATTTAAGCACGCAAGCCACTCCACCACGACAAGGTAAAGATATCATGGAGGGGAACCTTATTTATAAAGAAATTAAAAAGTGCGTAGTTCTTTTCTGTCAGAAGCACTTCATAATGGGTGGTTCACTTAAAAAGGCAGTGTTATTTAGAAGACAGGTGATTTCGAATCTTTCTTTGCAGAGCAAAGGACAATCAAAGATAATACAACAATTACAACTTGCATTCTCTCTGATGTTGAATCTCTGGAGATATTGGCCAAATCTCCGTGACCAGTGAGCAATTATGTTAGGATACAATTTGGAACAAAACGTTTGCATATTATTTATTTAGACAGATTACAATGCTTTCACATCTTCTGACGCCAAATACCAATAAAATACAATCAGTCACATAAGAATTAAAACAAATTAATTATATATGTCACGAATCGCTGTGAATCAATCCACTCGGTCTATCCATTGATCTTCTCTTAGATGTCCGCTCTCCATTGCTTCCCAGACACCCTTCATCCATGTTGTCCATGGTCGTACATTTTTTCGCTGTCTTGATGGAATACATTCATAAGCCAACTTTGGTAGGCCTAACCTCTTTTTAGCTATTCTTATTAGGTGCCCATACCATTTGAGTTTCTTGTTGAGATATCTTCGATAATATTATTTCTAATTCCCATTCTAATAATTTGAAATAAAAATATTACAAAGGAAACTAAAATGAAAATTTATAAGAGATAATACAGAATATTTTGTCATATGGAAGCGAAACTTCGTCTTTGACCGGAATTACAAAAGAATAAAATTATAACCGTTGAATTTGATTATCTTAGAAGAAGCCTTCAAAAAAACAAGTCAGGATAAAGTAAATGAATTCCTTTGGAGAGAAATGAATGCCTCCACATCTGTTGTTAAAAGAATTAAAATCAAACTCTTAATTGGTATGGCCATGTACATGGAATAGAAGATGAAAGATAACCAAAAAATATATACCAATGGTCACCCCTGGAAGAGATAAACGTGGCAGACCAAGATGGAAATGGAAAACTTATGTCAGAACTATAATGGATGATGGGGATTTGGAAGAACGACATTGGAATGATATAACTAAATGGAAACTGAAGACGGCGAACCTATAAGTGGGGGAAAGCCGAAGAAGAAGAAGAAGAATTCACATTCTTTATCTCATTGTATTATTTGATATTCTATCTCTTCGGGATATTCTTGTTGACCGTCTGATGATATCCATTTCCATAGCCAAAAGTTTGTTTTTGAAAAAAAAAATCTTAAGTTGCAAAGTTTCTGAACGTTATAAAACTGTGCTTCTGACAATTGATTTATAAATTTGATTTTTGTTTCTTTTTTTTATTTGTTTCCATAATATGGAAGTAAGAGTTGATATAGCATTTTTGCCTTCTTTATACGTTTTTCTAATTTTATTCTGTCATAAATACTCTGAAAGAATAGCTGTCGTGTTAATGTACGCCTACCTGTTCTATTGAAGTTAAGGTAAGGAAAGATATAAATGTTTAAATTTTTAGTGGGTAACAATCGGAACCCTACTGATTAAGAACAAGTGTGTTTAGTGATTTGTTAGACGTCTGGTGGCGGACATGGCCAAGTCTTGCTCTCTAGTTTGATCTAATTAAGTCTAACTCGAGTGAACTTCATCAAGATGGCAGGCAGGCGCATAGTTGGTGAGTTGCGCAACTAATATTGTGGAGGGGAGAGCTCCCCCAATTAGGGGCACAAGTTACAAGTCTTCACGTATAATTACCCTGCCAAGATTCTGCTTCCAAATGGCTCTACAGCTATAAGCTGTTTCAAAACACTTTACTCCCTATTTAATGTTCTCTACCGAGATATTACCATATCAATTCTCCGCTACGTTATACTCTAAGTTCCCTTCCATGTTAATGTTCATGTTAAGACTTGAACATATTCATGTCTCGTACGTACTTTCCATTTGTGGTATTCGTAGATTTGAAGAGTAGCCTATAGAAAAATATCCAAGTAAGTAGCTTTTAAGGTTTAAAATAAAATTCTTTATATAGGGCCTATATATATAGGCCTATATATATATATATATATATATACCTCCACCGCTTTGGTCTCGAGGTAGTGTGCTGCCTTGAGACGCAGCGGGCCCGGGTTCGATTCCCAATCGGGATAGGCTCCGGGTGAGGGTTTTTCGGGGTTTTTCCTCGCCTGTAAGACCCATGTCAGGAAGCTTAGGGCCCAACGGTCCTTGAAAATCATCCGGCCATCATCATCATCCTTCACCACTGTGGAAGGCAACGGGAAGCTACCACACCTATAATTCCCTAGTAAAGCTACAAAGCATAGCATGAAAATGCTATGATTGCAGTGAAAGACCTGCCTCGGACAGAATTACCATGGATGGGTATATATATATATATATATATATATATATATATATATACCTTACTTCATACCCAACCAAAGAGCATGTCCTCCGCCGGGAGGGGCTTTAAGCAGTGATGTGTTGACGGCATGGCAAACAAGGTAACTAAAATAAACTAGGTCTTTTAACTCCTGACAAAGGAGAGGCTGTGGCTCAACAGTGGGCTCGCCATTAATCACTCACTTAATCTCTCTTACCTCATATCCAGTCTTTTAATTAGGTCTATACCGGTTTCAAATTCTAGGTGGTTTCGTCTTCAGTAATATCGAGTCGATGAGTTATTACTGAAGATGAAACCACCTGGGTTTTGAAACCCGTATAATTAGAAGACTGGATATGAGGTGAGGTATAAATAATTTAAATTTAAATGTGAAAATAAACCTCATTGTGATTTTTCCTTTAAAGGTTTAATTAAATCTTTTTTTCCTCGAAACCTAGAAAACGCACTTTTAGTTATAAACATCCACACTTCCTTAGCTATAATTCCTTAGAGTCTAGAGTCTCTATTATTGTATTAATATATACACTGAATAATACTGGTGAGAGGCCACAAAAATGTAATTATTATTAAAATTATTTAAGAAAAAATATTAAATATTTTCGTTTGGACGTAAATATCCTGCTTCAACATCTTTTCAAAGTCGATTCCGTTTAAATATTTCGGTTAACCCTTAAATTTGAAAAACAGTAATTTCTGTTATCAGTTATTTAAATGAAAACGAAATCGTGCATAACTGTTATTATTTCGGTATATTGTATAATTCCACACACATTTTAGCAATTTCTTATAGTTAGCTTTCTTTAGGTAGCGTGCTGCCTTGTCACGCAGCGGGCCCGGGTTCAATCCCCGGTCGGGGCAGTTTTTCTGGGTGAGGTTTTTATCGGGGTGTTTCCTCACCTGTATGACAAATGTCAGGAAAACTTTAAGGCCCAAACGGTCCCCGAAATCAAATCATATGGCCATCATCCTTATCATTATCATCCTTACCATTATCATTATCATCCTCATCCATCACCGGTGTGGAAAGCAACGGGAAGCTACCACTCCTACACAATTCCCTAGTAAAGCTGCAAGCTTAGCATGAAAATGCTATGATTGCAGTGAAGGACCTGCCTTCGGGCAGAATTACTGTGGATGACTATCAATTAAAACGATTGATCGCTGAGGAACAAAGTAAGAAAGGAGACGCAGCTAAGATTTTACTTAACAATGGCACTACCAGTGGCGATGTATGGAATTGAGGCCTGGGTCATGAAGGAAAAAGAAGAAAGTAACATTCAGGGAGAGGAACGAGATTCCTACGAGCTGTGAAAGGTTATGCAAGAGAATAACATATTAGAAATGAGAATATTAGTGAGGAACTAAAAGTACAATCACTTATTCAACAAATAGAAGAACACATGAACAATTGGATAGAGCATCTGCAAAAAATAACAGAGGATAGGATACCAAGGATGGCACTGATGTATAATCCTGGATGATGAAGATCGGAACGAAGACCAAAAAAAGCGCTGGGCTGAACAGATGTGAGACCGGAACAGGCAAAGACCTAATCCGTGAAGGTTGATATAACAATTGTTGTATCCTATAGGTGAATTTAAGGGTTAACAAGGGAAGATCTCTAAGTGAGCACATGAACAACATTGAATAATTAGAAGCGTTATATCCGATGTTAAACATTAACGATGTGGTCAGCTACTGTATGCAATCAAACATAATTACACGTAAATGCAGTAATTACTGGCGAGTTTAATAAAACAAATACCAATATTACATTTAATTACGCAGCCGATCAATCAGTGAATTACACTAGAGATAACATCCAAGTTTCCATGCTCTTCTTTCCTCATTTTTACCACATGCCCTGCTCAACATTGTCTAGGCGACCTAACTGTTCGTACTGAATCTGGGGCCTGTTTAATGAAAGTTCTAGTTTTAGTAGTTACTTATTAGCAGTGTAAAATTTTCTAGCTAGTAGTCTGGTAATAGTTATGTACGCAATAAGGGAAGTAAGTATCTTTTACATAAGGACTTTATTAAACTAAAAGTAAGATACATACAATGTTATTTACAAATATGGATAGCACGGGCAGGAAGCCGTACGTGCTGTTGACAGTCCGTTACAATAAGTTGATGTTTGGTAATAGGCCTAATATAGGCCTACTTAAAAAAACAAAAAAAACAATAATATTCAATTAGATATCAATACAATTACATTATACATTAACTTAGTTATGTAGAATTATTAAGAATTAATGGCATTGCAATTTGTCAACATATTTATTTATTCCTGAATAAGTTTTGTTCTTATTTTCCTCATTTTGTCCAGAAATCTACCCAAGTTAATCCAATTTTCAGGGTTTACCAGTAACTCGTAGCATGCCAATCTTCCACGATTTGAATTTAGAAATCTTTCCGGTAAATAACTGATGCCTCCAATATTCTAAATCGTTACATTTTCCTAATATATGTCTTCAAATCTCCAGCACATTGGACATATTCGCATATCGTGATCGTCGCTAATTTTTAAAAATTTCCATGCCCCTAACCTGAACCAAGCAAGCCCTGATCTCTCTTTAAAAATGGTAAAGCACCTGGAATTGACGGAAGTAAGTAGTACATTACTAGCCGAGGACGTGTTTGAACCCGAGCTTTAGCGAGAGCTAGCAAATAAGTTCGATACTAGTACCTACTTACTTCCCGAATTCCGTATATCATTTCGTTCGCTCCTTTAATAATAATCATGTTTAACTTTTATATTTCGTGTGAATTTCTATATTGGTTTGAAGAGTTAAATTGTTTGATAACAAGGGAATGTTGATAAAACAACTGCAATTGTTTATTGTTGTCTGAATTAGTAGCAGACATTTTAAATAACCAGCTTGAGACTGCATGTTAATTACATATAGGCCTATGATTGTGATGTAGAGGAAGCGGATAATGCTGCGGTTCATTTTCAATTACCAGCAAAGTCGAAATATATGCCTATATTAAAAAGTATACAGAATATTTAAGAATGTATTACTCAACATTAGAGAAACATATTAAAATAAAAAATAAGAAAAATACTAATGAAAATGAACCAAATGTGTGGCTATTGTTAATAATTGTAACAACTGTTCAATCACTAGGCCTATACATTTGAATTATCAAAGTGAAGAAATAAGTGTGATACAATAAAATTGTACTGTAGGCCTATTAACTTATCCAATAAAATTTTCAGTAGGTAACATTTTTACATTATTAATTAAGTCATTTACTTTTCTTCTCATTCATATATGAAGGCCTAATTGCCAGTGGGTACCAAGGCATCTCTGGTAAATTCAACTATGTACATAATGATAATTAGGCCATATTAGTATAGGAGAGAACAAATTCTGTTTCATAAACATAAACCTATACTGTTAAATTTGCTTCAATGCTATCAGCAATCAGCAGCGTGACTTCATGTAAAGAGTTGATAGGCGTATGATAGACAATTATCATCTTTTCCGAATTTCTTGACCTTCTCTTTGCATTACATTTCAACTTAGCTTCGAAATATAATAGCTCTGTTACATTGTTGTTCTTTAATAGTATTCTTTAGCAAATTTATAAAAAAACATCAAAATGATTTAAGAATAAGAAGCCATCAAGCAAGAAAACTTCTTAAAAAATTTAGAAAATTATTTTCAAGGCAAGTTTTTTGTTATAACTTTTAAATTGTATTACACAACTAACTACATCTATCATAATCTATTAACTTATCAAGAGTAAAATGTATAAAACTTATTTTAAACCAGTTCTAATATAGGCCTATGCATCAGAGACTTGTACATACAAAAAAGGAATTGAGCAGAATCCAAGCTACAGAAATGAAAATCTTACGTGGAATGGTACATAAAACAAGGAGAGATAGAATGAGGAACGACAATGTAGAAAAATTAACAACAGACATTGAAACAATAGACTAAAATGTTTGGACATTAAAAAAGAATGGAAAAGGAAAGACTACCACAATGAGTGTTAAATCTCAATATACAAGGAAGTATACACCTTCCCTAGGGAAGTAGACCACGAGAAAGGTGAATTAATGAAGTGAAGGAAAGTTTAGAAGAAAGAGGATACGACTGGGAAAAACTAAAAAGAAGGAAAGCGTGGAAAGACAGAGATGGTTGGAGGCATATTTGGAATCGACCTTCCGAAAGGAGGACACGATAAGAAGATAATGATGATACATAATATAAATAAATAATAATCAATTGAGTTGGTGTTTACTTGATGAAAATCCATATTTATTAATTAAATAAAAATAAAACGTAGTTTTATTTTATTTTCATATTTATTATATAATTCAGTGAGAGCTGTTTCGGTACACTGTAGGCCTACCTTCTTCAGACATGTTAACAAATTATGTTATGTTATGATTGTGTTATTATAGTCCATATGAACTGATCTAAGCAACAACACAACAATATTTATTTAAAATTTTAAATTTAACAAAGGGGATTCATTCAAATCAAGTTGAGAATTTAACAGTCTGTTACTACTCTTCAATTTATTTATCTCTACAGTCTCCAAAAGATCTAACTTCGATCCAATTTTTTAAAGTTTACATGTTTGTGATAAGGGTAAGAAGTTAGACCTTTTGGAGGCTGTAGAGATAAATAAATTGAAGAGTAGTAACAGACTGTTAAATTCTCAACTTGATTTGAATGAATCCCCTTTGTTAAATTAAAAATTTTAAATAAATATTGTTGTATTGATGCTTAGATCAGTTGATATGTAATATAATAACACAATTCATAATTTGTTAACATGTCTGAAGAAGGTACAGTGTACCGAAACATCTGTTACTGAATTATAAACTTATAGGCTAATAAATATGAAAATCAAATAAAACCACGTTTTATTTTTATTTAATAAATAAATAAACCAATCAATCAATGAAATAGACGCTATACGAATTTTGATATTAAAAGTGTCTTTAATTAAAAAATAGACAGTTATTGTAATCGTTAAGTACGTGAACTCCTCCTAAACGACTGGATCGATTATGATGAAAATTTTTGTTTGTGTCTGATTGGGTCGTTTGATGGTTTACATTCGCAATTGAACCCTCTAAAACAATTAAAATTTATAAATCGCTCTAGCGGTCACATATTTTTATGTTTCGCAACGAAACTCAGTATATCGTATTAAAACTAACCGATGTAGGTATTATCAAATAATGAGCAAAATCAAACAATTAGAAGTGGAGGTTTACTTGAAACCCGAAAATTAAAACTGCTTAAACGACTGGACCGATTTTGGTGAACATTTTTGTTTGTGTTTGAGTGGGTCTCTGCATGGTTTAGATTCACAATTGAACTCGGTAGGTGGCGCTGCGATCGGGTTCCATGAAATTTCTTTTTTATGTCAGATGTGTAGTTAACTGCATTACCGAAATATTCCGCGAGACAACAATGTGACGTCATCATGTATGCTTCTTGAGCCACAACAGATGACACTGATGAGATTTCTTGCGATCTTATTAATTTGTGAATTTTTAGTAAGAAAAGTAACTTAGGCCTATCTTTTTTCGTCCGGACATGACACGATAATTGAACGTTCGGGTAGGATCCGCTAGTATGAATATAATAAACATTATTATTGATAATATATGGGAAATAATACAATATGTGGAAAATTAGTGAACATGGTTCATTTTATCAAAGTACAGAGAAACAAGAACAAACAAATTACAGTTATAAAATTGCGAGCAGGAACGGTAAATCAGTAATTTGCTTAATACACATGTCCACGAGCAGATACAATTAAATTCTTTGATGTCACTAAGTAATTCTGTTAATTCTTGTAATTAGATTTCATTATGATGTGTAGTGTACCTCTACACCATGATTCATATTCGACATCAATTAGTCCAGTCTGTGCTCTTCTGAACACATAAAACAATCTGCAAATGATCATTTCAATAATTCCTTTATTGTCATTATTACATTTTGATTATAATTAATTCGTTTCGTAAAATACTATGCTAATATGTGAAAACCTCTTTGTCTCTATCTCTCTCTTTTCTATAGTATTATCTTCCTTCTCTACAGTAGACCTATTATCTCTCTTTTTTGTAGTATTAGCTTATCTCTCTATTGTGTAGAATTATCCCTTTTCTGCAGTAGGCCTATTATTTATTTTTTCTGTAGTATTATCTCTTTTTTCTATAGAATTAACTCTTTTTTTTATAGAATTATATCCCTTTTCTATAGAATTATCTCTCTTTTCAATATAATTAGGCTATCTCTCTTTTCTAGAGAATTATATCTCTTTTCTATAGAATTATCTCTCTTTTCTATAGAATTATCTCTTTTTTCTATAGAATTATCTCTCTTTTCTGTAGTATTAAATCTCTTTTCTGTAGTATTATGTCTCTTTTCTATAGTATTATCTCTCTTTTTATAGAATTCCGGAGGAATAAAGCAGTTGAGGATTTTTTAAGAAGCGATTTCTTTAAAATGTACATTTTCGTCTATCCTTCCCAGTAGACACCGAACATGAGAGGTTAAGAGCAAAAGTGGACCGAAATCCAAAAATCGAAAATCCTAGTTTTATGTGAATTTGAGTTCAAAAGATCAATAATTTTTCAGAGCAATGGTGAACCAAATGTTTTATTTATTATTTTTAACTGTAAAAATGTTTAATCCTTCATATGCAATAAAATGTATTGGCTACTTTAAATTTATATATTTTTTTCTGAAAAGAGTCCACTTTTGCTGTGTGAATCCCTCATATATATATTTATGAAGGGTACAGGGAAGAACCAGGTACCGGTAAGTCATTTTTTTTTGTCGAAATGGAGTTTAGAATATCATTAGATTCTCCATTGAGAACACTATCATTTAGAAGTGTGAAAGAGTACAATATTTATTTTAGTCGTGGGTTTATTAATTTACAAAATTTGGCATACAGATAAGGAAGAATGGATGCCGTATAACTATGTAAGCCTACGTTTTCTAGGTTAAAAAAAGACTTGCCTATTTTGTTCCCTGTATCCTATATAGAGGCCTATATATAAAGAAAAAATAATGTTTACACTGGAAGCCGTTGTGGAAATATGGTATCTCACTAACAACAAATTAACGTATGAACTTAGACGTCCCGGTCTTTTCGTCTTATGTATATTTAAATATTTATTTACTGGAAAAGCGACTGGAAGCTTTTGAGATGTGGATATGGAGACAAATGGAACGTATAAAATGGACAGACAAAATAAAAAAATAAAGATGTGCTAGACAGAGTGGGTGAAGGAAGAACAATGCTGGAACTCATAAAGAAGAGGAAAAGAAATTGGATTGGCCACTAGCTAAGAAGAAACTGCCTGCTGATGGATGTCCTAGAAGGAATGGTCAACAAAAAGAAAGGGGCAGAAAAATACACCTGATGATCTATTATTAGAATAAATGGTTTGTGTGCGGATACAAAAAGGAAAGCTGCGTTAAGGAAAGAGTGGAGAATGCTGAGTTTGCGGTGAAAGACCTGCTCTTGGGCAGAACACTATGTAGGCATATGTAGCAAATATGTACCCGGCGTGCGCTGCTACGCCTAAATAAATGATGTGGATTTGTGTTTAGTTGAATAAGTAAAAGGAACAATTATTATAAATTTATATCGTTATTATTTTTAGATATCCCGTGCTGATTACCCGGCGTTGCCCAAGAATCTGCTTATCCCGATCTTCTTGGCATAAATTAGCTGATAAACGAAAATTGTTATTTTATGCTTACTTGAATAAATAAAAGGAAAATTGTTATAAATTTACTCTCATCGTTATTGCAGCTAAAACAACCAATAAGCTAATTAATTCTATTTCCAAACTACCTTTCATACAATCCGAATAGTAAATAAAATTTCATCATCCTTAATTTAATATTCAAGCAATCGCTATAAGTAAAGCCATATCGTAATTATTTTAGATACACCATGCTGATTACCCGGCGTTGCCCAAGAATCTGCTTATCCCGATCTTCTTGGCATAAATTAGCTGATAAACGAAAATTGTGTTTTTATGCTTAGTTGAATAAATAAAAGGAAAATTGTTATAAATTTGCTCTCATCGTTATTGCAGCTAAAACAACCAATAAGCTAATTAATTCTATTTCCAAACTACCTTTCATACAATCCGAATAGAAAATAAAATTTCATCATCCTTAATTTAATATTCAAGCAATCGCTATAAGAAAGCCATATCGTAATTATTTTAGATACCCCATGCTGATTACCCGGCGTTGCCCGGGAATCTACTTGGCATAAATGAGCTGAAAGACAAAATTCGTTATTTATCCGTAAAAGAATATTAACCGTGCGCTGCTGTGCTTGCCCGGGAATCTATTTATCCCGATCTTCTTGGCATCAATGATAGACAAAAATGACTATTGTGAGTTATCCGTAAAAGATAGACATATGCTGTCACGGACTTTTTTGTAGAGTTTTTTTTTTTTAGATATTCAATTGGGTACATTAATGTTGTTTATTTGTTATGGTTTAGGTACCGTAAGCCATTTAAGCGTAAAAAATATACCTTTTTCATGTTTTTCATTACAATGGGTGATTTTTAAGGGTGTAGGAGTTGAGTATCACAACTCTCGTATAGCCTATGTTCATCGGGAATCTCCTGAACATTTAGCAAAAAGTTCCATCACAATCGGATCAACGTATGGCAGCGCATAATACGAACGAACAAACAAACAAACATTAATTTATATAGGGGCCTACATTAGATTTATTAGCTAATGTCCGGCGTGCGCTGCTATGCGTAAATAAATTAAATATGCTTTCTTCAGTTTTCGTTTCAGGAAAACTCTACACCTACGGTAATAGGAGCTAAACATCGCCTTACTTGAAAACGTGTATATACAAAGTTAAACATTATGAACCAAATAATGCGGTTTGCTAGAGTCAATTCATATTTTCGGATAAGTCCCAATTCTAATGGTCGGATTTCGCTGAGATTTGGGTAATATCTACCTCGGTATATTTTAATAGCATAGGCCTATACTGAGTTTCGTTGTCTCATATCGAATATTGCTACCGCTAAAGCGACTTTTCAGTTTTCATTTCAGGTGAACTCCTACACCTGTTGGTTTCAGAATATAATATAGGACTATGGCGGCTAAACAATGTGCGTACTTGAAAAGATGTATGTTCAAATTTTCATGAAAATCGGTTGAGGGGTTTACAAATCTATAAGTCATAAACATATGCGGGCTAAATTTTTATAGGTATTTAAATATATTACATACACACAGTCCACCGCTGTGGTCTCGAGGTAGCGTGCTGCCTTGTCACGCAGCGGGCCCGGGTTCGATCCCCGGTCGGGGCAGTTTTTCTGGGTGAGGTTTTTATCGGGGCTTTTCCTCACCTGTAAGACAAATGTCAGGAAAACTTTAAGGCCCAATCGGTCCCCGAAATCATATGGCCATCATCATCATCCTTATCAGGATCACCATCATCATCCTTCACCGGTGTGGAAAGGAACGGGAAGCTACCACACCTACACAATTCCCTAGTAAAGCTGGAAGCATAGCATGAAAATACTATGATTGCAGTGAAGGACCTGCCTTCGGGCAGAACTACTATGGATGGATATACACACATTAGGCACAAGCTATATAAATACATCGTAGAATAGTTCCTTAAGCAATGCTTTATAAGCGTACATGGTCGGCGGTTACAGTCCCGGTGAGGTGAGGCGAGGCGAGGCGAGGATTTTTAAACAAGTTACTTTGGAATAGGAAGAAAAATAAATAAATTAAACAATCATGAAGGTCAGCCGTTTTTAATCCATGTATTTTTATACAAGCGAAGATTTATATTTTTTTTACTTAATTAATTATTTAGCCTAGTGGAGTAAAGGCCATTTGGCCGTGTCTTCCTCTCATCAGGACAAAGATATGTTACATTAAAATAGGCTATAGGTTACATCCATCCATCCATAGTAATTTTGCCCGAGGACAGGTCTTTCACTGCAATCATAGCATTTTCATGCTATGCTTTGCAGCTTTACTAGGGAATTGTAGGTGTGGTAGCTTCCCGTTGCTTTCAACACCGGTGAAGGGTAATGATGATGATGATAATAATAATGATGATGGTCTTATGATTTCGGGGACCGTCTGGGCCTTAAAGTTTTCCTGACATTTGTCTTACAGGTGAGGAAAAACCCCGATAAAAACCTCACTCAGAAAAACTGTCCCGACCGGGGATCAAACCCGGGCCCGCTGCGTGACAAGGCAGTTCGCTACCTCGTGACCACAGCGGTGGACTAGGGCCTATAGGTTACAAATCACAATTAATGGGCGGCTCCGTGGCACAAGCAGTTAGACGCTCGCCTCTCACAGCTGGGGTCCCGAGATCGAGTCTCGGTCACTCCATATGGGTTTCGTGGTGGACGAAACGGATCTTGGGCAGGTTTTTCTCGGGGTTTTTCCCGTTTTCCCTGCCATAAATTTCATTCTACCATTTCTCCATACTCATCTCATTCATTTCGTTCACCCGCCCATGTGACGGTGCGTCAGGATTGGTCGGTCGGCACCCTTGTAGTTTTCACAGACCTCTATAAATATAGGGGCTTCATCTCATATCATCCCTCGACCCGACCCTGTGTTGGACACGAGTTGAGGATATTTATTTATAAATCACAATTAACTCTAACATTTGTTTTATTCAATGCCACCACGTTGTCATTTCGACATAGTATTCTCTCCTGGCATGACGTCATTGTAACCCACTTCTGAGGTTGGGGCGTCTGGAAGGCGGAGTTATGCTGCCTCGATGATATATGATAGGTGATGATGATAGTAATGATGCACCAGGAGAGACCTTAATCCTAAACTTAATGAATATGTTAATGATGTCCAGATGGTGATGCATTAAAGTTTCCTGACATTTGTCTTACAGGTGAGGAAAAACCCCGAAAAAAACATCACCCAGAAAACTTGTCCCGACGGAGATCGAACCCGGGCCCGCTGCGTGATAAGGCAGCATGTTACCTCGAGATCACAGCGGTGGAGTTAACTTTAATATTAAAAAAAACTAAATGAAAATTTTATCAGTAAGATAATGTCTATAAGACTAAGGTCGATAACAATGTTAATGATAATTCAAATTAAAACTAAAATTAATAATAAAATGTACACAATGAAGATAAATTGAAATTGTTTGGTAGACTGTCCCTATCGAATGTACAATAAAAAAAAAGAAAAATAATGAGATATAACTAACTAACTCACTGGCTCTATCGAATTCGTAGGTTCTTGGCCGCGCGGACACGAGCTCTCCATACATCTCTATCCTGAGCTAATGTTTTCCAATCATCCCCTGTATAATCTACTTCTCTCAAATTATGGATAATGTAATTCTCCCACCTCATTCTTGGTCTACCAACTGGGCGTTTCCCTTCTGGTTTTCCTACAAGAAGCTTCCATGCATCTCTTTCATTCCCCATTCGTGCCACATGTCCTGCCCATCGCAGTCTACGAGACTTAATCGTCCTTATTATATCTGGCTTCCCATAAAGACCATGTAGCTCACTATTATGTAGTTTTCTCCATTCACCTGTCAGTTCATTTGACCCAAAAATGTTCCTAAGTAGCCTACTTTATTCTCAAATACTCGTAATCTCCTTTCCTCCCTTAAAGTAAGAGTCTATGTTTCGCATCCATATAATGTATCTTGGAGAATAACTGTTTTATATATTTTCAGTTGAACATTTATTGAAAGGAGTTGGAACGACAAGATGTGCTGTAATGCATAATAGGATGTATTTCCAGAATTGAGCCTATGTTTAATTTCTTTGTGCATCTCATTCCTATTTATAATTACACAGCTCTACAAAAAAAAATTGTTGCCCTGGATATCTAAGCGAATTTCTATGTTTTCAAGTGCACAGTTTACGAATATATTCATGAAAGTGCTGAATGTGCTCTAGTTTTGATGATTTTTGCGTATCTTATATCTTAAACAGTAAACGGCTTGTTACTAATAAAATGTATGTTTTCAGTCATGATTTGATTTCTGCACATTTTTTTCGCGTATATAAACATCGCGTGATCCCCACTCTCACACACCTCACTCCGCACATTGGCCGTGATCTCTGTTATTTGACAAAATTAAAATACGACGTGCATCTGGATATGATAAAACAATTTATCAAAGCGTTGGACAAGGAAGGAAAATGTTTCAAATACATTTGTAGAAAATTTCCTAAGCTCTGTATGTAAAAGTTAAAAGGCAGAATATTTGATTGTCCTCAAATTCGGCAATTGATGAAAGATGCAAATTTTATCAAAGTTATGACTGTTCCGGAAAGTGAAGCTTGGAAGGGTTTTATATTGGTAGTAGAAAATTTCCTAGGTAACTATAAGGCACCAAACTATAAAGAAATGGTGCAAAACATGTTGACAAGCTTCAAGATTCTAGGAGCAAATATGAGTATAAAGTTACACTTTCTCCACAGTCACCTGGATAGATTTCCGGATAATTTAGGAAATTATAGCGATGAACAGGGAGTGCGCTTTCACTAGGATCTAAAAGTAATGGAGGAAAGGTATCAGGGTAGATGGGACCGTCACGTGGTGGCAGATTACTGCTGGTCTTTAAAAGAGATTGTCCCCTAAAAATTATAGAAGAAAATCTTATAAAATGTGTTTCACTGAAGTATAACATGGGTTTTCGATATTTTTCTTTCTATTTACGTCAGTGCATACTAATTAAAAAAACAATTGACATTATAAATATATCTGTTATATTTTTTCATATTTTCTGATTTTTGTAGTGTAAAATGAAAATGAAGATTTAAAAAAACAGTGCATATCTTCCAAAATCATTGATCGTTTCATGAATTGTGAGCATACATTTATCCGAAATTAATCTTATATCAAGGGCAACAAAACCACTGTTGACCAGTGTTATTGTTCCTAGATATTTGAAATCAGCCACTTCTTCAATTTTTTTATTTATCATTAGTTGTCCATTTCCATTATATAACGCATTTCTATGTGTGAACATATATTTAGTTTTATTGATGTTCACTTCCAGTCCCAATTTCTAAGTGTTACTCAATAGAGTGTGAGTGTTGTCCTTTAGTATCTTCTCATTATCGCTGAATAATACTACATCATCAACATTTAAACTAATAGCCTATTAATACCATTGGGTTGTAGACCTAAAGTAATTATTTTATAATACTCTTCTATTCCTCAAATAATACCCTTAAGCTGATTAACTCTATTTATATTTTTCATTAAATTTGTCGGTTGTATAATTTTTAAAACAAACAAATGAAAATATTTGTTAAATTTAATACCATTTTCATAAAGTAAGTCACATTATTAAAATTATTAAAATAATACTATCAGTGATGTGTATAAGTTAGTTATTAAATAATTTTTTAGTATTTTGTGAACAATGTTTTAGTTTGACAGACTCTGAGATAGAGCGAAAGGGAATTCCATGTTGTGGCAAGTGAAACTGTAAAAGATGGTGAATAATACACAGTAACTAAATGATAAAAATGTAGAATATTGTAACTGTTTTCGTAATTAATTTATCTATTAGAACAAGTTGTGATTCATAGTAACCAACATTTTCATGATTAAATTATGTTAATATTTCGTATAATCACTTGCAAATGAATTTTGAAGATTTCTTGCGGAAAACACTGCGGGGCACGCAAAAGCAATGCTATGACAGTCTAAAGCTGTGTTCACATTTTTAACAGGACTCGTTATAGAGAATGACAATCGATACCGCGTAGGGCGACAGGGGGAGGGGAATTTTTGCGCAACTGCTAATGATGTAAAAGTTAATTTTAATTACACAGACGAGCATCGTTGGCATTCCTGGAGCAGCGCGGGCGGAAGTCTCGCTAATATACAATTACTATACAGCCTGACTACCAACACGTTTGTTCACTATCTCTGACTTTAACGCATCGCTTTAGTCTATTTTTTTCGAAATCTGTATATTAATACGTGAAAAAAAATACTTGTACCCCTTTTTAAGCACATTGCATGCACGGAGGAGTGTGATATTTTGCATAATTAAAGTTCATATAGAGAAGGAGTGCAGAAAATAAAATTTTGAAAAAAAGTTAGTTCTGCCGTTTTTAACTGCAATGCAATGTTTAGGCAGTGATTATGGAAAATCTCCATGGTGCAAGAGTTAATTTTTTTCCATAGAAGCATGCGGTGTACAAAAGCCATGTCCAACAAATTATCTGCCGCTTTTAACTGCAAGGTAATACAATCCAGAGCAAAAATTCTAATTTAACTTTAGGGAAGTAGTACATGTACATGTGTTAATCATAGAGGTAGACGATCATCCTGCCAGTGTAGGGGTGAAATATGGTCAGCATGTCGGGTTCACCAGTCATTACAGCTGGTTTTCTCAAATTTGGAGCCGATACTTATTGTAGCTCACGATGGTGGCTACTAATTTAGAATACCATCACCTCCTGTTACGAACTGTTGGTTTTCTTAGGGCTTAAATGACCTTCGGGATTTGGATTTTTGGTAGCATGAGGTTCTAGCCGAGCGTTAGTATGTGGATGTGTTAGTTATAAAGGTATACGTGTTTTCGAACATAAATAAATGGGTACTTAATTTTAACTATTTTATTTCTAGAGTATAATGATTACAATAACTCTAAGTATTCTAAACCTAAATAACTAATCTAAGCTTATATTAAGAAACCCGCATCATATGGGAGATGATTGAAATGAAACGGATGAGATGAGGATGGAGAAATGGTGGAATGAATTTGTGGCAGGGGAAAACGGGAGAAAACTCCGAGAAAAACCTGCTCAAACTCCGTTCCGTCCACCACTAAACCCCCATGGAATGACCGAGATTCGATCTCGGGACCCCAGCGGTGAGAAGCGAGTGTCTAACCGCTTGCGCCACGGAGCCTCGCCTCATTGAAATATTATCGAAATTAACTTGCTCAGATTTAATAATGCAAATGATCGGAAGTTGTCAATTCCGACTCGCAAATGATTCTAGGTTGTTAACTACAAAACACAGACAAAGGCCGTTCTACCAATTCGTTGTTACATAATAAAGTCTAACTCTATATATATATATATATATCCACCCATGTCCATCCCTGTGGTCTCGAGGTAGCGTGCTACCTTGTCACGCAGCGGGCCCGGGTTCGATCCCCGGTCGGGGCAGTTTTTCTGGGTGAGGTTTTTATGGGGGTTTTTCCTCACCTGTAAGACAAATGTCAGGAAAACTTTAAGGCCCAAACGGTCCCCGAAATCAAATGTCCATTATCATCATCATCATTATCCTTCACCGGTGAGGAAAGCAACGGGAAGCTACCACACCTACAATTCCCTAGTAAAGCTGCAAGCATACCATGAAAATGTTACTATGATTGTAGTGAAGGACCTGCCCTCGGGCAGAATTCCCTACTATGGATGGATATTTAATGTAAACGGCGATGTTTGAAAACAAATGAGAAATGTGTGGTTATGTTTATATATATATAGGGCAGGTCTATCACTGCAATCATAACATTTCCATGCTATGCTTGCAGCTTTACTAGGGAATTGTATGTGTGGTAACTTCCCGTTGCTTTTCACACCGGTGAAGGATGATGATAATGATGATGATGTCCAGATGATTTTCGGGGACCGTAGGGCCCTAAGCATCCTGACATTTGTCTTACAGGTGAGGAAAAACCCCGAAAAAAACATCACCCAGGAGTCTGTCCCTAACGGGAATCGAAGAACCCTGGCCCGCTGCGTGACATGGAGCACGCTACCTCGAGCCACAGCGGTGGACATAAATATATATGTGTGTGTGTGCATGAGTGTGTGTATGTGTGTGTGTGTGTGTGTGTGTGTGTGTGTGAGTGAGTGAGTGTTTGTGTGATAGTCCTCTCGCCCTGAGGTTCGCGAGATCAAACTCGGCCGGGATCGATTAATTTTTTCGGATGGAAAAATTGAAGTAACAAATCCTCTGGAGGGACTTTAAACCGTGTGTCCCGAGTCTGAAGATTTCCAGGCTCTTAAAATAACTTGAAACCCAAATGAAGAGGGATCTAGGCTAAAATAACCGACCTGTATCATCCTCGTAATACCTTATTTGTCTATTAGATGTCTCATTGTTTCGGTATGTTGACCACGTACCATTCATAAAATCTGTAGGAAAATAAGTGTAACTAAAATAACTCCTTAATAAAGGAGAGGCTAAAGGTCCAAATAGGGCTGTTACGCCATTGTAGATAGATAGATAAAGGCCTGTTACAAGCCAGGTTGGAAAGGTGTGAGGGGGAAGAGTAACAACCTAATTATGAAACCAGGGTTCCGTACGCTCGGCTTATAGAAACCTGTAATGGCCCCTGCCTAGGGTTTACAGGTACTATTGCCTTGCAATTAGGAGCTGCGCTGGTTCGTCAAGGCTAAGGAAGAGAACCTTGATTAAAATCTCCTGGTCCTCCAGGTTGGGGATTGACGCATCAGGTAGCTCCCTGTTTATTTGAAGAAAAATGCACAGTGCTAAAAATTCCAAGACTGAAATGCCGGACGGAATATAATAAACGACGAAATAAGTTAAATAAAAGGCCATTCTTCTTGGAACGTGTGAAATATTTTAAATTACCACATGGGTTTTAATCTATTTGGAAAATTCATTCCCTTCGCTTTGCTCCATTCCTGAATTATCGATAAAATGAAAATTCTTGTGGTATATCTCTTGATAATATGAATGGGGACATTGTGGCTCGAATTTCTCACATTATCTAAGGTGGTGAATTAAAAAAAAGTGTTTTCATCTGATTGTTTCGAAAATTGTATCATATATACAATACTATTCAGAAAGAAGGAACAGACTTCAAACATTTATTTCTTCCAACTACAAAAAATAGAAACACAATTCCAACGTTCCTGGAAAGAAAAAAGTTCAAATTTCACCATTTTATGCATTCAATATGAGTACCAAGTGTTACAAGATAAATATCAAAACGATGGCTCATTTCTTGCCACTCACGAATCAGCTGGTCTCTAGTTATCGAATTCACAGCTTCAACAATTCGTTGCCGCAGATTTTCAAGAGAGTCAGGCATAAGGGGGATAAAACACGGTCTTTTATGCAATTTTACAGATAAAAATCACATGGGGTTAGGTCTGGTGACCTGGCAGGCCACCGGTGATGAAGTTGGTATTCAGCTTCTCCTCTTCCTACCCAACAGCGCCAATTCGACCGTGATCGAAACTTCAAGCAACAGCGCCAATACTGCCGTGATCGAAACATCAAGCAACAGCGCCAATGCGGCCGTGACAGGAACTTCAAACTTTTCTCTTTCCAGGAACGTTGGAATTGTGTTTCTATTTTTTGTAGTTTAGAAGAAATAAATGTTAGAAATCTGTTCTTCTTTTGTTATGAATAGCCCTATATAATGTGCTTGTAGAAGTGTTTCTGTGAAGTTTGGTGTTTATATGTAGAATAGTTTCA
This sequence comes from Diploptera punctata, assembly GCA_030220185.1. Lineage (NCBI taxonomy): Eukaryota > Metazoa > Arthropoda > Insecta > Blattodea > Blaberidae > Diploptera > Diploptera punctata. The sequence continues at coordinate 1,089,544 of JASPKZ010003050.1, forward strand.
GAATTATGATTTAAGAGCTATATACGAGGGCGGATCGGAAAGTAACGCACAATAATTTTTTTCTGCCTTGGTATTGCAGCTAGAATGTTGAAATTTCACAGAGATATAGTTTGAAGTTTTCACTACAGATGACATTTTTTTCTCAGGTGCACCTCTTGCGAGAGAAGCTTGAACTATGCAACAAAGATGGCGCGCATGCTACAGTCGTCCACCTGTGAGGAACAGAGAAGTGTTGTTCGATTTTTGTGGGCCAAAGGGCATAAACCCAGTGAAATTCACAGGGACATGCGTGGCGTGTATGGGGATGGTTGTATGAACCGTAGCAATGTCTCCAGGTGGTGCACATTCTTCCAAGAGGGACGCGTGAACCTTAGTGATTCGCCACGCTCCGGCCGACAACAGCAGCAATCCCGCAGAATGTCAGAGGCATTGAGGCGGCAATTCTGAACGACCGGCGTGTGGAACTGCGAGCCTTATCGCAGAAGTTCAACATTTCCTATGGTGCGGTGTACGATATTGTTCATGAAAATTTGAAATTCCGTAAAGTCAGTGCTCACTGGGTGCCTAAGAACCTGACAGACGACCAAAAGGGCCAGCGAATGATGGCAAGCTTGGACCACTTAACGCGGTACACCGCACAAGGACATGACTTTCTGGAAGGAATCGTCACAGGTGATGAGTCGTGGGCGTACCACTACACGCCCGAAACAAAGCAGGCATCAATGGAGTGGAAACATGCTGGTTCCCCAGTAAAGAAAAAATTCAAAATGACTCAATCTGCCAGGAAAGTGCTTGTGACAGTGTTCTGGGATATGCATGGTGTTTTATTGGTGGACTTTACTGAACACGGGACCACTGTGAATGCTGCGGCCTACATTAAAACTTTGGAGAAGTTGCGTCGTGCCATTCGTGACAAACGTCACAACATTAACGTTAAACTTCTTCATGACAATGCTCGCCCCCATGTTGCTGCTGTCGTTCGTCAGAAAATCGCCGAATTTGGTTGGGAGGTGCTCCAGCATCCACCATACAGTCCGGATCTTGCACCATCGGACTTTCATCTGTTTGGTCCCATGAAGAAATTCCTGGCCGGCAAACGCTTTGAGACAGATGTGGAAGTGAAATCAGCAGTGCGCAGATGGCTACACTCCAACCAAACGGACGTCTACGAACAGGGCATATTGAAACTGGTAACACGATGGGAAAAATATGTTGAGAAAGTTGGTGACTATGTCGAAAAGTAGGTAAAAGATGTAAGTTCATTTGTGATTTTTTTCCTTTTTTTTTACTATTAAACTTTTTAAAAAAAATTATTGTGCGTTACTTTCCGATCCGCCCTCGTATATATATATATATATATATATATATATATATATATTAGGGGCATTTTTAAATATTCTCATAAAATTTGAGATTCAGAGTCATTATGATTCCACTAAACACACTTACTACGCAAAAAAAAAAAATCATAAAGAGAGGATATTGCTTATTTTTATTTTTTTAAATTATTATTTTTTTATTCAAACTCATGCATTTCCATCTCAATTTAAAAGAACACGTGTACCTTCGACTAGAACATTTCAATTAGCATATATTGGGGAGTCTAACCACAACATTTCATTTTGATAGCATACAAATTGCATCGTAAGGAACATTAAAAGTTTTGAAAAATGTAAAATAAATGGAAACGGAGGAAAAAATCATATATTAAAGTTTAAATAGTAGTGCTGACCACACGTGTAAGGGTATTTAAACTCTTACGTCATGGACTAAATTTTCCATGAAAATTATGCTAAAGAATCATAGTTATTAAAAAGCAAATAAACAAAACAATTGGCATTTTTTCAAATTTTTCACCATTCGGTGCCCTTAAGGAGAACTCTGAAAATTCAATTGGGATTTGAATGGACAAGAGCAACAAGGAAAATTCCAAAGATTGCATTTCCAGAAAGACAATATTATGAAGTTTAAGCTATTCATTTTACGAGGAAGTTCTCCGTATTGTGAAAATAGTGCAACCTTTTGTGTTTAAACATATTACCTTTTAATAATGTCTGATAATGTCTGATAATATATCTTCTTCTTCTATATCATGAAATTAGGTATTTTGACCTGTTTTCACATCAAGTGGGATTTAATGAATCTTCCCATTTATTTAATGAGCGTCTAATATTTCTATGTCCTATTGGTTTGTACTTTAGTAATAGCTGAGGGATTCCATCTGTAGGCATTTTTTAACACGCTCTTACCAATCGTTTCTCATATTGTAAATTCTATTTGTTAAATTAAAAATATTTAAGTATTTTTTGGTATATTAATTTATTTTTCTGTCCAAAATTGTCACACCTGCTACTGAACGTAAGAAGTTCATTTCTGCAGTTTTATTTTTCTTCTGTGTGAACGGTTAAGAGTCACTTTCATATGTTAAGGTGGGAACTGCCACAATTTTATAAAATTTTAATTGTATACTCCTCAATGTTTTATTTTTCAGTGTCCGTTTTATGGTGCCATACATTCTGTAAAATATATTTAGCTTAATATTAAATCTGATAATAGGGCCTGTATATAATAGAGAAAAAATAAATATTTTATCAATTATATCTATAATTTAATGGTTAAAAAAATGTTGGGCTCAACCGCACTTCTACTAGCGCTTGATGTTTCTGTTATATTGATGTAAACTATTGCTCTTCTTCTGTATTTACTAACATTATTTAATATTTTTAAACTTTTTTAAACAATTTTTATAACATTGTTATACAATTTTGAAGTATTTATTTAAATATGCAAATCACAATATTATGACACTGTTAGACAATATTGTGATGCTGTTATTTTCTCCACAGAGTATATTACTTAATCTATGATTTTTCTATCCCTATTTTGGGTTACCACTGGTTAGATCAGCGTTAGGGAGTGATAAGTAAGTATACACCCATTTTTAATAAACGTTTGGTAATTTTAATATTATTAGTATATTTTTTGAACATAGATTTGGGGGTTTATTGCAAATATTGGTCATTTCAATTTCATAGCGACGGATAGTAATCGAGGATGATAATCGATATGTGGTTCGATTGTGGGTTATCGCCGACTCTATAAACTCTGGCGCCTGCGTTCTTGTATAGGATATTGAAAATATTTCACGCTAGTTTAAGTGCCCCACGAAGAAGAAACTGATATAAATAAAGAATGGGAGGCTGTAAGAGATACTATTAAATTGTCAGCATCAGAAAGCATTGGTTGTTTAAAAAAGAGGCAAAACAAGAACATGGTTTGATGAGGAATGTGCCGACATTGTAAAGAAAAGAAAGCTAGCAAAAATGAAATGGTTACATGAGCCAAATGAGGTAAATTTAGAGCAATTGGGTAGTATTAGACGGGAAACCACCAAGTTACTAAAGAGTAAAAAGAGGGAATATTTGAGAGAGAAGATTAATGATCTTGAAATGAATGCAAAAAATAGGAACATTAGAGAATTATATCAGGGAATTAGTATAGAGAAGAAAGGGTTTCAGGCTAGAATAAACATAATTCGGAATGAAAATGGGGATATGATTGCAGATTCCAGGAGTATATTAAATAGATGGAAATGTTACTTTAATCAGCTATTAAATGTACATACAGAACAGGACATTGAGGAGGATAATTTACAGACAGCAGAAATGCTAGTCGCCGAGCCAAGTGCATTAGAGGTTGAAATGGCGATTGAAAAATTGAAGATGTATAAAGCATCAGGTTCAGATGAGATCCCAGCAGAACTGATAAAATCAGGGGGAGAAAAATTGATGGGCAAGATACGCTGGTTGCTTAGTATGATTTGGGAAAAAGAAGCTCTTCCAGATGAATGGAAGGAATCAATTATCTTACCAATTTATAAGAAAGGAGATAAAACTGATTGCAACAACTACAGGGGCATCTCATTACTTTCAACTTCGTACAAAATTCTAACAAATATATTAGTAAGCAGACTTACTCCCTATATTGATGACATTCTAGGAGATCATCAATGTGCATTTAGAAGAAACAGGTCTACAACAGATCAGATTTTTAGTATAAGACAGATTTTAGAAAAGAAATGGGAATATAATGGTACTGTACATCAACTATATGTAGACTTCAAAAAAGCATATGATTCAATTAAGAGGGAGAAGTTATATAGTATCCTGCTGGAGTTCGGAATTCCTAAAAAGTTAGTTAGACTTATACGAATGTGTCTAAATGGCTCAAAGAGTAGGGTGCGTGTAGGCAAACAGTTTTCAGACACTTTTGAAATCCAGAATGGGTTGAAGCAAGGAGATGCACTATCTCCTCTACTATATAATTGTGTACTAGAGCATGCCATTAAATCTTTAGAGAATGAGGAAAACTTACAACTCAATGGTATTAATAAGCTGTTATTTTATGCTGATGATGTAGTACTACTGGCCGATAGCGAGGAGATACTAAAGGCCAACACGCACACACTATTGAGTAACACTAAGAAATTGGGACTGGAAGTAAATATCAGTAAAACTAAATATATGGTCACACGTAGATATTCAGTATATAATGGAAATGGACAGCTAAGGACAAATGAGGAAAATTTTGAGGAAGTAGCTGAATTCAAATACCTAGGAATAATAATCACAAATAGGAATGAGATGCACAAAGAAATTAAACATATGCTCAATTCTGGAAATGCGTGCTATTATGCATTGCAGAGACTCTTGATGTCCCAACTCCTTTCAAAAATGTTAAACTGAAAATATATAAAACTATTATTCTACCTGTTATATTATATGGATGCGAAACATGGACTCTTACTTTAAGGGAGAAAAGGAGATTACAAGTATTTGAGAATAAAGTACTTAGGAAAATTTTTGGACCAAAGAGAGATGAACAGACAGGTGAATGGAGAAGACTGCTTAACAATGAACTACATGGTCTTTATAGGAAGCCAGGTATATTAAGAACAGTAAAGTGTCGTAGACTGCGATGGGCAGGACATGTTGCACGTATGGGGAATGAAAGACTTGCATGGAAGCTTCTTGTAGGAAAGCCAGAGGGAAAACGCCCAGTTGGTAGACCAAGAATGAGGTGGGAGAATAACATTAACTACGATTTGAGGGAAGTAGATTATACAGGGAATGATTGGAAAGCATTAGCTCAGGATAGGGATGTATGGAGAGCTTATGTCCGCGTGGCCATGAACCTACGGGTTCGATAGTGCCAGTGAGTAAGTAAGTAAGTAAGTTTAAGTGCCCCTCCATGGTATCTTTACCTTGTCGTGGTGGAGTGGCTTGCGTGCTTAAATGTTCCTGAGAGCTATGCCGGCGGTAGCATTGCTGCCGATAGGGTTACCCATGCCGGACTGGTCGAAGGTGATAGGCCGGACGAAAAAAGTACCTTGGGCGAAAGAGTGACGATCTTTCACCGTAAAAATACAACCGTCAAGAAACGCGGACATGAGTTCATCTGGGGTAAAATTTTCCGGAGGTCAAATAGTCCCCCATTCGGTTCTCCGGGCGGGGACTACTTCAGGGAACCCATGCCAAAGGCTCAAACACAGGGACATGTTCCTAGGAACATGGAATGTTAGGAGTAAGTAAGTAAGTAGGCCTAAGTTTAAGTGCAGTTTTTCCAAATGTTGTGCTGATGATCAAATAATATTATCAGATTCCGAAGATAGCTTACAAATAGCAGCGTATCAATTATTCAAAATTGTCAGCAAATTATAATATGAATCTTTCCACTTTTAAATCTAAAGCAATGGCAATGTGTTAAAAACAAAACAAAACGGGTGAAAATTGAGATTAATGGAAACATTTTAAAGCGACTATATCCAAGGGTGATTTATATAATTCCTGCGTTAATATGTCTAGTGTCCCACTAATATACTGTATACATGTGACACGAATGGGAAATCAAAGAGGGACATGAAATCTTCTTGTAGGAAAACCAGAGGGAAAAAGATCACTTGGTAGTCCAAAAACGAGATGGGAGAATAACATTAACTGTGATTTGAGGGAAATATACAGGAGATGATTGGAAAACATTAGCACAGAATATGGATGTGTGGAGAGCTTATGTTTACGCGGCCATAAAACCTACTTGTTCGATAGTACCTCTAGCAGTACTATTTTAGATTATATTCTGAAGGTCCCGTATTCAAACCCCCGTTTCACAACCAACCTGTTTTTTTCCCCTGAAACCATGTGCAGTGGTTAACTGACTTCTGCCGCACTCTGTATATTCTTATTATTCCTCGTATGATAGTTATCAAGATATATAAATCACGTATATTTATGCAATTTTTTTATATAAAGTAACTAAATACGTACATTGATGCCAATGTAAGAATTCCTAATTTCAAAACAATGCGAGGTTGGGAAGTGGTTTTTAATCATCTCCTCGCTTCTGTAAAACACTTCACAAACGTGTGTTGTACATTATTTTTTGCACGATGGTGTTTTCAAAATAATAAATAATAGAGCAATTCGATATGTGACTGACCGACATTTACAGCATACTTTTGCAGCAAAATGCTTGCATACATTTTACAATTGATTGAAATTTAGGGTGTTATCTACGTGATGATAGAGAAAAAGTGTGTGATAGGACTGCACATAAATATACAACTTCTGAAGAAACATAATGCTATTTATTATCTATCAAAGCACGTGTGACTGACTGATATAAATGTCAACTCATCATGCAGCTTAACATCTTCATCAGCATCATTCTCTGAAGTGTCATTCCTAATTCAATTTTCCAAAATACCGTTTGGAGTGCACATTTCAAGTTCTATCTATCTATCTATCTATATTCGGATTTTTACAGCTGCTGCCGTCTTCCCGTGCCGAACCTCCAAAGCCTACGATCTTGGGCATATTCAATGCTTAGCTATCTTGCTTGCATTAATGTCTTCATGTTTTCCTTCCTTGTTAACTTTGGTCTCCCTCTTTTCTTCTTTCTGGTCGGATGCCATTGATATAGTTGCTTTGGCCATTGCTCATCTTCCATTCTTAAAACATGCCCTCACCACTTTAATTCCTTCTCAATTCTTTCAATTATGCACATTTCAAGTTACATTCTAAATAAAAAACGAAACCTAAATCACAATTAAGAGCGGAGTTATGTCCTAATATGTTATGTGTGACTGACTGACTTTATTCTGTGACTGACTGACTGACATATCTAAATTTTATTTAGAATTTTAAAATGCAAATATTACACAAATGTAACAAAATACTATGAAACTAGATAAACAGCTTCGGTAACAGAGATTTGTAAAGAACTACAAATACTTTATCAGTTCTACGAAAAATGTTAAATTTAATTTTGCTGTAAAATAAATATTAATTTAAATCAGTAATGCAATTAAATTAACTCGCTTACCATGCAAGATATAAAATGATATATAATAACACAAATATTAAACACATAACAAAGAGCCTACTCTATTGTTAAGTATACCTTCTATAATTGTATGTATATGTATACGCGTGTGTGTGTGTGTGTTGTAACTGATTACAATTTACCTGATGCAAGATTTAATATTTCTGATTTCTAGATTGTACCATTGAAATAAAAAAATACTAACATCGAATTAACAATATGCCTTCCAGAACGTATAACTAACTCACTGGCACTATAGAACCCGTAGGTTCATGGCTGTGCGGACATAAGCTCTCCATACGTCACTATCCTGGGTTAATGTTTTCCAATCATCCCCTGTATTATCTACTTCCCTCAAATCATACTTAATGTTATTCTCCCACCTCATTATTGGTCTACCAATTGGGCGTTTTCCCTTAGGTTTTCCTACTAGAAGCTTCCATGCATGCCTTTCATTCCCCATTCGTGCCACATGTCCTACTCATCGCAGTCTACGAGACTTAACTGTTCTTATTATATTTGGCTTCATGTAAAGACCATGTAGTTCATTGTTATGTAGTCTTCTCAATTCGCTTGTTTGTTCATCTCTCTTTGGTCCAAAAATCTTCCTAAGAACTTTATTCTCATATATTCGTAATCTTCTTTCCTTCCTTAAAGTAAGAGTCCATGTTTCACATCCATATAATATAACTGGTAGAATAATAGTTTTATAGCTGCTGAAATGAGATTCCTCAGACCAATAGCAAGATATCAAAGAACAGACAAACAACATAACACAGAAATAAGACAACAACTAAAAGTAGAGGAATTAAACACAACAATAGAGAAATACAGAACAAACTGGAAAGAACACTTGGCAAGGATGACTAAGAATAGAATACCAAAAGCAGCATACAGCTATTCACCACGAGGAAGAAGAAGTTTGGGAAGACCAAAGAAAAGATGGAAAGAGAAGCAATTTGGAGCCGGAACAGGCTAGTAAATAAGCCTAAACCGTGAAGAAGAACAAGAAGAAGAAATATTTCCAGTTTAACGTTTTTTGAAAGGAGTTGGGTCGTCAAGAGTCTCTGTAATGCATAATGGCACTCATTTCCAGAATAGAGCCTATGTTCGATTTCCTTGTTCGCATACATTCTTAATAAGTTAGTTATTTACCAGTGTGCATGTACTTTCAAAACAAATCACATGAGTAAGCTCTCCAATTGCTGACGCAGTGAATTCTAGTTTACTGTTGATATTAATCCTTACACCTCAATCTTCTGATGACTCACTTCATAACATCGATGTATCCAATAGTTATTTCACTTCCATTAATAAATAGGTATTATGTTTTCTGTCACACACGAAGCCCCACGCCGTAGCTGAATGATTTTAGTCAGGATGCCTTAATAGAGAGCACTGGTTCGAGTCCCCATGAGAGAAGGAATTTTCTCATGGAATTTCGGACACATGGGATTGTTTCCCGCCCAGAATCGTGAAGAATTTGGGCGGCTACAATATTTAGCGGCAGCAGTCGAGAAAACCAGTCATAATGGGTGGAGTATCCGACACACTGACCACATGTCACCCCTATATATTGGCTAGATGATTGGTCACCTGTGTCATTGATATATTTGAATGTGAGCTCAGCAGCTGTCTGGTAGGCCGATGACTTTCTAGGCCTCTCGAGCCATTTACTTTTCTTTTAAACACACGAACTTTTGCATTTATTGCGCTCATTGCATGTTTGACAGTTGTTCATAATCTATAAAATACGGGTCCGACGCTTTCACGTTGTGAACGCAATGAGTCCGTAATAGCCGCATTGTTCAAATTGTTTTTCTAGAAATTTCTTTTCTTCTTCTACATAATTTTGTGACCCCTCCTGAAAAATTATTTTGTTGGTTTGCAGCTCACGTTATAGAATTCTGCACTATTTTTATCTCCTTTTCCGATTTTCCATCCATCCGTGTGTCATCCTTTTTACTTGCCGCCAATAGCATGTACCCTTTTCATGGTATGGTTCAGAGAAGTTTAATTTCATGTAAAAATCCAAATATTCAAGTAAGCAGTGTCACATTGCTAAATGTATAGACGTATTTCTAATTAAATTATCTGCTGCTCCAACTGAAAAATGTTATCACCTCAAGTTTTGGAAGACGTAGGCCTACCTATAGTTCAGAAAACACTTTTCTTAAGCAAACATCTATAGCACACTTGTCATGTGTTACGTAATCTAACGCTAGAAAAAAGTATTTCTTCTGTACTTCTCTGTCACTTTCCATCTAAAATAGGCAACAACAGTTGATATTGAGATATACTTATTATTCCTATGAACTGCCTGGATCTCATTTTCTTCTTTGTGGGTATAATTTTCTCAGAAATCAAGTATGGCTGTTCCATATACTGCAACATATTCCCGAATGTATTTAAATGCTTCCGCTGACAGCCTTTTAGCTCAAATTGACACAGAAGAAGGGCCAGTGATAATTTTATGGGACAGCTGAGCCGAACAGTCTACCAGATTTCCTAAACCATATTTATGTTAATCCTCAGCGGAGTGCATCAAACAACTGTCTGTGCCTTTACGTATTAGCAATATAATTGAGAGGACAAAAAGTCAGTCAGTCACAGGACACTAGCGGGAAAAATTAGTTACTTTACAAGAAAATGTCATCAATACGTTTTTGTTAGTTGTGTATCGATAACGTATAATCCATGAGGAAATTTTAATCGTTCAATTACTATGTTGTGTATAGTAATTTTTATACGTTTTCTGTGACTGACTGACCATAACTTACAGTTAACGATTATTATAGGACACATTTAAGGTATATAGAACATTTAAAAGCAATTAATATTATTACATTTACGATTAAGGGGACCAAAGTATGGTTTAACAAACGAGTTTGTGAAATAAACGAATTAATACGGCCAAAACATTAAACAATGAATCGTTAAAATTTTGCGTGTTTTTACAGGTTTGGAATATGACATGTTCTACCTCTAATATTAGATTAAAGTAATACACATTTGAAACATTATCTCTAGATCTAGAAATTTGATCTTTAAATATAAGTTATATTACGTCAACAAAATTATTCTTGTGTCAATTTTAACATTTTCACCTAGGTATGACATTTTCATGGAATCGCTCAGTAGTAAAATAATAACACATTTGTTCATACGTTCATTATAAACAATGACTGACGTTAGCAGTCTGGCCAATGTAGGCCTTCTTCTTTTGCTTCTTCTTCTTATTCATAATTTGTAGAATTTTCATCCTTTTTATTTCCTCGGAGGAAAACGTATTGGATGTGTATTCACTATCTATCCATCTCTTGGCTGGTCTTCCTCTTGTTCTTCTCCGGTCCATTGATCTATCTTTTTGCATGTCGGTTGTCTTCCATTCATTCTATATGACCCTTTCAATATTTTCGTCTATCTATAATCAATTTGGTCCCAAGCCAGGTTGAAAAGGGTGAGGGGGAGGAGTAACACCTCGTAAAAAACCTTGGTTCAGCTTGCCTAGCTGATAGTACCTTGTGAGGGCCCCTTGCCAGGGTTACGGTGAAGACCTCAACGGCAGATACAGCGGAGGAGTCCTTCGGTACGGTGTACCTGACGGAAGAGGCAACTCTACATCTACTGCCTTGTAGATTGACAAACGGGCGGATGGGGTTCGTTAGTCCTGTAAAGACAACCCATCTAGGAGAGACAACTCCGAAATGAAACGGGACAGGCTGAGCTCTGGAGCTGGGTGAAGGCAATCGGCCTAGGGAGGAAACTCCGAATAATAAACTCGCCATGAAAACGGGTTAGCAACCCACTTTAAGTTGTATCTTATATAGGCCTATTGTTCGCAGTCGCAAGGTATAGCCAATACGCTAAATGCTGAAAATAATTTAGTTAAGACTACAGCAGGCCGTGACACCAATCACAATATGACGGCAAGTATGAATTTGTTGTTTTAAATTGTTTCAAATAAAGTTCAGTTCATTTAAAATGCAGTGATTTGTTTCGTATAATGTATATTAACACTACCTTTTGGATATTTTTTGTATCTACATTGTACGTAGTATACGTAAAGATCAGTAGTTTTACTTTCCCCCCTAGGTTGGTAGCCTAATTTGTAATATTACAGAATAGTTATTTAGTTATTTATAGGTTGGCAACTCCGAAATTTAGGAAATTGAAGTTTCAATCATAGTTGCCATTCCTGTAAGTACGACAGAATGCACTATCGTGCAAAAAAGTTGTTTACAGTGATTTATACTTCTCTTTCCATTAATTATTTTAATAGCTCTTTTCTATAGAATAAAAATAATGAAAGCGTATAATTTTTAAGTTCGGGTAACAATTTTTCAAACTTGGTTTAATTACGAAAGTCATTGTCCTGCTGTTTGGTTAATTGGCACAAACAGATTCTCTGATGAGTTTCCATGGTGATACGCCCCACCCAGTAATTGGATTTATTGAAAATATATGAAACCACTTTGTGACTGAATATTCAATTGAAAAGAGATTATTAATTAAAAAATATATTATGAAGTTTCTCTTTGACATGGAATCCACCAATTTGTTATTAAATAATAGTAAATTATTATTATTATTATTATTATTATTAACTGTAGCAATGGAGTTAGTGTAATACATCCCTGCTGGAATTTCAGAGATCCAAGTCCACCGCTATGGTCTCGAGGTAGGACGCAGCGGGCGCGGGTTCGATTCCCGGTTGGAACAAGCTTCCAGGGTGGTTTTTTTCCCTCGGGGTTTTTCCTCACCTGTGAGACAAATGCCAGGTAGTTTTGAGGCCCAAAAGTTCCCCGATCATCATCTGGCCATCTTCATCATCATCATTATCACTCCTGGCGTGGAGCGTGGAAAGCAATGGGAAGCTACCACACCTATAATTCCCTAGTAAAATTGCAAAGCATAGAATGAAAATGCTATGGTTTCAGTGAAGGACCTGCCCTAGAACACTATAGAATAGAATAGAGAATGGTTTGGTCCAGTAGGCCGCGGTGGTCTGGTTATGCTCCTTGCCTCTGGTTCCGAAGATCGCGGGTTCAAACCTGGCCGGAGTCGACGGATTTTTAGGAAGGAAAAATCCAAAGGACAAGTCCTCTGGGAGGGACTTTAAGACGTGGGTCCCGACTCTGAAGATTTTCAGGTTCGTAAAATAATCGCGAGCCTGAATAAAAATGCCTCTTGCAAAATTTAATCAAGCTTCATCCATCCAAGTAATATGTTAGTTTCCTACTAGATGTCTCATAGAGGCGATGTGCTATCCACACGTCACTCATTGACATCTAGGCCTATAGGTAAATTAGCATTATTAAGAAACTCCCGTTTGGGCGCACCCGTATCCCAACTCGTGACGTCGGGGGTATATACATATACAATTCTTTGATAGTTTATATTAAGCTAGTTTGAGCGAATTCCGGAGGAATATAGCTCTTGACGTTGTTCTTATGAAAATATTTAAAAAAAATTACGGATGTTCATCGAATTTAGTTACTCCACACTGAAGAATGACCATGACAATATATAGGCCTAAACCTATAATTCCCTAGTAAAATTGAAAGCGTAGCATGCAAGTGCCATGAGTTCAGTGAAAGACCTGCCCTAGGGCAGAATTACTATGGCTGGATATATAAACTAAATTTATTGCCAAATTAGCCGAGTCTCCCATAATAGGTATATATACATAGCCTATATATAGGCCTATATACAGGCCTACATATGTATGCGTATACAATACGAGTACTTGGGAATATAATTCTTAGGAACATTTTTGGACCAAAGAGGGATGAACAGACAGGTGAATGGAGAAGACTATATAACAGTGAGCTACATGATCTTTATAGGATACCAGATATAATAAGAACAGTTAAGTAGGCTATCATAGATTGCAATGGGCAAAGACATATGACACGAATGGGGTATGTTAGATGAGCATGGTACATCCTTGTAGGGTAATCGGAGGGAAAGCGCCCAGTTGTGGGAAAATAACATTAACCATGATATGAGGAAAACAGATTATACGGAGAATATTGGAAAACATTAACTCAAGATAGGGATGTATGGAGAGCTTATGTGCGCGTGGCCAGGAACTTAGGGGTCGATATTGCCAGTTAGTTAGTTTTTAGTGTAGTATGGGGTTACGGTCGGGTTTGAATCCGCGATTCTCAATATTTAATAAACTCGTTCCAGTTCTAAAGATCCGCATCGACTGAACGCCCGTTTGGAACAAACTCCCAGTGAATCACACCGTCAATATTCCACCAGACACACAACATTACAGTAAAACCGACATTACTTATGAGACCATCAAATTTATACATTAACCTGCTAATATCCGGCGTGCGCTGCTACGCTTAAATACATGAAGATTAATATATTTTTATGTTTTGTTGAATAAGTAATAAGAAAAATAATTATATATTTATATCGTAATTATTTAAAGATTATCTGGCGTTGCCTGGGATTCTACTTATCCCGATCATGTTGGCATAAAAGAGCTGAAATACGGAAATTGTGTTTTTATGTTTAGTTAAATAAGGAAAAAGAAAAATATTTATAAATTGATATTGTAATTATTTAAAGATACCCCGTGTTGATTACCTGGCGTTGCCCGGGAATCTAGACCTACTTATCCCGATATTCTTGGCATAAATGAGCTGAAAGACGAAAATTTAAAGTGTCTTTATGTTGAGTTAAGTGAAAAAAAAAATTTATATCGTAATTATTTTTAAATACCCCGTGCTGATTACCCGGCATTGCCCGGGAATCTACTTATCCCGATCTTCTTGACATAAATGAGCTGAATTACGAAAGTTGTGTTTTTATGTTTAGTTGAATAAGGAAAAGGAAAAATAATTATACATTAATGTCGTAATTTTTTTAAGATAACCCATGCTGATTTCCCGGTGTTGCCTGGAATCTACTTTTCCCGATCATCTTGGCAAAATAAACTGATAGGCAAAATTCATTATTCTGAGTTATCCGTAAAAGAATACCCGCCGTGCGCTGTTACGCTTGACCGGAAATCTACTTAGGCCCCTATCCCAATATTCTTGGCATCAGTGAAAGACAAAAATGATTATTGTGAGTTATCCGTAAAATATAAACATATTCTGCCGCATAATTTTTTTGTTGTTGAGATATTCAATTCTATGTACGGTATTTGTTATGGTTTAGGCAGCGTAAGCCATTTAAGCGTCCAAAAAGCTACCTTTTTTCACGTTTTTCACAACAAATGATGCGTTTTAAGGGTCAAGGGGTTGAGTATTACAACTATCTTACAGCCTATAATCATCTCTGGAAACTCCTGAATATTTTGCAAAAAGCCCCATCACAATCGGATGAACGGTATGGCAGCGCATAAAATAGGAACAAACATTCATTTTTATATAGCCTATTAGATGTGGGAAAATAAATGCATACTACTAGATCAGGCAAATAAACTTGTATCAAGTAATTAATTGATTTGGTGTTAACTTTATGAAAATGCATGGTGTTTATTTATAAAGTAAAACTATCAACTTTTATATGGTTTTCATAAATATTTATTCAACATATTGAAGAAAACAACTTACTTACTTACTTACTCACTGGCACTATCGAACCCGTAGGTTCATGGCCGCGCGGACATAAGCTCTCCATACATCCCTATCCTGAGCTAATGCTTTCCAATCATTTCCTGTATAATCTACTTCCCTCAAATCATAGTTAATGTTGTTCTCCCACCTCATTTTTGGTCTACCAACTGGGCGTTTTCCTTCTGGCTTTCCTAGAAGAAGTTTCCATGCACATCTTTCATTCCCCATTCGCGCAACATGTTCTGCCCATCGCAGTCTACGAGACTTAACTGTATTGAAGAAAACATGTTGAATAATATAAACATTTATGAAAATCATATAAAACGTTGATAGTTTTATTTAGTAAATAAAACTTGTTTTTTCACTGTGTACATAAAGGTCTTTTATTGATTTTTTTTCATGAGTTAGTTGTTACATTTTGTCAGACGTAAAATTCGAACTCACCTGCCCCGGTTCTTTCTGTACTACTATGTTTTGTCTCTTCGCTGAGCTTCCTCAGTTGTTTCTTGTGTTTCATGCGACGGTTCTGAAACCACGTCTTCACCTGTAAACAGTAAAACCACGGTTGTAACACTAGCCAAGTTTATATTTCGATTCAGTCAATATTGCCAAGCTGGCTTTCCTATATTTTTTTATTTATGATATAGCCGATTTATTATCTCCCAGACTACAGTTACATTGCGTATTTGTTCAACCCAACTAGCTTCACACACTGGCTTGAATGATACTAGGAGAGAACCTAGTAAGACTTTTTTTTTTCGAAATGGAATTTGAGGTGTCATTAGATTCCCAATGGAAAGAACCATAATTTAGAAGTGTGAAACAATACAAATCAAATTAGTCATGGGTAAATTTACCTCCAAAATTTAGCAAGTATATATGTTGTAGGCTACTAATGGGTTTGAAGGAAGAAGTTACTTAATTGTTTACATCTTCCCCTACCCCATACCCTTCAATTAACTTTGCTTGGTGAACTTCCAGACCATTCATGACTGTCGGCCAAATTGCATCCATTTTTATACATGCAAGGCCGTACTAACTGGAAGCTTTACCTTGATTATGATGATGATAATAATAATAACTAACTCACTGGCTCTATCGAATCCGTAGGTTCATGGCCGCGCGGACATAAGCTCTTCATACATTCCTATCCTGAGCTAATGTTTTCAGTCATTCCCTGTATAATATACTTCCCTCAAATCACAGTTAATGTTATTCTCCCACCCCATTCTTGGTCTACCAAATGGGCGTTTTCCCTCTGGTTTTCCTACAAGAGGCATCCATGCACGTCTTTTATTCCTCATTCGTGCCACATGTTCTGCGCATCGCAGTCTACAAGACTTAACTATTATCATTAGGCCTATATCTGGCTTCCTATAAAGGCCATGCAGTTCACTGTTATGTAAATCTTCTCCATTCACCTGTCTCTTCATCTCTCTTTGGTCCAAAAATTTTCCTAAGAACTTTATTCTCAAATACTCGTAATCTCCTTTCCTCCCTTAAAGTAAGAGCCCAAGTTTCGCATTCATATAATAGCCTATAACTGATAGAATAATAGTTTTATATATTTTCAGTTTAACGCTTTTTGAAAGGAGTGGGACGTCAAGAGTCTCTGTAATGCATAATAGCACGCATTTCCAGAATTGAGCCTATGTTTAATTTATTTGTGCGTCTCATTCCTATTTGTGATTATTGTCATAATAATAATAATAATAATAATAATAATAATAATAATAATAATAATAATAATAATAATAATAATAATAATATAATAATAGCTTTATTTTACCTGGCAGAGTTAAGGCCTTAAGGACTTGTTTACCATTCAACCAGGTTAGAAAGAAACTCTTACATCTAAATTTTAATTAATACATTTATTATATGGTATATCTACAATACATATGTTATTATTTACAATGCATTTTGATTTACTCTAGATTTAAGGAACGAAGTTATCTTTTTTGTCGAAATAGAGTTCGAGATATCATTAAATTTCCCATGAAAAACATTATCATTTAGAAGTGTGATACAATAAAAGTACAGTTTAGTCATCCAAATTTTGGCAAGGTGTATGTTGTACAATTAGAAGTACATTTTAAAGGTTCCAAAGAAAAAAGTGACTTATTACTTGCCCAAGTTAAATCTGCACGGGGAAAATAAGTTATGCCAGGTATGCGCTGTCGATTCACTTTCTTCTTTTACTGTGTAGTCACTTCCTGTCCCCTGTGTTATGTTGTGAGACTGGTAATAGAGAGATGACAAACACTGTGATTTTTAATGATTCGAAATCTTCAGCAGTCGTCGACTAAATGACTAATTTGGCAACCATGTAATGATATATCGCATTGTTTAGAGATTTTCCCTTCCACAGAGAAAGAGTTTGCCGACACTAGCGCTAATACACTTTCCCTCTAGCAATGCAGACTTAAGTTGGGTGAGTAATACCTGTTTCTATACCCTTCAATCCACTTTGCTTGTTCAACTTTCAGATCGCTATTGACTATCGGCCGAATCGCATCCCTTTAGAAGGTCGTACTATCTGGAAGCCTTACCTTGATGATGATGATGATGATGATGATGATGATGATAATAATAATAATAACAATAAAAATATAATAATAGTAATAATAATTATAATACTTTTACTGGCTTTTGCTGATGATTTGGTATTAATAGCTCCAACAGAAACAGATTTACACGATTTTAATATAGGCCTAATTGCAAAAAGGTACAACGTGGGAATCATTACAAAGAAAACTAAAGTGGGAAATACCCTATACCTAGCAAAATTGTTTTGGACGATGAAAACTTAGAACGATAAAAACGAATTTAATTATTTGGGTTATAATTTAACATTTCAAAATGAAGCTGATAGGTTAAATAAGATCACAAATTTCACAAAAAACAACGGGGATAATTAACAGTATAATGAAACCATCTTTAGTACAAAATAACACAAGATTACGGCTTTATAAGGTTCTCGCAAAACCAGTATTAAGATATGGGTGAAGCATGAACAATACGAAGAAGAGATGAAAGAAGAATAACAGCAAATGAGATGCGATTTATGCGCCTACAGAAGACTATACAAAGTTTGACCATAAAATAAATGAGGAAATTATGGAAGAGCTGGATGTAGAGCCCATTCTCCACCATATACAAAACTACCAGAACAACTGGAAAGCCCATCTTCAACGAATGCCGTCTCATAGAATTCCAAAAGCCATGCTTCGATACTGCCCCCAAGTAAAAGATCGCTGGGACGACCAAAAAAGCGCTGGATGGAAGATTCCTCTTTGAGACCGTAACAGGCTACATCGTCTAATATTTGCTTCGATGATGATGATGATGACTTTTACTGACAGAGGTTTTGTCTACCATTAAATTAGGTTAGAAAAAAAGAGAAAAAAAACAAAAATTGGTCTTATATCTAAATGAAGTCCACCGCTGTGGTCTCGAGGTAGCGTGCTGCCTTGTCACGCAACGGGCCCGGGTTCGATCCCCGGTCGGGGCAGTTTTTCTGGGTGAGGTTTTTATCGGGGTTTTTCCTCACCTGTAAGACAAATGTCAGGAAAACGTTAAGGCCCAAACGGTCCCCGAAATCATATGGCCATCATCATCATCATCATCCTTCACCGGTGTGGAAAGCAACGGAAGCTACCACACCTACAATTCCCTAGTAAAGGTGCAAAGCATAGCATGGAAATGCTATGATTGCAGTGAAAGACCTGCCTTCGGGCTGAATTACTATAGATGGATGGATCTAAATTATAATAAACACAAAAAATTACACGGTATATCTTCAATAAAATTATTATTTACTATATATTTTGATCTTATCTAGATTGAATGAATGGAATATAAAATGTACAAGATAGAAAAATGAGAAAAAAACTATTAAAACATTAAAAAATAGTCCTGGAAAAAAATTGTTTAACCAGAAGTAATTGTATAAGCGTGACCTAAAAGTATCAAGTGCGCGGCAACCTCTGATATATTGGAGGAGGGATCTCACTTGAATCGAATCTCAAAGAGGCCGATCCTTCTAGAAAGCGATAGGATAGAGCTATAGACGTATCCCGTCTCATGAGACGCGAGTCATGAATTCTTTATACCATAGGCCTATAGGCCTAAGTTGAGTATCTGGTTGTAGTGCACAAAATTAAAAAATCAGTAACACAGTAATCCGAATTTGTTATTATTATAATCTTATGTACGAAACTGTACCAGTCTTACCTGAGTCTCGGACAGGTTGAGTGCATTCGCCAGTTCGACTCTCTCTGGCGTGGACAGGTATCTCTGAGCTTCGAATCTTTTTTCAAGTCCCGTCAATTGGTGATCTGAAAAAACCGTTCTCGCTTTCCGTCTGCGACAGTGTTTGGCGCCTAGGTCCCCTGAACCTCCTGCGAAGAGGCCACCGAACCCCAGACCTGCAACCAATAAACTTATAATAAACTCACAACAATTTTTTAACTAAAAAAATATTAAGTTACAATTTTGGCAATAGTAAAATATTCTAAAATAAATGATTTTTTTTAATACTGAGCATAAGCCTATCCATAATTATAAAAAAGTGCGTCACGCAGGAACTGCGTAAACTAAGCGAATATTTCAACAAGTCGAAGTTATGGTTCGATTTTGCTCGTTTACGGGATAAAACTTTCTTTTTGTTCACGAATAGTTGCTCCGAAAAGATATCTAAGTCACAAAAATGCGAAAGCTGAGTTTTCTGTGTATTAGTAATCTATCCGGAGAATATCACAGCATGGTGCAAAAGAAATTAAATTTAGAAAATGGAAATCGGTGGCCATGTGTTAAGGAGAGAGAATGATAACATCACAAAAATGGAATTTGATTGGAAACCCCCCCCCCCAAGGATTGAGATGGCGAAGAGGAAGACCTAGGGCAACATGGAGTAATACCATCAGGGATGAAACTGAACAGGCAGGGATGATTGGAATGAAACTAAGGCATTGTCAAACAACAGAGTTCAAGGCCCTATGCTTCCCAGTGGAGTGACCATGACTAGGGCCTACTACTACTACTTCTACTACTACTACTACTACTACTACTACACTAGATAGGATAAAAACACTTTTATAAGATATTTTCATGAGAACAACCTCAATAGTTTCATTTAATTGGAATTCGCTAAAAGCCCATTCCGTACGAGCCAATAATAACACGGGGCCTAACATGCTGTTGGTTACAGCCTTGGAAATGAATGGTTTAATACACATTTTTACAAACTATTACGCTATACTTATATTAAATGTCTCTTAGACACTTGCTCTAAATTAATTAAGAGGTTAATGAGCTCGGCTTTCGTCCCCATGTCGGCAACTGCTTGCAGAGGGCCACAGAACTATACAGTAGCCGCATTCTGTATATATTGATTCCGACTATTTCCTAGACTTAAGGATATATAAGTTAATATATTGTAGTTGTACCTGGAGTGAGGAAGAAGGGCTCTGCCTTGTGTAGGTACGGATGCGCAGCGGGATGCAAGTAGGCTGCGTGTAACATGGAATATCCATCAGATAGAACAGACGAGCCCCGACTAAGCGCAGGACCCATTGTCGGTACCTGGAAATACATTCCCATTTACAATATCACACAATTGCGTCTACTTATTTAAAAAAAATATCGATAATTCTTCAAGATGATTTTCATTACATTCAATGCCCCAGGTTGTCATTTTGACATTTTTGGTGTTCTCTCCTGGTATTGGCGTAATTTTAACCCACTTCTGAGGCTGGGGCGCCTCAATTTCTAGTTTGAGTGATATATAAAAGTTAGCGTTTGGCAAGTATTCTTTCTCATATCCTTCCATCCATAGTAATTCTGCCCGAGGGCAGGTCTTTCACTGCAATCATAACATTTTCATGCTATGTTTTGCAGCTTTACTAGGGAATTATAGGTGTGGTAGCTTCCCGTTGCTTTCCACACCGGTGAAGGATGATGCTGATAATGATAACGATGATGATGATAGCCGGATGATTTTTCGGGGACCGTTGGGCCCTAAGCTTCCTGACATTTGTCCTACATGTGAGAGAAAACCCCGTAAGAACCTCACCCAGGAGCCTGTCCGGGAATCGAACCCGGGCCCGCTGCGTGACAAGGCAGCACGCTACCTCGAGACTACAGCGGTAGACTCTTTCTCATATAATGAATAATAAATATCACTTCTCCAACAAAATAGATTATTCGACCAATAGATTAGGCCTATACTATATTTTATGCGCTATAAGCATCTGGATTCCTCCGTGATATAGTCGGCTCAATCATTTAGTTTAGCCTACAGGCGCTTTGCATTGTGTTTAAATAGGTATATTTTGCACGCATAAGTAAGCTGCGTTGTCATGTTTTATTCACTAGAATGGTTTTTATCATAAGTAATACAATGAGTGATTTCCAAATTATCGATAAATTCTGTTTATGTAGAGAGTTTGGAAATCAAGAGTGGCATTTGTTAGGACTATTTAACGAATACAATTAAGCTATTTGCTCAGAAATCATTAGGCCTATTTAAATATAGTCATTTTAAAATATTTATATATTTAATGTAAACCGCGATGTTTGAAAACAAATGAGAAACGTTTGTTGTTTCATTTATTCATCACTGCAACCAGATCATATTATTTATTGCCAAAGGATCGCAATATTGTAAGAATGCACCCTCGTGGAGAAAAAATGAAACACGTCAAACTGCTTATTAATTAATTTCTGATGTACTATAATGTAAATATGTCAATTATATTTTTCTGGAACGTTAATTCGTGGGAAATAATACGTTTAAGAAAATGCAAACAGTGGTTTCTTTTTATTGTGGTATAATCAATTGCTATAAATGTTTTTATATTATAATCTACAAGCAGTATCTGCTTACATTCGTGCACTACAATCTGTGAGCCATTTGCGTCATAGGATTCTTATATCTTAATATATAACTTATATTTAAGTTGCTATATCCAACGCATTTCTTAGAGAGTCGCTGTAAAATAATGCTCTGGCCTATTCAGAATGTTAAAAAGGAGAAGCTTGATTTTAATGTGATAAAATTAAACTGATAAAATTGAGGCGAAAAAGACTGTGATTGTTTGTAATTCAAAATTCATTGAAATGTGATTGGTCATTGACTCTCATTTGGGGCATTTAATAGTCAACTAAAGATAATGCAAAAGGCAAATTTGCAACGCTGTTAATATAATTATATCCACGTGTAGACATGAAAATGTCATTTAAAAATGCGAAGACGTTATTGGCAAAGAACTGTTTTCAGTTTATGGTGATTGGAGCGGCGCGGCGTCCTAGAAAGCCTCTAATAACTCCGCGGCTCTACCTGGCAGTAACAATGTATTGTTTTATATAGGGACCTATTTCAAGTTTAACTCTTTTGAAAAGAGTTGGAACAAGTGTCCCTGTAATGCATAACAGCATGTTCTTCCAGAGTTGATCCTATGTTTAATTTCTTTCTGCACTTCGTTCCTGTTTGTAATTATTGTTCTTACGTATTTCCCAAAGTTACTTTGTTTAATGGAAACACGATGTTTTTTGGGGGCAGATCTTATGACTGTGTACGCCTGGTTTTAAACGCTCCTATTGATTGTGAAGCAAATTTACTGCTTTTATTGATAGGCCTATATATATATATATATATATATATATATATGGCATGATAAGAAAAATAAATGCCCGGAAGGGATAACTCTGAGTCTGTATCTCAGCGTGTTATCCGTTACACCACCAGGCGAATCAAATCCATACACTTATTTTTTTTATATAGGCCTATGTATTATATTCTCCATTATTACTAGATGTCGCGAGAACTCGGTCTTCACTGCCATCTAGTAGTTTACTATAACAAGTAAGCAAATTAAAGAGAATATTTTTACTTTATAGCAGTGACGCTTTATCGATGTTATAATTATCTAGTAATAATGGAGAATATAATACATATATAAGAAAAATAAGTGTTTGGCTTGGATTCGCCTGGTGGTGTAATGGATAACACGCTGAGGTACAGACTCAGAGTTCCGGGTTCGAATCCCGTCCAGGCATTTATTTTTCTTATCATGATATATATATATATATATAATATATATATATATATATATACACACACATAAATAACATCGCTTAAACCATTATTAGGCCTACTATAATAAGACTACTTCAAAGAAATATTTTAATAGCATACAATGATTGGACGATGATGAAAAAATACTAAGTGCTAACAAACATACTGTATTGCATTAATTCTTCGTGTAGGCCTATGTTAGCTAGAGTGAGTTTTATATTTTGAAAATTTCTCCTAAATTTATTTTACTTTATATTATTACTTCTTTGTCATCATCAGCATCAAGGATTAGACCTTAAGGTCTGTTCCGATCTTATAATATAATTAGTCTGTCCATCTTTTACTGGGTCTTCCAACATTTGTTCGTCCTAGTGGTTTGTAATGAAGAATCTGTTTCGTAATTCTATTGTTATCCATTCTATTGGTGTGGTCCATTAATTCATCTCTGTATTGTACAATTCTATCTAATAGTTTGAATATATTTAGTTCAAAACAAATATACAGTCAATAGGCCTATACCCAATTCACCAATTAATGTTTTAAAATGGTCAACACGTTTCCTCAGCCAAGCTGTCAATATCTGGTCTTGAGAATGACAGCTTGGCTGTGGAAACGTGTTAATCATTTTAAAACATTAATTGGCGAATTGAGTATATTGACTGTATATTTATTTTAATAGCCTATTTTATCACCAAGAGGATCACTTGTGTATTAAATATTTAGTTCACTTCGTATAGGCCTATTTTCATTTCGTTTTCGATCTGTTATTGTAAATACAGTCAGCTACACTCAGAAACCTCATTTCTGATGTTTTTATTCTCAGTTCCATGGTTTTTGGTTAAGACCCAGTGTTCTGATCCATATAGTAGTGTTGGACCCACCATTGTTTTATAAAATTTTAAATAAGTCTCCTGTGTAGTTCCTTTGAGACTTTGTTTTATGTTGCCACACATATAATTAAATTTATTTATTTTGTTTTCAATGTCTTCACTTTTTCTATATGACACATTGTATCCCAGGTAATTAAAATTGCTCACCTGTTCTATTATTTTATTCTCTAAATGGATTTTTACTCTTAGTGGCTGATACCCTCGAAAAGCTAAAACTTTTGTTTTTAGAGTAGATATTTTGAAGTTGTTTGTTTAACATATTTTACTTAATTAGTAAAAAATTTATTATTACTTAATAGCCTATAGGCCTATTTAATTACTTTCTTCAATGTTTTATTAATTTATTATATAACGTTTTATTTGTATCATTTTCCTTTGCATTAATTTATTAATTTACTCGAAATCCGAAATAAAATTTGTTCTAGCAATTACCATGTTTTGTTCGTCGCATTGTAACTTATGCCTATATCATACAGTTTAATTAACCTTAAAATTGACAATAGGTCTATATCCTATACGAATAATCGTTTAATTTATTTAATATTTAAAATAAAGTATTCCTAAAATAAATGTGTAGATGTTATTTAAAATTGTCTCAAATTAAACAACAATATGTAAACAGGTACTAACTTTAGGTTATGACTGATTTATTTTCACTGCGGTTCGATATTTTAAATAAGCTGGCGTCAGAAATTTAATTTTTCCAATTTAACAAAAGGTCGGCCGTGGTGGACCAGTTGTTATGTTCATTGCCTTGGTTTCGAGGAGGGCGGATTAAAACCCGGCCAGGGTCGATGGATACTTTTAGGATAGAAAAATCCAAGGAGCAAGTCCTTCGAGAGAGACTTTAAGCCGTGCGTCCCGAGTCTGAAGATTTTCTGATTCGTAAAAGATATTTAAGCCTGAATAAAGAGGCCTCTAAGGAAAATTTACCGACCTCCTTCATGCTAGTAATATTTTAGTTACCTGCTGGATGTCTCATTACGTTGGTATGTTGACCGCATACCATTCATGACAACATTGTATCCACTCTGCGAACAGGATGATTCAAATTTCCATTTGGTGATGTCATTTATAAAGAATGGAAACTAATCAATGATTAAATTAACCAGTTTATATGTATTTTCAATTAGAGTACGTAGGCTAATTATGTGCTAAAAATAATTTTTGCACGATGGTGCGTTTTGTCAGTTTCATAAATTTCGGGATAGCCAACCTATAAATACGATCGTAACTAAATAACTTCTGTAATATTACAAATTACCTACCTAGTGCGGGAAGTAAAATCATTGCTGTTTATGTATACTACGTACAATGTATACAGGGTGTCACATTCAAACCTCCCACATTTTAATTAATCATAACTAACAAAGTATGCGGAATTATGAAATGAGGCCGGTATTAAACGAAACAGAACTCAAAGAATTTTCATTACCACACATTGCCACACACTAAAACACCTCTATATGTGCACCATTAGTAGCATGAACAATATCAAATCTGTATTCTATTTCGTCCACGTTCTGTCCAACATGTCCATTGAACTGCCGGGAATCTTGGCGAATTGATTTTTGTGGACTTCTCTGAAATCCTGCTCTAATTTCTTCAATCTTTTCTTCTGAAACACGTGTATGAGCACCTCCTGATTCTTTTTAACGCTTCAGTCGCCAGAAACTTCTCAAGCCATACCTTAATGGTCTCATCATCAGGTGCATTTCCTCCATATTCTCTCCCGTAATTTCTTTGCATTGTAATTATTGATTTCGTCTCTGCATACCAGAAAACAGTTTGTGCTCGTTACTAAGGAGTCGCCATTTTTTATATCATTATTGTCCAAAATGTGACAGATGAATTAATTGCAACAATGAAAACAAAAATTCTTTGAGTTTTCTATCTTTTAATACCAACCTCATTTCATAATTCCGCATACTTTGAGATTTATGATAAATTAAAATATGGGAGGTTTGGATGGGACACGGTGTAGGCCTACTGTAGGCCTATACAAAAATATATCCAAAAGGTAGTGTTAATAGGCTATAGCCTACATTATACTAAACAAATCACTGCGTTTTAAATGAATTGAACTTTATTTGAAACTATATAAAACAATAAATTTGTACTTGCCGCCATTTTACACCTAATTAGTGTCATGACTTGATGTCTCAACTAAATTATTGTTGGCATTTACCGTATAAACATTGGCCAGGCTGTTAACGTTAGCCAGTTGTTTATAATGAACGCAAATATTTCCAACAAAGATGTTATTATTTTACTATTATTTATTATTTTCAAATCACCATCATGCAAAAAATAATGTACAACTCACGTTTGAGAAGTGTTTTACAGAATCTCTGGAAATTAAAAACCTCGCTATAGCTCGGATTTTAATAATTTCCTCACTTTATAAAAACCACTTCCCAACTTCGCATCGTAATATACTAGTATTGGGTTTAATGACCTGTTAACGTGCCTTCAAGAGAAATGTTCCTAATATCAAGCCGAATGTCATATTAGGAAACCACTGTGGGTCTTACATTGAGAACGACTCAATGGCGAATAAACGAGGACGATTTCAAGGTTAAATCATTAATAAAAATAAATCTAAACTAATGTAAAATAACCTTAATTTCAATAGCTTGTAAATAGTAAATATAAAGAAACAAGTTTACTTGCCTTAATGCCCATGTTTAGAGAAGAATCAATCACGTTTTGCTCCCAACAACTACAAGGAGAGCACATATCTAAAAGAAATGAACTGATATCATAAAATGGCAGGTACGATGGTTCCTATACCTTATCCGCTCTTAGAGTAATCCTAACATCAACAAATGCCAATTTTATCCTTCCTCCATTCGCGCCACAATTACTGTCACAATTTTTCCATGTTTTTAACAAGGAGATGACTACACAGCACAGAAGACTCGACACTTTCAGCCATTTTGTTTCATGAGAATCGACTGTAGCATGACTCAAATGCATCACCCATATGAAATAAACTATTTTAAGTTATAATTATTGATTAAGCATATTTTAGAATATTTTCTATGTTCTGAATAGGCTAATATTTTCATTTACGAAGAATAAGAAGGGGATTTTCAGAGGAAATATTTTTAATTTAATGAAGAGAACTACTTTTTCGCGCACTTACTGCTTCTACATCGTTCGTCGGTGTCCATAACCAATAAAATGCGAAGAGGTCACATGGTTTTGTTTTGATGAGGATCACTTTAAGAGCGGATATTCTTTAGATGTAAGGACCACTGATGCTGAGATAAATGTCTAGTCGGCCGCGGTGGTTATTTGATATTCTATATTACTTGTCTCTCTACCCGAAGGTCGAGGATTCAAACCTGGCCGGGGTCGATGGATTTTAGGATTGGAAAATCCGAGTGACAAGTCCTCCAGGAGGGATTTTAAGCCATGGATTCCGAGTCTGAAGATTTTCGGGCTCATAAAATAACATCCAGCCTGAATATTATTGTCTCTGAGCGAATTAAAACCGAACTTGTCCATCCAAGTAGTACCTTAGTTGCATACTTGATGTCTCATTCATTTGTTAAACATATTTTTTTTGCAACTTCATTTTTTCATTGTTGTTGATTGTATTGAATTCACTAACCATGTTGTGTAATCGTCGCCTCAGTAAATTACACATGTGGATGTCAGGCCAGCATGCGGCTGGTAGACAAAGGTCTTCGAGGCCTATCACGCCAAGAAGTTTATATTTAATCAAGTTTTTTGAGACTGGGAAACATCTTACCTCAAATTAATATTGATTTATTCTCGAACATGTTTCGATATGTATCTAAACATGTTCGAGAATAAATCAACAATAATTTGTGGTAAGATGTTTCCCAGTCTCAAATAACTTGACTAAAAGGAACCACAAAATATTACTTCCTAAATTAACTATAGGCCTAAGCTTATATTTATTTATTTAAATGTGTGAGAGTTTTGAGAAAAAATAAAAAAGTAAAATTCAGGCAGCGGAAATGAGCTTCCTACGGGCTGTGAAAGGTTGTACAAGAGAAGAATATAATAGAAATGATAATAGGCCTATTAGAGAGGAACTAAAAGTACAACCACTTCTACAAAAAATGGAAGAACACAAGAACAATTGGATAGAGCATTTGCAAAGAATGACAGAGGATAGGATACCAAAGATGACACTGATGTATAAACCTGGAGGACGAAGATCGGTAGGAAGATCAAGAAAGCGCTGGGCTGAACAGAGGTGAAACCGGAACAGGCAACGACCTAATCCGAGAAGGATGGTGATGATGATTTATTAATTTATGTATTTATTTATTCCCTTGATACAGTGCATTGTGCAATTTATAGCAGATACATGGTTTTGAATTACATGGTTTTGATTTGAAAGTTTTGATTTTAAAGTAAGCTCTCCATACATCCCTAATCTTAAATCATGTTTTCCAATCATGCCCTGTATAAGTTACCTCCATCAATTCATGGTTAATGTTATTCTCCCATCCATTCTTTGCCTATCTCTTGGACGTATTCTCTCTGGTTTTCCTACCTTTTCCATGCCCTTCTTTTATTTCCCATTCGTGCATAAGTCTTACCCATTGCAGTCTACGAGACTGAACTACATATTGTAGATTTTTAACGAAAGGTTTCGTGGGTTTTCCGCGTCAAAGATTGAAGGTTGGCTTGTGACCACTGGTTCAAACGTTTCTAAATGACCCCACATGCCGTTGTCAAGAAATTCCTGGCAGACGAGGCCTAACGGTAGTAAAGTGGGCATACATACATACATATTCCGTACGTGTGTATAGTCTCTCTCTCTCTCTCTCTCTCTCTCTCTCTCTATATATATATATATATATATATATATATATATATATATATATATATATATATATGGGCCTATACACATAGCCTATATAGTATTGGAATCACAACTCATTAGACGTGGAATGAATGTGGGCTGGGGATTGTTGAGATCCACCATTGAAGGAGGAAAAGTTAAATAAAAATAAAACTATAATTTATACATTAAACTAAAACTTAACAATAAAATATAGTTCTAGCAATTCTACACTTAGGCTGTAACTTTAAATAAAATTAACTGCACATCCACTATAGAATTCCAGACGCTGGTAACAAATGAGAGAAATTATTTTCGAACGAGGGTACAGTGGTGTCAAGAAATGGGTCCATTCACCCTAAAAGTATCACTACACTCACCCCCACTAAAACACACCTCTCAATTTTTCCAAGCTGCACGTCCGAATAGCTGTGACATCAGCAATACATACACTTTACATACATAGGCCTAATAATGACTTGTTTACAGTTACAAGAGCAGTATACCTTCATTTTCATTATAGGGCTTTTACGTTTAGAAAGTAGTATTGCTCTTTTGAAATAAATAATTAAATTAAATAGTTTTACTCATAACTTTTCCAAGTAAGTGGGTGCCCGATTTATGAAAAAAATACCATTATAGAAAGTATAATTGCACACAACAACAAAGAATTTCTCGCAGGCTCGAAATGTATCAATAACTATGTTTTCGGACTCGCAGAAGACGAAAATGATATTAGTTTTTTCCAATCACAGTCAGATATTTCGACGACAACCTTTAGCAGAAGTGATCGTTTCCGTGAGAGTCGCAGGCGCTATTGTCTCTCAAACTGGTCGCCCTTCTTTTTCTTTTACGAGGTTTTATTACTCTTAGAGATTGTTAAACCCTGAGGAATACACAGGTATACAAAATTTCTTGATTGTCACTGTCAAATACGTGAAGTAATGGCTTGTAATACCTCGTTCTGTGCAGTTCGTCTTACATTACATCATTGTGATTGTGAAGTGTCGATATATGCATTATTGTGTATCATTATAAAGAAATTGAATTAAAACAATCTACTATAATATATTTTAATACGTAAGTTTTAGTGTTTTTATAATTTTTTCAATGTCTCGCCCCTGTAAGAATTCTCCTAATTTATTCTGTTACGTATGTGGAGAGGATTGTACAAAATCTCAGCGCAGAACTAGTTATAAGGCGTACAATTTATATTTCGTGAACTATAATAAATTCGGAGATATTGATAAATATTGGGCCCCCAATTTTTGCTGTACAAACTGCCAAATAGGGTGGTTAAAAGTTTTGCATTCGTGCATGCCATTTGACATTCCATTGTTGTGGGGGGAACCTACGGACCACATCACTGACTTATTTCTGTATGGTCAATATATCTGGTTTCACTTAAAAAAAAAGCATTCTCTTCAGTATCCAAATTTGCAGTCAGCCATGCGACCTGTTAAACATAGTGATTCTTCGCCGAACTTGGGTGACGTCAGTGATGAACATGGCGAAAGGTTCCACGAAGTCATTTTAGAAATGGAAAGGCGTTATAAAGGGAAATCAGTGACCAACATGCTTGCTGATTACTGCTGGAAACTTATCACAGACGTTTCGGAGCCATCTTATCGGCATAAGTCATTCAGGAAAAAGTTTTTAAAGGTGAGATTTTTGCTACAATTTAAGCATGTGTTGTAACGTAACTACTTATTTATCCTTCTTAGAAAAAAAAGTTTAACTTTTTGGTTCTTATATGATTTGGTTTTACATAGATCAATTGCTTCTAGCAATATTATTGCAAAAAAATTGAAACTAAGTGCAGATAAGCAATAATATGTGAAATATAACGAAAAAATTCAACACGTCATCGCAAAAAACTGTTAGGTGATAGAGAAAAACGGACTTAAAATTCGAAATCAGCGCATTCCAATTAACTAAAATCACCTATTTTCATTTCTGCAAGCGACAAAAAGTTCAAATTTGTTGTGTGTTGTCTGACAATTATTTAATAAAGTCAGGGGGCTGAATTCAATTACATAGGCCTGCGAATTTAATTTCTTCTGCGGCACAGGGTTTAACAGGTCTCTAAACGTAACTTTGGTTCGCTGATTTAAAATATATTAACAGTTTTTTCGTATCACGTAAGGTGTTTTAGCCATGTTGAAATTAAATGTTAATTCATTTATACATTAGGCCTCTAAAGGCTACGTATTAGTCATAATTCTTTTAATTACTATAATAGCTACAGAGGCTTAATGCAGTATCAATTGTGTAGTTAGAAGAGTTTAAAATAAATAAAAAACTACTAATATGCCTCAAGATTTATATTTTCTCCTCCGCTTACCATGAAATGAACGGTGAGTTGATTGGCGTTTATGCCCCTGCCGAGGATTTTCTTTTGCCAAACACCAACGGTAGTCGGCAAACTTGGAGACATCCCATCGACCGTGGTACCTCGTTTTCATCTCTTTTATATCTTGATGGAATGTCTCACCACGTTCTTCACTTATTGCTCTTAAATTCCCTGGGAAATGTTGAAGATTAGAGTGCAGAAAGTATAACATCAAGCTCGTATTACATCCCAGTGCCCTGAACTTAGCGAGCATGGTTTTTACAATTTCCTCATATTGATAATCTCTAACATTACCCAGAAACTTCTCAGTGACGTCCTTGTATGATTCCCAAGCTTGTAGTTTCACGTCAGACATGAAGTTTTTTGAAAGTAACATCCCTAAAAAGTTTGCAAATATGTGACCATCAAAATGTCTTCCTTCACAGCAGCCTCCGACAGTAACAGATTTTTTAGCAATGTATTGATAACAAGGGACATTTTGTCCAAATCTTTAACAAATTGCTTCATTAATCCTACTTTTATCTCCAAAGGGGGTAGCAATGTTTTTTTTGCAGAATTACCTAATGGGCTATTTATTACACTTTTGTCCCTTGCACCAGTTGTTTTCTTTTCGGCCAATTAGTAACTTTATAGTGCCTTTCCCTGGCTCTAGAGTTCTATTCGTACATAAAACATGGACATTTCGTGCACCCTGCCTGTTGCCTCAATAAAATACCACATACCTTAAGGTCACAGCACACGTACCACTTTTGTTCATTATATTTTATTTTTTCTAGAATAGTACACATGTTTGTATATCTTTCTTTCATGTACACTGACTGAACTACTGGAATTGAAGCATAATCCCATTATGCAGAAGAACGTCCTTTATACTTCATATGGTAAAATCAATAAAAATACGCCAATCTGCCGGTTCATTAACTGTTCCAAGGCAATCATTAAAGCCAGGTATATAACAAGAGTACAGTACTTCCTCCGATTACGAAATACTTTTTGAATTCTTCTTCACAATGTCTATACCAATAGAAAGTTGTATCAGGAGCTAAGATATTGTCTTCTTTAAATCTCGAACCTAAAAGTTCAATTTCTTTCTTTGCTAAGACCCAAATCGCGTACCAAATCTTTGATTAATTGATAGGGCGTGGATTGTTGTCTTTTGAATCTAGGGACAAATTTAATTCCTCTTCTGTGCTGGAGATGGGAGGAGTACTTTCTTGTAATGATGTTGGTGGTATTCGAATTGTAGGGCCTAATATCTGGTCCATGTCCTGACGGCTTTTTGCTTTCGCAGTTTTTCGCCGGAAACTGTGTAATGTAACTAGGAGAAGGCCGTACGATGAATCTACCCTCAGTTAAACACAATGACAAACTAGTATGATTAAAACCAGTGATAATATTATAAAAAATTGTAGCCTATTATATTTTAGGCGTTTACATCGTAGCGTAGTGGTTAAGGCAGTGCGCTATAAACCGGAAGGTCGAGGATTCAAGTCCCGGTGGGGTCAGGATTTTTAAACTGACCCAAACATTCTGGTGGCACCATGGCCCTCGGGTTGACTCAGCCTCTAACTGAAATGAGTATCAGATGCTTGTTCTGGGGGTAAAGGCGGCCGTCACGCAGGGCTGACACCAAGTGCCGATTGCCTAGAAAAAGTGGGAGCCTTAACATCCTGCTACCCCAAGGGCCTCCCGAGGCCTGTGGTGGGAATACTTTACTTTCACTTTACTTTACATATTTTAATACAGGACGTAGCCTATAGTCCAGTTCTGGTAACTGTAGCCGTCTTGGTGAATCCTAAGGCGCGTGGCAGGAGGGAACATTGCCGAGTGAGGGAGGGAACCCATGCAAAAAACATTTCCTTATTAATGATAATAATAATAAAATAAATTGTTATAAAAACAACACTATTCTATAATGAACACTCCAAACATATGAGAAAGCAGAAGTATTCATTAATACAGAACTATAGTCGGACCAATGGATCTGCGTCCCTGTAGCGCTGGCATCGTTCTTCGAAAATGACACGTCAGTTCTCACACCATTCCACCGCGCTCCCCACCCACGACGTCAAATAGAAGTCACTGTAACTGACCGAGTAGGGACGTTGTCAAACTTCCCCCGGTGCCAGGCTCTTGAATAATGTAAGGTTAATTATTACGTCTTCACATTTAATTTAAGTAAGTCTAATGACACTGATTGATTTCTACGATTAATGGATATAATTATAATAGTGGATATTTGTTGGTTAAATGGAAATTACGTGAAGGGAATTTACATATGTTGTTTTTAAAGATAAATGTTTCGTCATAAATATTTCTCTTTCACCTCATTGTCTTATTTGGTTAGATTTGGAACGTAATCTTGAAGTCCTAACAAAATTATAAAATTTTAGGTATGAATACACAATCATGTGCCCTCCTTCTTTCTCATCCGGGCTAGGGATTGGCTATGGCGAAGTTACTACATGCTACGATTTTATTTACATATTATATAACATACTGATACTATACAGGAATTCTAATTTATGCTTATGAATTAAGCTAATGATAATAATTTACAATTTACATACTATATAACATAACATACTGATACTGAGTTGACAACGCTGGACTGTGGGTGCAAATAATATCCCGCAAGAAAGCTCAAAACTGTGAGTAATGGGAGGGAAGAAAGAGAGAGATAGAAAATAGAGACAGGCAAGAATGCAGGGAGGGAAATAATTTACCGAGGGAGAAACGAAATTAGCGTTTAGTTCGCATTCTTACGGGTCACAGATCCATTGGTCCAACTATAGTAGATAAAAACAGTTCAATATGTACTAACTATTATGTTTTCAAAACTGAGGGTAGTTGCTGCCAGTACCTGCAACTCTTTCTCTCTTTTTACCGCACCATACACCATAGACCCTTCAAATGCGGCTACAGAAGCCAGAACTGCACAGTATATACCGCATATAAGTAGAGGACTGCGCTCTCTCATTTTTGTGTTCAAAATAGAATTGTGCAAAATCTGCAAGTGATATGCAAAAACTAGTAACAGTTACCTTATCAGGGTATCTGACTTAACTTATTTGCATTGAAACATCTCATGCCGTAAAATCTTCTCAGGCCTGTGTTATTGGAAAAGCGGGTAGAGAAGATGCCGCTGCAAAGTCCCCTTTCAAAAGAAATTTATTTTGTCACTTATAACTACGGTCTAAAAAGACGCAACCAATATATCACGTGTGGTTTAGAATGTCCTGAAGCTACTGGGGTTTCTGTAATCACAATCTATAAAATTCCTATGTTAATGGTCCTTTAGTAACTACATTAGAATGATCACGAATTAGATTTAGTAGCAATAGTGAAGATAATTTTTGGGCTAATTAGAGAAAGGAATGGCACATGGCGTATACGAATGAACTTTGATTTAAATGATTAATAGAAAATAAAAATATAGTAAACCACATTAAAGCTCGAAGACTGCTCTGATTTGGACATGTGAATAGAATGCAAGAAGACAAGCTTA
Organism: Diploptera punctata; assembly: GCA_030220185.1. Classification (NCBI taxonomy): domain Eukaryota; kingdom Metazoa; phylum Arthropoda; class Insecta; order Blattodea; family Blaberidae; genus Diploptera; species Diploptera punctata. The sequence goes on from JASPKZ010003050.1 coordinate 1,124,166, forward strand.
TAAAAAGAATAGGCTATACAAATGGAAACCAATATGCACCTGAACAGCCGGACGCCCAAAAAACTGACGGCAATATATAATAGAAATGAAAATTAAAAATTAGCCAATCTGTATCCAGAATAGATCTGAATGGAGAATAATTGTTGAGAAGGCCATAATTTCACTCACCAGGACAAACAAATATTGCATCAGAATATTCATTCATAGTGTTCTGCTCAACAGCAGGCCTTTCACTGTAAACTCAGCATTCTCAACTCTTTCCTTAATGCAGCTTTCCTTATTTGTATCCGCATACAAACCATTTATTTTAATATTGTGTATCATCTGATGTATTTTTCTGCCTCTAACTTTCTTTCCGTTGACCATTCCTTCTAGGGCAAGGCAGTTTCTTCTTAGCTAGTGGCCAATCCAATTTCTTTTCCTCTTGTTTATGAGTTGCAGCTTTGTTCTTCTTTCACCCACTCTGTCTAGAACATCTTTATTTTTTACTTTGTCTGTCCATTTTATATGTTCCATTCTTCTCCATATCCACATCTCAAAAGCTTCCAGTCGCTTTTTCTCATTTCGTCGTAATGTCCAAGTCTATGCACCATACACTGCTATACTCCACATAAAACACTTCACTAGCCTCTTCCGTAATTCTTTTGTCAAAAGTTCGCAGAAAATGCTTCTCTTCTTGTTAAAAGCTTCTTTTGCCATTGCTATCCACTGCTTTACTTCTTGACTGCAGTTTATGTTACTACTGATAGTACAACCCAAGTATCTGAAGCTCTCCACTTACCCAATGGCCTCATCTTTAATTCTCATGTTTATCTTTCTTGGTTTCCTTCCTATAACCATGACATTCGTCTTATTTATATTTATCTTCATCCCATAATCCTCGCACTTGTCCGTTAGCTCCATCAGCATTATTCTCAGTATCATTGCATCTTCTGCTAGCAAAGTCATATCATCAGCAAATCTTATGCACTTTATTCTTCTTTCTCCCATGTTTACACCTCCTGTATTGCTGAAGCAGTTCTTCATTAGGTTTTTCAGGTAGGCCTATATGTTGAAATGAATAGGTGATAGAGGACATCTTTGCCGTACCCCCCTTCCAATTTCTCTTCCCTCTGACATTTCTTCTTCTATCTTCACTTTTATTGCTGTTTATAACAATCACAATTAACTCTAATATTAAATTCTAAATGAAGATTTTATCCATAAGGTAATATCTAATATATTGTTCTATAATAAACCATGTTAATGATAGTTAAGATTAAGACTAAAACTAATAATAAAATGTATTCAAGCAAGATAAATTAATGTCCCTGTCTAATGTATCTAAAAACAAAGAAAAATAATAAGACATAGAAAACTAATTTTACGACTATAGGCCCTACAATATTTAAACAAATGAAAATATTTGTTAATCTTAATATTATTTTCATAAATAATTTAATTTATAAATTGTTAAAAGAATACAATCAGTGAAATATATAAGTTAGTTTCTTCTTAAATAATTATTTAGTTTGTCTTTGAACGATAGCAATGGCAACGATGTTATAGTTTGACAGCATCTGACATAGGTCGCAAGGGAATTCCATGATTTGGCAAGTGGGACTGTAACATATAATGAATAATAAATGGGGAGAGATATAAAGGACGATGTGCTGATGGGATCAAATCGCCTACTAGAACAAGAAGAGAAAGAAGTAGTAGTGAAGATAATTGTGTCATAAAATTATGTTGCTGCTGTACTTATGTCACTTGGTTTGCGGCGTCAAGTGGCAACAGTGTTCCCATAACAGTAATACTATTTTCTAGACATGAGAAATCATATAGAAGAGGACAGTTTTGTTGAATGGTCCATTTCTCTTAGAAAATTATCTCTGACAACCTTACTAAATTTTAAGATTTTGTTGTAATAGGGGTTTATTTTTATAAAGTTGTAATTCTGATACAGTAGAGCGCTATGAACATTGGGAGAGAGAGCTTGGGTGTATTGACGCATGCATTACAACAATTATGTCATCAAAGTGTTATATTTCGATGTCTACTCGATAGGATAATGCTCTCGATGATTGGCCATTTAACAACTCTCGGCATAGTGTCGAATAAAGCATTGAAAATTGATTAAATGACCTCGTGTTACCAAATACATTACATTCCTGCTATATTGCTGCATGTGCCGGAATCAAGCATTCAAATCTTAAAAATACTTAAATTAGTTAATCAATTGCTTTGGTATTTGAAGAGAAAAATATACGCTTAGACTGGGGTTTGAACCCTGGACCTTTGGCTTTCTGTGCCAATGTTCTACCTACTAAGCTACCTGAGCACTTCAATCTGAATGCATTTTGAACCCAGGACCTTTGGCTTTCAATACCAAATTCTCTACAAACTGAGCTACCTGAGCACACCGATCTAAATCCATTGACATAGAAAGCCTAAGGTCCGGTGTGCATTTAGAGTGCTCAGGTAGCTCAGTTGGTAAAGTATTGGTATAGAAAGCCAAGAGTTCTGGGTTCAAACCCCATTCTGAGCGTATATTTTCTCTTCAAATCGGCCCATAATTTGTCCTTCAGTGAAAAGTATTAAATTAATAATAAAAAAAATGATTTCGTGTTTACTTGATGAAATTCCATGATTTATTAATAAATAGAACTATAGAAAATTTCACGGTTTTCATAAATATTTATTTTATCTACTAGGCTATTATAACAATCAGTGACGCTTTAGTTCGTAGTTACTAGGCAACAAAACATATATACTTTATATTCTAACAAAACACGCTAACAAAACATAAAATACAGGTTGAACAAAACGTAAAATATGGGCTACTTTAATTATGATTTCGTATAACTACACGAATAAACTTTTCTTGAATTTTCTGGAAGTATATTAATAGATGCATCTTGGACTGCTTTAAAATTTGTCCTGATGAACCGTGAAAATCATCTTCTCCGCTCATTTTACTTTAAATTCACATAGCCCTATGGAATTAGCACCAAAAATTGGAGAATGTAACAACGTTTGTAGATTTATGTTTTTTTTTGTCTAAAGACTACATTACTTTTTCTATAAACATATCGTTTCCGCAATCAATAAATTTCATTAAATATCCATCCATAGTAAATTCTGCCCGAGCGCAAATCTTTCACTGCAATCATAGCATGCTATGCTTTGCAGCTTTACTAGGGAATTATAGGTGTGGTAGCTTCCCGTTGCTTTTCACACCGGTGAAGGATGATGGTGTTAATGATGAGGATGATGATGATGGTGGCCGGATGATTTTTGGGGACTGTTAGGCCCTAAGCTTCCTGACATTTGTCTTACAGGTGAGGAAAAACTCCGAAGAAACCTCTCCCAGGAGCCTGTCCCGACCGGGAATCGAACCTGGGCCCGCTGCGTGACAAGGTGGCACCCTACCTCGAGACTACAGCGATGAACGCATTAAATATAGACTACTAAATATATAACATATAGGAATACTAAAATGCTCTGAACGTAGATAAAATATGTTAGACAACGTAAAGTAAAGTAAAGTATTCCCACTACAGGCCTCAGGATTCTGGAGAATCGGCACTTGATGTCAGCTGGGTTGTCAGCTCTGCTTGACGGCCGCCTTTACCCCCAGAACAAACGTCTGGTACTCATTTCAGTTAGAGGCTGAGTCGACCTCAGGGCCGTAGAGAAGGTTTGGGTCGGTTTATAAACCCTGACCCTACCGGGACTTGAACCCTTGACCTTCCGGCTTGTAGCGCAGTGCCTTAACCACTACGCTACGGCGCGGCGTGCCCAAAATTAGGTTTAGTAACTAGTAGTTTAAACTAACTATTATTTAACACTTGTTACAGCAATTTCAGTAGCTACACTCTACCTTCGTCATACCAATGTTATAGGCCTATAGATATACATAGCCTATAAATTTTATATTTATGAGTATGATAAATAGAAAATGTAGGCCTATTTGTATTTATGACATTCCTCATTTGAAAATAAAGTTCTTAGGAACATTTTACCGCCAAATCTCTATCCTGAGCTAATGTTTCCCATTCATTATCTGCATAATCTACTTCTCTCAAATCCCGGTTAATGAATGTCATTTTCCCACCTCATTCTTGGTCCACCAACTGGGCGTTTTCCTTCTGGTTTTTCTTCGTGAAGCTTCCATATCCTCTTTCATTCCCCATTCGTGTCACATGTCCTGCCCATCGCAGTCTACAAGACTTTACAGTTCTTATATCTTACTTCCTCTAAAGACCTCTGACTCATTGTTATGAAGTATTCTCCATTCACCTGCCTGTTCATCTCTCTTTGGTCCAAAATTTTTCTCAAATACTCTTAATCTCCTTTCCTCCCTTAAAGTAAGATTCCATGTTTCGCCTGCATAGCCTATAATATAACTGGGAGAATAACAGTTTTAGGCTATATGTTTTCAGTTTAACGTTTTTTTTATAGGGGTTGAGACGACGTGTAAAATTTGTTAAAAATCTTAAGTTAGGCCTATAAAGTCTAATCTTCTTCTGAATGGCTATTCAATTGTTTCTTCTATTTTTTTAATCAACCAACTCACTGACACCATCGAACCTGGAAGTTTATGACCACCAGAATATAACTCTCCATACATTCCTATCCTGAGTTAAGGTTTTCCAATCATGCTCTCTACAATTTACCTCTTTCAAATCATAGTTAATGTTATTCTCCCACCTCATTATTGACCTATCTCGTGAGCGTTTTCCATTTCCTCTTCATACAAGAAGTTTCCATGCTCCACAATCCTCTTCGTGCAACATGTCTTCACCATAGCAGTTTATGAGGCTTAACTGTTCTTATTATAGCTTGTTTCTCATAAAAAATATGTAGCTCACTGACATGGGCCTATAATCTTCTCCATTCACCTGTCTGTTCATCTCCCTTTAGTCCACAAACGATCCTAAGGACTTTATTCTTAAATACTCGTAATATTTTATTTCCTTTAAAGTAAGTGTACACATAATTTTATATTGACCTTAGAAAAATAAGAGATAGATATAATAATAAATAAATAAATAAATAAATAAATATATATATATATATAAATAAATATATATATATATATATATATATATATACAGGCCTAATTATTTAGAAATCTGTATTTTATTTTTCATTATTAAAATTTTATTAAGGACTTGTAGGCCTATACTGTAGGGCCTATGTAGGTGCTTATAATTGAAAATGTGTACCTTGTAGGCCTATATGGCCTATTAGTGCTGGTTGGACGGAAGTGAAGGGCTTATGGCATGGCAGAACTAATGGTACATAGGCCTAATAATAATAATAATAATAATAATAATAATAATAATAATAATAATAAATTCATTTTGAGAATTTGCCTCATCATTGAGGGGTTTCTCCAACCAATCTTGGTAGGCTAATTGACATTAGGCTAATTAAAATAAATAAATATAAATGACTACGGACTTACAGACTATCAGTTTGCAACAAACATTCATACATTTTCCCTTAATTACAGTTCTCCATCGTTCTCTGTCCTCTGTGTCTTCATCAGTTACACCAAATTTCCTCATTGGATTTTGAATGTTGTTCTTCCATGTTGTTCTTGGTCTTCTTTTTCTGTTCCTTCTTTCAATTTTCCATGCATAGACGGCCTTTGGTAGTCTTCCATCCTGCATTCTTCTTACCTGTCCATACCATTTTAGCCTTCTGTGTTCAATCTCATCCATTACATTTCTTTCTGCATTCATCCATTTTCTAATTTCTGTAGGCCTATTTCTAATTTTTTCCAGTCTAGATTTTCTGGCAGCTCTTCTCCAAAAATCCATTTCAACTGAAGTTATTCTGTTGACATGTTGTTGTGTCATTAATGATAATAATGATAATAATAATATAGTAATAATAATAATAATATTAAGAAGCCTATTATTATTATTATTATTATTATTATTATTAGGGGAGAGTGCTGTGGTCTCGGCGTATCATCGCTGCCTCGAACACAGTGAGTCCGGGATCGATCTCCGGTCGGGACAAGTTTCCAGGGTGGTGGATATTTTTTCGGTGTTATCCTCACCTGTAAGACAAATGTGAAGAAACTTTATGGTCCAAACGGTCCCCAAACATCATCTGGTCGTCTTAATCACTATTATCGTATTCACCATGTTCAATAGGAATGTAATTTATGCGTGAATGGCGTGTTTTGTTATACATGACAAAAAAATGTTAAAACATTTATTTTGGATTTAATTTAAAAAAAAATTGGTATGGTCATATAGGCCTAGATAGAATGACAAAACAGCATCCCAAGAAAAATATTAGATAGGGGCCCAACCTATTAGAATAATAGTAAGAGGGCGGCCAGAAATAACGTAGATTGATGGTGCTTTAAGCAGCATGAGGAAAAAGGATTGGGCACTGGAGATTGGAATTGACAGATGTATATAGTTGGAATGACACTGCAACCCGCTAAAATAAGAATTTTACTCTGCCCGCAAATTCTAATTTTACATTGATAAGGTATCTATTTTTTGTTTTTTTAACCTATTTCCACTCATTTGTTGGTTAAGTGTCTATTCTCATAATATAGGCCTATTTCTATGTGTGACCATAGGCCTATGTTTAGTTAATTGATATAAGGCCAACTGTTTGTCCCAATTTCTCGTTGGAAATATTTAAATTGGTTAAGTGTCGGGAATTATTGTTAGGGGATAGAGAGGAAATATGACCCTACTTAAAGCCATCATACGCACACACTATTAAAAAACACTAAGAAACTGGCCTCGAGGTAAATAGTCTATTTGACCGCACGTAGAAAATATATCGTAATGAAAATGGGCAGTTAATGATAAATGAGAGGCATTTTAAAGAAGTGGTTGAATCCATATAGGATAAGTTATAGTCGGCTAGGTCATATAGTTTACAGGCGCTTTGCTTTGTGGTTAGGTTGGTCTATTTTGCACGCGTAAGTATTTAGCATATCAACGGCGTTGTCACGTTTTATTCACTAGACTACATTTTTACCATCTAAAGATACTTCAAAAGACAAAAGTTGTACCGCTGTTAAGACAGCTCTAATTATATCCACGTGGAGTAGATATTGAAACGTAATTTAAAAATAAGAAAATATAATTGGCAAAAAACTGTTTTCAGTTTTGGTGATTGGAGGGGTGTCTTAGAAACCCTTAACAACCACTCTCCGGCTCTAAGAATGAAGTTTTTAAACCTGTGTGAAACAGTTGCCTTTGATTCCACCTGTAAACTAAATGACTGAGCCGATATAAGAACAACAATTACAAACAGGAATAAGATGCGGGAATACGTTAAATGTGGACTCAACTCTGGAAACGCAGGTTATTATGCATTACAGGGACTCTTGCCATCCTATACCTGAATAGTCATATCTCCGGCTCTGAAGTTTAGGTTATACGTGGGGTAAAGGGAGAATTCGCCCACTACTGCCAATAAGGATATCGTTGTAGTGTGAGTAGATGTCTGCCACAACCAATCACTGCTCTTGACGCAGCTATAGCGCACTAGTAAGGTTTGAAATTGCTGAGATGTTGTCAGCTATATGTCTGCTAATCGCATACATAAAGCGGCCACTCCCACTGAATATCCACATCGGCAACACTGTCGTGAAAACGTCAAGGCCGGAAAATCAATGGCTGAAGTATAATTTCTCCCCCCCCAAAAAAGTTAAACTGGGAAATATATAAACGTCTTAATATTACCGTTGCATTATAGTGTCCGGTTGTGAAATTCTTATTTTAAGGGCGGTGAAAAGATTAGGAGTAGGCTATTTGAGAATTACGTTCTTAAAAAAAAATGGACCAAAGATGGACGAACAACATTGTTGAGCGGTTTAAGGCATGGTGCCTTCCTTCAGATTGCGCTGGTTGGAGTCCCTATGGGAAGGAAATATTCTCCTGGAATTTCGGCCAGTATGAGACCGGTGTCCACCGAGCATTGTGAGGCATTTGGCTAGCTATAATAAGTAGGCTAATGGTGGTTCCAAGTTAAGAAAACCAGCTATAACGGCTGGAGGACCCAATGTGTTGACCATATGTCACCCCTACACTAGCTGTATGATCTTTCAACTCAGTTATGATTAACACATTTGGATGTGAGGCAGGCAGCCGGTTGGTAGGCCAAGAGCCTTCTAGGCTATCGCGCCATGGAGTTAGAGAAAAACAGGCAGGTGAATAGGCCTACATGACAGTTGCGTGTTCTTTATAGGAAACCAGATATAATAAGAACAGTTAAGTCTCGTTGACTGCGATGGTCAGAACATTTAGCACGAATGGGGAATGAAAGAGGGGGATCGAAACTTCTAGCAGAAAATAAAAGGGAAAGCGCCCAGCAGAGAGGCAAATAGGCCTAATTAAGCAGTAGAACAACTTTAACCGTGATAAAGTATAGGGCCTAGGCTTAAACTGTTATTCTCCTAAATACACTGGTAAACATGATTTTTGTCTCATGAGTACCAATAGTTGTACTTAATGCAGTTTTTTTATCGTGTTTTCAAATAGGCCTATAGGCCTATAGGCTATTTGGAATTTCTCCATCCCCAACTTTTTTTTTTTCAATTTCAATTAATGGATTTAAATAGGCTAATTATTTTTTAATAAAGGTTTTTTCGTCCATTCGTCCAGTGAGCGATGAGCACGGGGAACACTTTCATCAGGAGATTTCAGCTATGAAAAGAGATATCAAGACAAATGGAATCGTAACATGCTGACCGATTATTGTTCGACCATCAAGAGGGTGCTCCATGGGCGAAATATAGCAGAAAGTCGCCATTTCTTACTTTTTAGGTGAGTCCCCGAATGTTCGAATATTGTGTAGTTACGAATGTAGAAAATAGCCTATTAAAATGTTTGAAATTATAAATGCCTGACTCTCGGAAACCTTGCGTGATGAAAAAAAAAAAAACGATGTCATATTTTAATTCAGGGGAAAAAATGCTATCTGAATCACATATTTTTCTTTCTGAGACAAAAACAAAAAAAAAAGTTTCTTTTTTGTTGCTCAGTGTTATAGGCGTATGGATGCGAAACATTGGATCTTACTTTAAGAGAGGAGAAAAGATTACGAGTAGGCCTATTTGAGAATAAAGTTCATATGACATCTTTTTGGACCAAAGATAGATGAACAGACAGAAGAATGGAGAAGACTACATAATAGTGAGCTACATGATATTTATAGGAAACCATATAGGCCTATGTAATAAGAAGTCTCGTAGTCTGCGAAGGGCAGGACATATGGCATGAATGGGGAATGAAAGATGGATATGGAAGAAAAACCGGAGGGAAAGCGCCCAGAGGTAAGGCAAAGAATGAGGTGAAAGAATAATATTAACCATGATTTGAGGAAGGAAACAGAGGTAGCCTATAAAACTGTTATTCTCCCAGTTATATTATATGGATGTGAAACATGACTTTTACTTTAAGGAAGGAGAAAAGATTATGAGTATTTGAGAATAAAGTTATTAGGAACATTTTTGGACTAAAGAGAGATGAACAGACAGGCGAATGGAGAAGACTGCGTAACAGTGAACTAAGTTACATTTCATAAAGATACATGTAACTTAGTTCACTGTTACGCAGTCTTCTCCATTCTTCTGTCTGTTCATCTATCTTTGGTCCTAATAGGATGAATTAAGTCTCGTAGACTTCGATGGGCGGGACATGTTGCACGAATGTGGAATGGAAGATCCTTGGAGGAAAACCAGAGGGAAAGCGCCTAGAAGGAACACCAAGATGGGAGAAATACATTAATTTTGATCTGAGGGAAGAAGTTTTTACAAGGGATAATTGAAAAACATTAGGTCAGGATAGAGATAGTCCTATAGCCTATTGAGAGCTTATTTCCGCGTGGCTATGAACAAACGGGTTCGATAGATGCAAATAAATATTGAATGTTCTATAGGCCTATATTATTCCCTGAGAGTAGTTAATGATAACAATAATTAATTCGTTATCTCAGTCAAATATTCAATTTACTCAATAATTTGTCGATGTTTTAATCTCTTTTGTAAGATCGTTTTCAAGTCATTTGACACTTCCACTTATCCATTTTGTAATGTCGTTTTTGCTCGATAGTGCGTTCTGTCTTACTTAGGAGTGGTGACCACGATTGAAAGTTCAATTTTCTAAATTTCGGGGTTGCCAAGCTATAAATAATTAAACAATTATACTATAGTAGGCCTATTACAAATTACCTACCCAGGGCGGGAAGTAAAACCACTGCCCTTTATATAGGCATATTACGTAGGCTACAATGTAGGCTATATACAAAAATATATCCACAAGATAGTGTTAATATACATTAGGCTATACGAATAAATCACTGAATTTTAAATGAACTGAACTTTATTTGAAACAATATAAAACAATAAATTCGAACTTGCCGTCATTTTATGCCTGATTGGTGTCACGACCTGCTGTAGTCTCAACTAATAAACATTGGCCACACTAATAGGCTATATTGACTTAAGCCGGAGGCAGTCTCTGGCGAAACGTCGGGGAACTACAAGCCTCAAGACCACGGCCAACAGCCTGGAAATCTTCTACGAGGTCATCATTGGCCACACTGTTAACGTTAGTCAGTTGTTTATAATGAACGCAAATATTTCCAACAAAGATGTTATTATTTTACTATTATTTATTATTTTGAAAACACCACTGCGCAAAAGATAATGTAAAACGCACGTTTGTGAAGTGTTTTACAGAATCTCAGAAATTAACAGCCTGGCTATCGCTCGGTTTTTAATAATTTCCTCATTTCTATAAAAACCAATTCCCAAGCTCGCATTGTATAGCCTACTCATCATATAGACCTATAAACAATCAATACTAGTAAAATAGTTGGATTATACATTACCGTACACAACAACAACGAGTAGCGGAAGCTCAACCTGCAGAAGATGGAAGATAACTTCCGAAAGCGCTCCAGTTAATATTATATACAATATTTTAACAAAGTTGAGGACGACGGCACCTACCAACAGGTAGAATTTAATTTTTAACTTTCATCATATATAAACAACCATACAAAATTGATTACTGGAAATGTCAAAAGCCTTGAAAATTATCTCACATAAGGAGATTGAACGTCGACAAATTCTTGAATGAATATTGTATTGCCTATTTGACTGAGATGCAAGTAGCCTAAGCTAGTAATTAGTAGGTATGGGATTTTTATGGCCTAAAAACCATAGAAATATGCAAAAAATGCATTTATGACCTAACATTTATAAAATATATGCACTATAACATAAAACATGTGAGCTAATAATATTAGAATTGTGTAATATTTCAGTTAATTTTCAGTCGAAGCTCTAATATTCTTTCATTCCAGTAAGTGTAGTGTTGAATTTTATTTCTTATGGTTTTATTAATCCAAATCATTACTCAGTTTTAGATCACAAAAAAAAATGAAGACATCTTAGAAGAATTACACATGGAATCTTTAGAAAACAAAATTTCTGATTAGGCCTATAAGTCAAGATGGATACAACATGTTCATCGAATGGAAGATCACAGAATACCCAAACTAATGTTAAGATATCAACCTGCAGGAAGAAGAAGACCAGGACGTCCACTCAAAAGACTTCTGGATGGTGTTTCTCTTGAGGCCGAAACAGGTCAACAAATGGCCTAAATTCGTGAATGTACTATGATGATGATGATGATAATATTTCAGTTCTAAAATCAATTAGTAAATCAGTTTATGACAACTATTTAGGCCTATTTAAGAATAAAATGCAAATGAGAAACAAGATAAAGTACGGAATTTTATATTGTAGCATCAAGATTTTTAAAATACGTTACGAAACTCCGTTGAGGTTACTGTGTTAAAGTTTTAAGAATTATAAAAGAGTAGGCCTACCTAATATCTCAGTCGCCCTCAATAATTTGCAGTGTTGTTTTATAGGAGGCCTTTCGATGTTTTATTTTATTTTATTAAAATTAGCAGTAGATACTTGCTTGTCGCTAGACAATACATAAATATTTATTCATTTATGTAGGCCTACGTAAGGGAAAAGTCCATACTTTAAATGGAAACGAAATAGGAGAGAAATATAGATTTTACGAGAAACAAAATTATGAGAAATTTAACAACTCAAATGAACACGGAAAAAAAATTGCAGGATAAAAGTTATTTTCTTTTTGAAAGAGTGAAAATATGACGAATATAACCACTATATTTTTATAATATGCTCTCTCATATATAAATGGCCAAATATGCTTAAATATGAGTTAACAAAGTAACTTACTGTAATAAATTAGTTTTTGTATCCATCCATAGTAATTCTGCCCGAAGGCACGTCTTTCACTGCAATCAATCCTGCTATGCTTGCAGCTTTACTAAGGAATTGTAGGTGTAGTAGCTTCACGTTCCTTTCCACACCTGTGAAGGATGATGATGATGATGATGGCCATATGATTTCGGGGACCGTTTGGACCTTAAAATTTTCCTGACATTTGTCTTACAGGTGAGGAAAAACCCCGATAAAACCTCACCCCGAAAAACTGCCCCGACCGGGGATCGAACCCGGGCCCGCTGCGTGACAAGGCAGCACGCTACCTCGAGACTACAGGGGTGGGCACAGTTTTTGTATAAAATGCATTTATGTACATTTAACAAACATATCACACTTACCAAAAATATATATGCTATGTCATAAAAACCGTAGCCCTAATAATTAGTTATTGTTGTAGATTTCTCACCTGAGGAAGTGTTGTTTTAGGGCGGAAAAGAATGTCCTCTATAAGAAATGACGTATGCTGACTACGTACATCTTGGAGTCTCTTATCTCGCTGGTGAAGAATATCCATGATCACAACAATCACACAATCACACCAAGATCAGCAACATCACCTTCATCATCATCAACTGTGATGCATGCACCCTCAATAGTGCAATGTGCACCCTGTCTCAACTCAATATACTCTCATTGGCTGACGGATATATGAAGGCGTGGCTATTCTCACGAGTCATTGGTGGGTCAAAGCGATCTCACCCCTATTCCTGGCTCTCCTTGCCGAAGGTTGTCCCTAGCAACGCAAGGAGGGTGGGATATCGCATCTCTGCCACCCTCTACGGCCTCTAAATTGGAGAATCTAATGCGACTCTGGTATAATAGGGAGAATTGCTGGATAATATTGTCTTTGATGGGGTAAGCTAAATTAGTTGAAAACATCGATAAGAAAGAATTGTTCACCGGGTGCCAGAGGAGCGAAGGGGTGATTTCTGACAGATTTTATTTCTTCTTTCTTTGAAAATTGAGTTGTATATTACTTGCGCGTGCCTGATTGTTGTACCACCAAGAGCGCAGAGTAGTTTCCTATTATTCAGAGATTGTAGCGAAGATGTACAGTTAATATTGTAAAGATACGCTTTAACAATATTTTAAGACGCGCTAACTAAACATATATCCTTTATATATAGGCTATATATATAGCCTAGGGGTCTATCCATCCATCCATAGTAATTCTGTCCAAGGGCAGGTCTTTCACTGCAATCATAGCATTTTCTTGCTATGCTCTGCAGCTTTACTAGGGAATTGTAGGTGTGGTAGCTTCCCGTTGCTTTCCATACCTGTGAAGAATGATGATAATGATAAGGATGATGATCATAATGATGATGGCCATATGATTTCGGGGACCGTTTGGGCCTTACAGTTTTCCTGACATTTGTCTTACAGGTGAGGAAAAACCCGATAAAAACCTCACCCAGAAAAACTGTCCCGACCGGGATCGAACCCGGGCTCGCTGCGTGACAAGGCAGCACGTTACCTCGAGACCACAGCGGTGGACATATAGCCTATATATATATATATATATATATATATATATATATATTTATATAGGCCTATATATTTTTTTGTCTAATGCCACCAGGTTGTCTTTTATGACTTTTTGCCCTGTCAGAATTGTAGGCCTAATCCATTTCATAGGTTGGGGCACCTGGAAGACGGAGTTATATTACCCCGATAATATGATGGGTGATCAATGATAATGAAGCGCCAGGAGATTTCTTAACCTAAAGTTAACCTAAATTCCAGATCATGGGCAACCACAGGAATAATCGCCTATATATAGGCCTATATATATATATATATATATATATAGCCTATATAGGCCTATATAGCCTTTTTAATAGCTAATACCCGGTGTGCGTTGCTACGCCTAAATAAATTAAACAATAAAGTTTAATTAAATTGTATGATATGTGCTGAGACGAACCAAACATGGCGGTTGCTAGTCAGTTTTTAATTTCGGATTTCAGGTAAACTCCACTTCTAATTGTCGGATTTAGCTCATTTTTGGATAATACCTACCTCGGTTTATTCAAATAGGATAGCCTGTACTCAGTTTGAAAATTATGGACGCTAGAACGATTATTTAATTTTCACTTCAAGTGAATTCCTAGGCTACACCTAATGGTTTTAGAGGGTCGAATTGTGAATCTAAACCATCCAGGAGCCCAATCAAATAAACACAAAAATGCCATTAAAATTAGTCCAGTCGTTTAGAAGGATTCAGTAACATATGCCCCTACATATGAATAGACGAATAGGCAGCCTATAAAGATGAGTGAGTCTGTTAAACCTTTATGGACTCAAAAATTACTACCGATTTGAATGGAGTTTTTTTACCATCATTTCTGGGACAATTCAACTATAACACATTACCCTACGTATTAAGCCTATAGAGCCGGAGCTAAAAAAAAAAAATGTCGATGCACTCAAAAAAGTAGCTTTTTGTACGCTTAAATGGCTTACTCTAGCCTAAACCATAAGCCTAACTTATAAAATACACCAAAATTAATGTACACAGAAATGAATAGGGCCTATCTAAAAAAATCTACAAAAATATCCACGACTGATTAGGCCTATGTCATTAAAGTCAAGAAGATCGGGTTGAGTAGATTCCCGGACATGCACGGCTTTCATCATTAAATCCAGGGTTTCCCCAGAATCTACAATTAGCCCTATATCATAATCCAAGCATTACTTTCCCGTGTTCTAGAATTTTAAAATAGTTAATTTGATTTGCTAATAGCCTAATAGTATTTTATGGCAGTAGTTGCCTACCTATGTTAACATAGGCCTATGCTTGTAAAAACTGGACACTTAATAGATCAGATAAAAGGAAAGTAGCCTATAAGTAGCTGAAATGAAATTTTTACTTTCAGTAGCAGGCTATACTTTGTTGGATAATAAATATAGGCTAATGAAGAAATAAGAACCGAATTAAACATCTACAGTGTTATGGATAAAATTCAAGATCTAACTGGCTCCAACATATACAAAGAATAATAATAATAATAATAATAATAATAATAATAATAATAATAATAATAATAATAATAATAATAATAATAATAATAATAATAATAATAATAATAATAATAATAATAACAATAATAATAATAATAATAATAATAATAATAATAATAATAATAACAATAATAATAATAATAATGATTTATTTTAGCTGGCAGAGTTAAGGCCATAAGGCCTTCTCTTCCACTCAACCAGCGAATAGTAAAATTATACAAAAATTACGTACATAGGCCTATTACAATTTTAATATATTAAAATACAGACTAAACAAAATACAATGATGATGGATCTAATACTAGCTAATGCTAACAAAAACATAGAATATAATAAAATTAAAATGATATAAAATAAAGTAAGTAGCTTCCTACATGATCATTAATAGAATGCTCTATCTATAGTTGTTATGTAGTTAATGTTTTCATTGTGTCGAACTTAAGATATCAGTTAATTTGGATTTAAATAATGATAGCGGTTGACAGTACCTGTCAAGACTGGGAAGTGAGTTCCATGCTCTAGCCATAGATATTGTGTAAGATTCAAAGTACAGACAGGTCCTGTGTTGTGGTATCAAAAGTAAAGAAGAGTCTTGTGATCTTGTTCCTAAATTGTGATGAGCCGATAAATGTTGAAAACGTGTTGTTAAATAAGTTGGTAAATATGTGTGCAGAATTTGGAATAGCAAGGTATGTGAATTTAAAGTTCTTCTGTCATTTAGGCGTAGCCATGACACCCGATAGACTCCCACAAATTTTGCTTCACCCACCAACCAAATTAAGAAGAAATGTTGGGCGCCCCATAACTAAATGGTGGGGTAGATCTATGGTCTTTTGATGTAGAAGCAGGTCTATGGCCTAATTCCATGACGTAGAAGAAGAAGAAGAAGAAGAAGAAGAAGCCTTTATTAAACTACCAAAGCTCATAGGCTACTTTCTTAACACAATTTTAGGCCTATGCCGGATAAAAATGTAGGCTAAGTTAATCAAATTTTAGGTTATTATTATTATTATTCTTTCTGTCCCTTGTCAACAAAATAGGCCTATTGTGTAGGCCTATTATTAAATTAAATGTAGCTAATTCATGATTGTTATTATAACTTATGTATAATTTAACTCTGGTGAAGTGGAAGAAAAGACCTTACGGTCTTAACTTCATCAGGTAAAATCAATAAATTCCGGCATTGCAATATTTTGTAACATTGTTTTTTTTTAATGCCGCCAGGTTGTATTTTATGACATTTCTGGTTTTCTCCCCTGGCATTGGCGTAATTGTAACCCATTTCTGAAGTTGGTGAGCCTAGAAGGCGGAGTTACGTTACCCCGATGATATGATGGGTGATAAATGATAATGAAGCGGCAGGAGAGTTCTTAAACTAAACTTAACCTAAATTCCAGACCATGGGGAACCACAGGAAGAATTCCCTTTAGGAAAAAATCCCTATGGTTTGACCGGGAATCGAACCCGGGACCTGAAGAACAGTAGTCAGGAACGCTAACCACTAGCCCACGAGACTGTAGTTGTAATTTTACCGCTATATTAACTTATTCAGCTTCATATCTTTTATCTCTTGTTTTTCATGTCGTGATAATTTCATCGGTCATCCAGTCGCTGTAAGTAACCTATCAAATGTACTGGGCTATTCGAGCACCAATGACAGTCAACAATCATGTATTAATCCGTAATAATGACTAGGGAAAGGATTTTGAGGCGCGGCACCTTTCCAAAAATATGGCTATTTTCATAGGCCTACTAATAGTTTAATGTAGGCCCTATGTATCTGGGAGGATGAAATGAAGCCAAATGAACACAATTTGTTGCACCCTTTTGCACATTTTCCTGAGATTACTACATTTTGCTCTCTTTCTCTCCTTTTTTATGCTTCAGCTCCTTTCCTCTGCTCTTCTCTGCGTTTTTAAAAGATAGGGAGGACAGAAAAATGCATATTTTTTCTTCTTGAACAGCTTTTTAAAATCTCAATCAAAAGTCAGTAATATTAAATAAATATGTTAAAATATAACTTATGTAATTTATACCCCAGAAATAATAGTCAATCTGCAGCTGTGAAGTAAAATTTAAATTTCAACAGTGTTGCTGTTACAGTTTAACATAAGTTCAGTTAGTACTGGCAATAATGCAACAGTTTTCTATCTACCGACTTGTTGGGTGTGTTTTACTAGTCTGAACCACAACATATTTTAATTAGTATTACATGTGGGTTTTCACGACAATAACATGGCGAATGTTAAGAAGGATAAGTTGTATGCAATTTCAGAAGAATTCAAAACGCAATTTTTCGAAACTGATGACATCATTCTTCGTTGTTCCATCTGCGAAGTAAATATTGCAATAAACTAAAGAACTATGAATTACCTCTTATGGACTTTATAAACATGAAAAATTTAGTGAAAAATGATATGCATATTATATAAACTGAGTTCAAGTAACCGGTTTATTAATTCAATTATGAGATCTTGAGGTAGATTTCCGGGCTGTAGGCCGTGGTCTTGAGGCATGAAGTTCCCCGACGTATCGCCAGAGACTGCGTTCGGCATCCTCAAAGGCTGTCCTGAGACAACGGCCTACAGCCCGGAAATCTACTTCAAGATCATCATAATAACTCCGGCCGTGAAAGCCTAAGTCAATACTTAATTCAATTGTTTCAGCAGCACCTTTTTTGCACCTTTTTTAAATGTATTTTGAGAACCTTTTCCCCCCTTTTACGACCAAAATTTGCATCTCAAAATCATTTCCCTAATGATTACATTATGCAACACACAGTGGACAAATATAAGGTTAGCACAGATTATTGTGATTAGGCCTACAGCTCTTCTCAGCTAAATTCCAGTTGTGAAAGTAATCAAACTAGATGTTTGACTGTGTTTTCATTGGTCGAATAATGGTTTAAATTAAAGCGTGTGTGAAAACATAGTTGGAAATAAAAGAAATAAAAAGAAATAATTATTATCTAGTGCATTTCTATATAAGTTATATTGCAGAATGTTAAAATGTATAACAAGCCACAATTTTATAGTCTGGCCAACGGATCTGTACCCCCTTAAGATATGCGAACTGAACACTATACCCTGTCCACTCTTAAAGTGATCATCGTCAAAACAAAACCATGTGACCTACTCGTTTTTCATTGGTCATGGACACCGACGTTCGTTGTAGGAGCAATCCCTTCCGCCGTTCGCGCCACAATTACTGTCACTTTTGACAGGGAGATGACGACACAGCAACAGAAGACTCTATACTTTCAGCCATTTTGTTTCATGATGGTCGACTGAAACATGACTCAAATGCATCACTCGTACGTAATAAACTATTTTAAATTGTAATTATTGATTAGGTATATTTTATAATATTTTGTATGTTTTGAATATTATTTTTTTCATTCACGAAGAATAACAAATATGCCTATAGGCCTATTCAGAGGGCATATTTTTAATTTAATGAAGGGAACTACTTTTTCGCGTATGTACTTATAGCTTCTACAACGTACGTCGGTGTCCATAGCCAATGAAAAGCGAGCAGGTCACATGGTTTTGTTTTGACGAGGATCACTTTAAGAGCGGACAGGGTATAATTCCTTTTCTGCCTCGGTAAAACATTTCCCTCCCTGCATTCCTATCTTTCTCCTTTGTTTCGCCCCTCCCAGTACTCACAGTTTTGAGCCTTCTTGGGGGACAGGTTATTTGCACTAGCAGTCCAGTGTTTTCAATTCAACATGAACACTGTAGCACGGAGTGGTGAAAGACTGTTATCGTATTAAGCAAATAATAAAAGTCAATCAGCATCATTAGACCTACTTAAGTATGAAGAAGTAATAATTAACCTTACATTGTTCAGTATGCAAGATCCATGACACTGTTTGGGGGAAGTTTGGCATCATCGCTACTCGGCTGCTGCTTGACGTAGTGGGAGAGAAGCGCGTGGAATGGAGTGAATACAAGCTTTAACTATTGTAAGAACGTCTGCAGCGCTAAAGGGGCACATATCCGTTGGTCCGACAATAATAGATTAAATAAATAAACAATTCACTGCGCGACAAGGCAGCACTCTACCTCGAGACCACAGCGGTGGACATAGGTGTTAGTCAAATGAAAAGAACAGCTTTGAAACCATGAAATATGGAACATATTTGAAATAAAACGTTCAGTTATATAGAGATATGAAATTTATTAAAAAATTATTTCTGAATCATTAAAGCAGCGAAAAAATGTAGATATAATAAATAGTTTAACAACTTACCCACTTGCTGTAACAACAAAACCAATCACAGAACAAGTTGCTACGAAATTCATTATTGACAAGGGAACTTGCAAACCGAAATATACCTTGAAATTTCTTCCAGAGAGCGTTGTGAAGTATAAAGGCCGTGTCCGAAAAATGCCGTTTTTAACTGCAAGACACTAAAATCAAGCGCGAAATCTCTCATTTAAACTATAGGTAAAGAATAAAACTCCTGTGTTGGCAGACTGGAAAACCCTCACTACTCGCCGTCCGTGCCGCGTCCCGCCTCAATCCACTCTGTGCATAAACTCATGCAGGGATGTACATCTACTCCATACAGTGGGCTGCACATTACTGGATTCTGATTTCAATTTGTGTGTCTTGCAGTTAAAAAAGGTAGATAATTTTTTGGACATGGCCTTGGTATATCACATCGTTTCTTTGGGAGAAATTTCAAGGTAGGTTTCGGCGTGCAATGGTTGACAGTTTTCTTGTGAGAATAAAACAACATAAATAGGGTACTAATGTAAATACATATAATCACAGTCAAAATAAGGGCAATTCAGAAGGAAGGAACAGACTTCAAACATTTATTTCTTCCAAACTACAAAAAAAAAAAGAAAGAAAAAGTATCACAATTCCAACGTTCCTTGGAAAGAGAAAAGTTCAAATTTCACTATTTTATGCATTCAATATGAGCACCATGTGTTACACGACAAATATCAAAATGGTGGCTCATTTCTTGCCACACACGAATCAGCTAGTCTCTAGTTATCGACTTCACGGCTTCATCAATTCGATTTCGCAGATTTTCAAGAGTGTCAGGCATAGGCCTATGGGGATAAAACACGGTATTTCACGTATCCCCACAGATAAAAATCACACGAGGTTAAGTAATCAACATGATAAGCAACAGCGCCAACGCGGCCGTGATCAGAACTTCAAACTTTTCTCTTTCCAGAAATATTGGAATTGTGTTTCTATTTTTTTTTTGGAAGATATAAATTATTGAAATCTGTTCCTTCTTTTTGAATAGCCCTGTATATAATGAGCTCAAAGTATAGGCCTATATCTTAGAAATTATATTGATTTGGGAAATTTTAAATTATTATATGATTAAAAGTGCACTCAATTATTTGTAACAATTATCCCCTACTTTGCAATGTTTGGAAAGCA
This sequence comes from Diploptera punctata, assembly GCA_030220185.1. NCBI lineage: Eukaryota > Metazoa > Arthropoda > Insecta > Blattodea > Blaberidae > Diploptera > Diploptera punctata. The sequence continues at coordinate 1,144,906 of JASPKZ010003050.1, forward strand.
AAGATGAGTTACAGAAAACTTCACTTAGGCTAATGGAAACCAAAGTAGGAGAAAAGTAGGCCTACGTTAATGTTATTGTAATTTTTTTTAAATGCGTTTTATTTATTTATTTATTCATTTATTTATTTTTACGTGGATACGTCTTTAAATTTGCGTCCATAGTGTGAAGCAATTCAGAAAACTGATGGCAACAAAATCGGGGGATACAGTCTGGTGTTGCAGCTACATATCTATTATCTACATCGAAATTGTAATTTCACCAGTCGATCAAAGAATTCGTTACGTTGTGTGTGGACCGTGACACATATCGCACGGCGAAGGGAGAAGCGCCGCCATTTTGAGGTTGTTTCGCTGGGTCACATAATTTTCGTTTAGTATAAATTTTGACTCGGAGAAGTTATGTCTTCGTTTGACTTTCAATCCTCAGCTCTCGTCATAATCTATCGATTGCGTGTATAAAACCTTACTGTGAAGTAGTTATAGAGAATATATATGGGTTTAAAGTAAACAATTAAAATAAATAATGCAATGTCGGCCTAAATTCGTCAAAAAGGCAAATAAAAATATAGAGATCGTATACGGTTGGAAAGGGCTTCTCGAGAGCAATCCAATGGTATCCATAAAACACATATGACAGAGTGAAGCGTACCGGGAACGTAAAAAAATGAAGGCGTCCGAGTGTATTAACGACGGCGCCAGTATATATGCAGCTGGCACGGCCGAGCCCTTTCAAGTGGATGATGTATTAAAGTAAAAGTAGACGATGTAATTATTATGGCATACATATCATAAGCTCAAAGATAATATTACCTGTTATATACACGTATTCACGTAAAACAGACGGCCGTGTCCACGACACAGCCACAGCTCGATTTTTTGGTGTGCACTTGGGATTATGTGAGGATCCAGAAAGCGCCATTGGTCAAAATTATTAAAATAATACTGTATTTTGTGTTGGTGAATCCAAATGAGGTTGTTGTTACTATTACAGCGGTAGTGGGTTCAGTAGTGATTTCAGTAGGTAGAGTAGTAGTAGTAGGTATAGTAGTAGTAGGTATAGTAGTAGTAGTAGTAGTAGTAGTAGTAGTAGTAGTAGTAGTAGTAGGTATAGTAGTAGTAGTAGTAGTAGTAGTAGTTGGTGTTGTTGTAGGACGAAGAGTAGTGGTAGTGGTTGTACAAGACATCAGTTCAATGACTTTCCAGGAGTATCCATGAGCAGCGTCTGGTAGATCACAAGTAGCCAAATACTTCACTTGTTGCTTTCTAACCCATTCATAAGCCTTCTTAAGGAGACAGTCACAAACTAATGGATTTCCTGAGAGATCCAACTCTTTAAGATTCACCAATGTCTTTACAGTTTCCGAACTTACACTACTAATATTATTGTTACTAAGAGATAAAACTTCTAAATTTCTTTGTGACACAAATGATCTCATATTTAATGTAATTATATGATTGTTACTTAGATTTAAATATCTAAGTTCGGAAAGTTCCTTAAAAACATCTAATTCAAAATCACTTATGTCATTGTTATTTAAAAGCAAGCTTTTAAGTCTGAATAAAGATCCAAATGCCAGATCAATTGATATAAGATTATTATAACTTAAATCTAGAATTAATAACACTGTTAATTGTTTTAGTGTTTGTAAATCTAAATGTTGTAATTTATTATTACTTAATGTTAGCACGTGAAGTTTAGTGAGTTTTGAAAATGCATCACTTGAAATTGTTTCAATATCGTTGTTATCCAACCTAAGTTCCTTTAATTCATTCAAAACCTGAACACATTTTTAATTTTTTGTAGATTGTTGTTTTCAAGATAAAGAAATTCAAGTTTTGGAAGTTTTGTAAATACAGACGTATCTTCAACCAATATTTTGGAAGTTATTTGATGAAAGATTTAGTAATTTTAGAAACTTTAGATCCAAAATACCATTAGCAGATATATTCAAATTGTTTTGATCCAAATATAAATATTCTAATTTTTCCATGTAGTTGAAAGTTGACATAGCTATTTTATTAATTTTATTGTTATTTAGGTTCAAGGTGATGATTTCTACAAGAGAGTTGAATATTTGATTAGAGATCGTTTTTAAACTGTTATAGGAGAGATTAAGAGAAACTAGTTTACTTTGGTTGTCAAATAAACCATTGTCAATTGCTTCCAAATCATTGTAACTTAGATCTAATAATTGCAAATTCTTGAGAAAGTGGAAGGTATTATTGTTAATATGCCTTATTTTGTTATGATGCAAAGTTAAAATTTTTAAATTGCTTAAAGTATTGAACACATCTTCATGAAACAATTCCAGTTTGTTATAATGTAGATGAAGTTCTTCGAGATTACGTTGTTCAGAAAATATGTCCTTTTGAAGCACTGACAGGAAGTTGTTCTCTAAATGTAGAATCTTGAGTTTGCCCAGTGAACTAAAAACATCTTTGGGGAATTGAAAGAGATTGTTTCCATCCAGATATAGTTCTTCTAAGCCATGCAATCCTCGAGGATTGAACATACCAGCATCAAGGGTTTTCAGTGTTTTGTTACTGCAGAACATCGCCGTTACTTTTGGACATTCACAAAGATCTGGACATAACGATCCGTTACATTTTCCATGTAAATATATTACGATTGTGATGAGTACCATTCCAATCCAGGATTCCATTCTCGAGAAGATACTGAAATGTAAACAAAATGCATTACTTTGACTTTGCAACTATAAGAACAACATTACACATAGTTAATAAAACCCAAATCACCAATTTAAAAAGTTGAAAGAGTCAACGCGTTTCAGTAGCGACGCTACCATTATCAAGACTTAATATTGACAAAAGACAAACCAACTGAAATGTGTAAAATAAAATTAGATAAAAACAAACTAAGTCACATGACATAATTGATTTGAAATAACAGTGACATTATAAAACTAATCCTCCTCTCTTTTAATTAACAAAAGAGAGGGCGCTGACTGGAATAGGACCCCTGTCGTTATTCATAATTTTATTTTTGTTTTTATAAATTTATAAACTTTCAAGGACGCCAAGGAATTTGAAATTAATGACCAATCTAACCAACCTAAGATTATTTTTATCAATAATGTGACTGTGATTAGAAATATGTCGAGCAAACCGCATATTCTATTTATTAAATACAGTAAGAACAAAAGATTGTCTAATGTGAACACTTCGGCAATAAACATAAAATGAGGAACTTAACTTAGCCGTAGGCTCTAGGCTATAATTTTCTTCAAATGTTTAATATCTATACAGTAGAATGCAATTCTACTGACAACTTTTCAAATATTGTTCAGACATGTTGGCTAAATGTTTTTATATACCTAAGGAAGTCATTGCTTGAGGTGACTTATTATTAGGGTTAACTTAACTTAGCCATAGGCTCGCTATAATTTTCTTCAAATGTTTAATATCTATACAGTAGAATGTAATTCTACTGACAACTTTTCAAATATTGTTCAGACATGTTGGCTAAATGTTTTTATATAGAGGCCTACCTAAGGAAGTCATTGCTTCAGGTGACTTCTTATTAGGGTTAGGATTTTATGTAATAAAAGATAAGATTGCAATGCAGATAGTATATTCAAATGTTTGTGTGTGAAACCAAAACAAAAGATAGCCAGAAGTCTAACTTCGCATTATACTATTCAACTGTTTGTGCGTGATACAAAAACACAATATGGTGATGAGCTAACTTCTCGGGTAGGTATGCTATAACTTATTGCAATCTTAACTTTTAGTAAGTATATATAAAATGCTGGTTCTAATTATTATACAGCGTGGGGCATAAACTCCTGATGATTTTTTAAAATAATATTAACACTGCTAGATCAAAGAAATATTTGAGTAATGTTGAAATACAGGCTATATAGAATTTTATGGAGTTTTAGATGGCATTGTTCACTAACATTTTTAGTGTTTGTTTTAGAAGTTAGTACACAGTTTACAGTAGTGTTTATCACCTGACAAGGCAGTGTGATGGAGGATTGATTTGTACATGAAAGAATTCAGGCAGTAAGAACAAACTCCGTTACATCTATTCAGCAGGATTTTGAGTTGTAATGCTTCCTCTAGGAACAATGTCAACTTTTATAAGATTCATATGTTCCGTTGAGGTATTATTTAAAATTAAAGTATAAAATTATGGAATATTTACCATAAAATATTCCATAATTTTATACCTTAATTTTAGGAACAATGTGTCAGTGTGGGTTAGAAAATGTGGTGAGGATGGATGTGTACAAGGTGCAAAACTGCAAGTGTGTTGCACTTCTCAAAGCCTGCCAACATTAAGCTTGTTCACGATGTAAAGCAGGCAGACTTCGGACAATCAGTACCGCAATATGTTTAATTCATATGTTTAATTTTTATGATTTTTTTTTATCTTACAGGATATATTAACAAGCCGCCACTAAACCATGTCATATAAAAATCCATGAAATTTTATATTTTTCAACATGACTCAAATATATATTGTACCAATATTACGGTGTTAACATTATTTTTCAAACCATCACGTATTTATGCCCCACCCTGCAAAATAATGTATTGGTAATATATTAGACATTTAGCATGTTCTTTGGATCATTATGTTGTCTGATAAATTGTGAAGAAAATTAAAAATTAATTAACAGATCATTACGAGTATTAGTCCACCGCTGTGGTCTCGAGTAGCGTGCTGCCTTGTCACACAGCGGGCCCGGGTTCGATTCCCGGTCGGGGCAGGCTCCTGGGTGAGGTTTTTCTCGGGGTTTTTCCTCACCTGTAAGACAAATGTCAGGAAGCTTAGATCCCAACGGTCCCCGAAAATCATCCGGCCAACATCATTATCATCCTTATCATTATCATCATCATCCTTCACCGATGTGGAAACCAACGGGAAGCTACCACACCTATAATTCCCTAATAAAGCTGCAAAGCATAACATGAAAATGCTATGATTGCATTGAAAGACTTGCCCTCGGGCAGAATTACTATGGATGGATGGATACGAGTATCTAAAGTACGTAGGCTTACTGTAAGGATCACAATGAAAAAATGAAAAGAAAAAGTTACTAACGTAATAAACCGAGGACAGAACACATTTTGTTAAACTCTGTACTTTATAGCATACTGTACACTCTTCAAAACTGTACGCACTGTTCCTTAGTTTAATGGGAGACGGTTGAGAAGGTTTGTTAAACTCTGTACTTTATAGCATACTGTACACTCTTCAAAACTGTACGCACTGTTCCTTAGTTTAATGGGAGACGGTTGAGAAGGTTTGTTAAACTCTGTACTTTATAGCATACTGTACACTCTTCAAAACTGTACGCATTGTTCCTTAGTTTAATGGGAGACGGTTGAGAAGGTTTGTTAAACTCTGTACTTTATAGCATACTGTACACTCTTCAAAACTGTACGCACTGTTCCTTAGTTTAATGGGAGACGGTTGAGAAGGTTTGTTAAACTCTGTACTTTATAGCATACTGTACACTCTTCAAAACTGTACGCACTGTTCCTTAGTTTAATGGGAGACGGTTGAGAAGGTTTGTTAAACTCTGTACTTTATAGCATACTGTACACTCTTCAAAACTGTACGCATTGTTCCTTAGTTTAATGGGAGACGGTTGAGAAGGTTTGTTAAAAGTAACGCTTGTACCATGCTTACGGTGTTAACATTATTTTTAAAACCTAAAAGCTAATCTAACGCAATTTAAGCACTCTAACCTGTGAAAGAATGCAACGCCAAAAAATAAATAGTAGGCCTAAGTTCTGAAATTCTGAAGTATATGTGTATAGTTTTCTGTTAGTTGCACTGGAACATGTCTTTGTTGTTGTTGCATAGAATGTTCGTTAAAATCAATATGGCTGCCACGTCTTCATGCTAAGTATGTAGGCCTAGTTAAATATCATAGAAAAATATCAAAATAATCGTTATAAAAATGTAAAAATCATTGTGAATGGCAGGAAATAATTTGAAAAATGAAACCTATGCATAAAATTAAAAACGAGTTTATAAAGGAATTAAAAAATTCGCGTCAGAGGTTGTAAAGTTTAGCCAATTTTTATTTTGTTTTAAGAACGTTTTTGAAAATTAGACATGTTTTCATTTTCCTTAATGCAGTGTTTTATGACATTGCATACTCACACATAGGCCTATAGGCCTACTTGCACGGCAATCTAATTCTTTAGACTTCTCTAGGAAATATGCCATCAACAAATTTTCACATAGGCCTATGCTGATACTCTTTTTAGAACACCAGTGTTTGAAGCACTTGTACGCAATTTAATATATTTTATTTTTTGACTTGTCTGGAAGAATAAATTGACAAATTGTTATACACCATTTTCTTATCAGTATTAAGAATAATTCAAAATGTCTGCAGACTTATTTAAAATAATGTAAAAAAACTTCTGTCGGATAGCAACTAGCAATACTATGACAAACAATGTACTGCAAATGGACAAGTCGACCCATTAACTAAAAATGTATTATAAAATTAAAAAAAATCGCACTTAGGAATAAATTATAGGCTATTAAGGAAATGGACAACTAATGACAAATGAAGACAATTTTGAACAAGGGACTGAATTTAAATAGGCCTACCTAGAAACAATAATGACAAATAGGAATGTTGCTTTGATTGCTTTTGAGAAGGCATTTGATCGTGTTGATAGAGATAAGTTATGAAAAAATTAATTTATGTGATAAAAAGTTTGTATGTAAAGTCTCAAATTATAATACATATAGGCACATCAAAGACCGAAGCTATTTTAATAAATAGAGGTGTAAAACAAGAGTGTAGTTTATCACCTACCCTTTTTAATCTAGGCTATATATTAATGACATCATCCAAAATTGGAAAAGTATTGTTAATAGGATAGGTATAAGAATGGACCGTTTTAAAATATTAAACGTTTTAATATATGCTGACGATGTGGTTATTATTCAAGAAAATGAAAATAATTTGCAGTACTCTTTACATCAATTAAATCAGTTATGCCAAGAATATAATTTTAAAATATCAAAAGAAAAAACAAAAATAATGGCATTTTGGGGAAACGATCATATAATATCAAAAATCGTAATAGACAACAAACCTCTGGAACAAGTAACAAATTTTAATTATTTGGGTTGTAATTTTACTATAAACACAAAAAGTGAAAGAGACATAGGCCTACATATGAAACTGTCGAAATTTCAAATGATAGGCCCTATGCGGAACTATAGGCCTACATAAAACATTAAAGAGTAAAACAAGAAGAGATACTAGATTGAAATTTTATAAAACATTGGCAGTTCCTGCATTGCTTTATGGCAGCAAAACTTGGGTAATGACCAAAAAATTGCAAAGTAGAATACAAAGCGCAGAAATGAACTTCCTTAGAAGAACAAAAGGCTGCACAATATTGGATCGGATAAGGAATGAAGATATAAGAACAGAGTTAAATATATATCCATTGGATGAGAAAATTAGAGAATATAGAGAGAAATGGTTTACACATGTGGAAAGAATGAATGTATCAAGATTACGGAGAGCAGTATTAAACTACAAGCCAAGGAGTTCAAGGAATGTAGGAAGGCCAGTGAAAAGATGGACAAAACAACTGTGAGGCGGAACAGGCAATTTGCCTAGCCCGTGAAGTGAAGAAGAAGAAGAAGAAGAAGAAGAAGATGGAATGAGGTGCACAAAGAAATTAAACGTAGGTTCAATGCATGTTATTGGTACATTACAGGGCTACTTGTCACAGCCTCTTTAAAAAAAATATTAAACTGAATAGGCCTATGTAGAAAACTGTTATTCTCCTAGTTATATTATATGGATGCGAAACATGGACTCTTACTTCAAGGCAGGAGAAAATATTACGAATATTCGAGAATAAAGTTTTTAGGAAAAATTTTGGACCAAAGAGAGATGAACAAACAGGTGAATGGAGAAGACTACAAAATAGTAAACTATAACTTATGATTTTAATGGGAAACCAGATATAATAAGATCAATGAAGTCTTCTAGGCTGCAATGAGCAGGGCATGTGGCAGGAATCAGGAATGAAAGCGGTGCATGGAAGCCTCTTGTAGGAAAACCAGAGGGAAAGCGCCCAGTTTGTAGACCAAGAATGAGGTGGGAGAATAACACTAACCATAATTTGAGGCAAGTAGATTATACAGGAGTTGATTGGAAACCATTAGCTCAGGATATGGATGTATGGAGAGCTTGTGCCTCCGCGGCCATGGACCTACTGGTTCTATATTGCCAGTGAGTTAGGTTAAGGACTCTCGTGACGATTTATAATCCTTTATCACGCATCGTATGATATCATCCTGGTGCCGCAACATAAGAAATGGATTGCAATTCTGCCGATACCAAGGGAGAAAGCCACAAATGTCATAAAATACAACCTGGTGACATTGAACAAATAGTAGGCCTATTAGTGTTTAATTCAATAACCTTCACAGCACGATAGCTGTAGAAGGCCGTTTTGCCTTCCAGCCTATTGCTGGCCTCCGATCTACATAGGCCCTATATTAGACCTAATAACAAAGATAGACAATCATCCAGCCAGTGTAGGAGTGACATGTGGGGAGCAAGTCGGTTCTCCCAGCCGTTATTGTAACTACCCAAATTGCTTACAATTCTAGGTGGGCACGAGTCCCATACTGCCTGAAATTCCGTGAGAAAATTTCTTCCCCCATGGTGACTCGAAGTAGCTCTGCGCCAAGCTTCTTATCTTAATCACTCAGCTACGGCGCTGGACGTTAATTTAATATTACTAATAAAAGAATAGTAAGACGAACCAATATAAATTTGTTAAATATGAGTCGAATTACACAATATACAGTTACACATTATTTTGAAAAGAATAATCATTCCTAAAGCAACTAGATACTGAATATATCATAGGCCTAGCATAAATTATAACAACCATGCTTGAAGGGATGTATTCCCATATTAAGAAATCATCTATATGGCCATCTCCAAATCCTGGTTCCTCATTATCCCCTTCAATTAGAATTACCCTTTCACGCACATTCCAGTTACATTTTGCCTATTGCACATATAGAAAAAAATAATAATTGTCATGTTTTTTATAGTTTTCCTTCTCTTTTATCAAGTAAGACCATACTTCGTCACTTTTGACAGACCCTATTTCGATAACTATCTAACTCACTGTCGCTTTCGAACACTTAGGTTCATAGCCGCGCGGACATAAGCTCTCCACACATCCCTATCCTGAGCTAATGTTTTCCAATCATCTCCTGTGTAATCTACTTCCCTCAAATCATAGTTAATGTTATTCTCCCAACTCATTCTTGTTCTAAGAACTGGGCGTTTTCCATCTGGTTTTCCCTACAAGAAATTTCTATGCACTTTTTCATTCCCCATTCGAGTGCCACATGTCCTGCCCATGGCAGTCTATGAGATTTAACTGTTCTCATTATATTCCTATAAACACCATGTAGTTCACTCTTATGTAGTTGTTTTCTCCATTCCTCTCCCTGTTCATCTCTCTTAAATCCAAACATTTTCCTAAGAACTTTATTCTCAAATATTCGTAATCTCTTTTCCTCCCTTAAAGTAAGAGTCCATGTTTCGCACCCATATAATATAATTGGTAGAATAACATTTTTATATATTTTCAGTTTAACGTTTTTTTGAAAGGAGTTACGACGTCAAGAGTCCCTGTAATGCATAATAGCACGCATTTCCAGAATTGAGCCTGTGTTTAAATTCTTTGTGTACATCTCATTCCTATTTGTGATTATTGTTCCGAGGTATTTGAATTCAGCCACTTCCTCAAAATTTCCCTCATTTGTCATTAGCTGTCCATTTCCATTATATAATGTATTTCTGTGTGTGACCATATATTTAGTTTTATTGATGTTTATTTCCAGTCTTAATTTCTTAGCGCTACTCATTACATTATTGTGTTCATGTTGGCCTTTAGTAAAGTTTGTTAAATAAATAATTGTGTTTCGGTACACTTAAATTTGGTTAGGAATAAAGAAGGCGAATCTGTAGTACCTTACCTAATAAAAGTTGAAATCATTTAGTGATCAAATAAAACTGTTATAAAGTTTCATATTATTTTTCATACTTATTTTAATACAAATTCGTTACAGGTGTTTCAGTACTTTGTGCCTTCTTGAGACGAATACTACAAATACAAATTAATTTTGTTATTTTATATTATATACATTCAAGCACGTAACAAGCGTAACTATGCAACTTAATGTAAACAAAACAGTATTAAGTTCACAGTGAAATTAGAAACAAATAATAGCTAGTATTTCCTGGACTTGTCAATAAAACACATTAATAATAAGCTTGAGTTTGGCTTCTTTCATAAAACTGTTTCACACTGATACTACTTTTTTCACTCATAGGCCTATCTTCATAAAATAGTAGACTTTAATACTTATATTCATAGACTTTTAAATATCCATCTTTCACCCTTGGAATACAATAAGGAATTCAGTATTATTATCAATTAGCTGTCAATAATAATTACGACCCTAAAAATATAGACAATTTAATTAAAACACTTTATTACAAAAAAGCTATTAAAAACTTTTTCATTTACTTAAGAAAGACGTAAATAAATACGTTATAATATCATACATAGGCCCACTTTCCAATAAGATATCCAAACACTTAAAAAAAAGTTGAACATCAATGTGGCGTTCAAAATTAATAAAACTTTGCAAAATATAATTAAGAACAATAAAACCAAAGTAAAAAATGTAACAGTTACCAGGTGTATATAACTTGTGGGACATGCGACAATATCTTTATAACACAAAAGGAATACCTTTTATTTCTTATAAAATAACATATGAGAGCATATAACATAAATGTAGATACTTCAAAATACACTAATCATCTACTTCAATATGATCATTGTTTTAATTGATATTTTAAATTTTTACGTGTTTGTAACAAATAGAAAAATCTTTATATTTTAGAAGTTGTAGAAATAAATAAAATGAAGAAGAGCAATAGGCTGTTAAATTCCCAACTGGATTTAATATATCACCTCGTTCAAATTTATAATTAGGCCTACACTGTTTTTGTTTACATTCAGTTGCATACTTACACTTGTTACGTACTTAAGTGCTTATAGGCCTATAAACAAAATTAATTTGTATTCGTAGTATTCCTTTGAAGAAGGTACAAAGTACTGAAACAGCTGTTACGAATTTGTATTAAAATATATATGAAAATCGTATAAAACTTGAATAGTTTTATTTTATTTTAGGCCTATTAATAAGTATAATGGATTTTAATCAAGTAAACACCAAATCAATTGATTACTGAAATCTTTTAGCACATATTTCAAAGCACGTCTGGACGAGCTGACGATAAAAAAAGTATTCTGAAATATGTCCTAAAATATGTCAACTTCTATGAGGTAAAATGCAACATACCCACCTTATTTATTAAGAAAAATCTCATAATGTTACTTCCTATTGTAATTTTATAACAAATTCGAGTGCTTAAGTCACAGGAAGATAAAAAACACAGAAGTTTATTTTTATGTTAAATAGGGGTCCTCCAGTTTTCGTGACTGAATTTAAAACACTTTGGAATTAAAAGGAGATAACAGTATGGACAAGATGATGATAAAACAAAAGTGTTTTGAAATATGTCCTTAAAGAACTCAATTTCTATGAGGTGAGATGCAACAGAATCACCTTATTTACTAAGAAGAACCTTATAATGTCACTTCCTATTGTAATTTTATAATTGAAGGGCTTAAAGCAGTAACATGATAAGCCACATTCTGTTAAGAAATGTCATTTAGTACAATGATAGCAAATGTGGCCTCGTGGTAGTGTGCTCCTTGTCACGCAGCAGGCCCGGTTTCGATCTCCGGTCTGGACAAGTTTCCTGGGTGAGGATTTTTCAGGGTTTTTCTTTACCTATAAGATAAATGTTAGGAAACTTTAAGGCCCAAACGGTCCCCGAACACCATCTGGCCAACATTATCATCGTTATTATGTTCACCTAATTAGCTTAAGTTTAGTTTGAGGCCTTTCCTGACGCATCATTACCATAATCAACTCTCATATCAACGGGGCAGCGTAACCCCGCCTTCCAGGCGCCCCAATCTCAGAAGTGGGTTACAAGTTCATCATGCCAGGAGAGGAGACCAGAAATCTCGAAATGACAACCTGGGGCATTTGGGGGGGGGGAATGTCAGAAAGAGCAAAATGTGGCTTATCATGTTATTGCCCTAAGCCCTTTAATTGATTCAGGATACCTATATACTGGAGATAAACTAATGCAACAATTATTTTCAATCTTCTATTAATGAAAAGAACAACTGAAAGCAACTCATTTAAACTAAACCTTGAAGAAGATGGCGGTGATAATAAATAATTTACTTACTTGTGAGAAGATATGTCTAAATCAGACTTCGGTCACGTGGTAGACTGGCGTGTAGTGATGTCACACTATTAGTGCTGGCGGAAACCACAAAAGGCAATTTAGTAGGTCTGTATTTATCACTATGGCAACTTATGTTATATGAAATGCAACTGAAAAAAATCAATAGTCCTTGTACATAGCATATGTACGTGTATGTTTCTCAACATTTGTCGCGTGTCCTATTTGTTGTTCCAGCGCTCAATTAACTAACTCACTGGCACTATCGATCCCTTAGGTTCATGGCCGTGCAGACTTCAGCTCTCCACAACGCCCTTGTCATTAAGATTATTTTTCCAAAAATATATATGGCGGACTCTTACTTTAAGGGAGGAAAGGAGATACGAGTATTTGAGAATAAAGTTGTTAGGACAAATTTTGGATCAAAGAGAGATGAACAGACAGGTGAACGGAGAAAACTACATAACAGCGAACTACATGGTAGACTGCGGTTGGCAGGACATGTTGAACGAATGGGGAATGAAAGACGTGTATGGAAGCTTCTTGTAGGAAAATGAGAAGGAAAACGCCCAGTTGGTAGACCAAGAATGAGGTGGGACAATAACATTAACTATGATTTGAGGGAAGTAGGTTATACAGGTGATGATTGGAAAATATTAGCTCAGGATAGGAATGTATGGAGAGCTTATGTCCGCGCGGCCATGAACCTACGGGTTCGATAGTGCCAGTGAGTTATATAGGCTATATATATATATATATATATATGGTGGACTAGTGGTTATGCTTCTTGCATCTGGTCCCGAGGGTTACGGGTTCAAACCCGGCCAGAGTCGATGGATTTTTAGGATGGAAAACTCCAAGGAGCAAGTCCTCTGGGAGGGACTTTAATCCGTGGGTCCCGAGTCTGAAGATTTTCAGGCTCGTAAAAGATCCTTAAGCTTGAATAAAGAGGCCTCTAAGCAAAATTTACCGATCTCAACGTCCTAGTAAAACTTTAGTTGCCTGTTAGATGTCTCATTGAATCGATATGTTGACCGCATGCCATTCATGACATCTATGGGCTATTAACTTCTAACGATAGAGAAGCTATGGCTACGCCATTTACAGATAGATATATATTTCTATCTGACCTATTGTAGCCTATTGTAGGTCTTAACTAACTCGGGAGCACTTGTGGAACCAGTAGGTACATGGCCACGCGGACATAAACTCTCCATACATCCCTATCATGAGGTAAACTTTTCCAATCATTTCCTGTATAATCTACTTCCCTCAAATCATGATTAATTGAGGAGTTGATTGGAACATGGGCATAACTCATGTTTTGCCCTTTTTCCGTTCAATGCATTTTTGGACTTTTTGTAGTTGGTCAGCCTGAAAAGTTTCGCTTTGATATCTCGATTACAGCAGGTTCAGCAGTTGATTGTATCAATTAAAATAAACAACAATGTTATGTACATATCAATTACCAATATCTCAAAACGTACATTTTTTAATTGTACCCATATTCCATTCAACTCCTCAATTATATTTTCCCACATCATTCTTGGTCTAATGCAAAAATGATCAACCAAAGATTAACAACCATAGTAGATGCAATAATATCAGAAGAGCAGACAGGATTTAGGAAAGGAAGAAGCTGCACAGACAACGTATTCACTTTAAAACAAATAATAGAGAAGCGAAGAGAATTCAACTTGAGATGCACATCCTCTTAATAGATTATAAGAAGGCCTTTGATAAAGTGTCTAGACCAACATTATGGAACGCATTAAGTGAAAAAGGAATTCCACTACACTTAATAGCAGTAATTAAGAAAATGTATGAGAAAACAAAAATAAAGGGAACCAGTACATATAACAGGAAGAGTAAGACAAGGTTGTCCACTATCAACCATGCTTTTTAGCATTTATTTCGACGACATGATAAGATCATGGAAGCAAATGACTACTGGGGGAATTAACTTAGGAAATATATTAATAAAAACAGTAGCCTTTGCAGATGACCAGGTTCTAATAGCAAAAACAGAAGACGAATTACAAAGAATGCTATAGCCTATAAACTAAATGAAATATCAAAAAAATACAACATGGAAATATCCTCACAAAAATAAAAAACAATGGCCTTCAAGGGCGCTCATCCAGTTCGGACAAAGATAATATTAGAAAATAAACCAATAGAACAAGTAGTAAGATATAACTTCCTAGGTTGCGAAATATCATACACAGCAGAAACAGATATAAATAACAAACTAAATAAGTTTAATTATATAACAGGTACACTAAAAAGAACTCTGAAAAATAAAGCCAGGAAAGACTCTATAATGAAATTATACAAGACAATGGCAGTGTCTATTATTACTTATGGATCCGAAACATGGACAGTGACAACACAACAATCTGCCAGGATACAAGCTGCTGAAATGAGATTCCTCAGACCAATAGCAGGATATCAAAGAACAGACAAAAAACATAACACAGAAATAAGACAACAACTAAAATAGAAGAACTAAACACAACAATAGAGAAATACAGAACAAACTGGAAAGAACACTTGGCAATGATGACTGAGAATAGAATACCAAAAGCAGCATACAACTATTCACCACGAGGAAGAAGAAGCTTGGGAAGACCAAGGAAAAGATGGAAAGAGCAGCAATTTGGAGCCGGAACAGGCTAGCAAATAAGCCTAAACCGTGAAGAAGAAGAAGAAAAAAGAAGATTCTTGGTCTACCAGCTAGGCGTTTTCTCTCTGGTATTCCTACAAGAAGCTGTCGAACTCGGGCCGCCAATAAAACTCTGATAGAGGTGAATATGTGACAATTTTCTTGAATATGAAATGCACTCTGTCTGATCTCTTCTTCTTCTTTTTTTTTCTCGCTGTGGTGTGAACCCACCTCTCCCCTGTTTAAGAGGCTCGTCGTGCCTGAACGCGGTGAAGTGGAGCCTAATGAACCTGCGAGCTTATCACCTCTATCGCCCCGTCAATAACCCGAATAATGGCGCGGTAAATTGTCAATTTGCTGCCAAACATTCCTATGCAGTCTGTTCAAGTAAAAACTGGAACTTCAGTTCAGGTTCACACTGAAAAACTATTATTCGATTGTTTACTTGAATTTTACTTTCAGACACTTGAGAATGTTTACATTCATCGTGGATATTTTATTGCATATCAATAGACTGTGTAGACCTACTTGTATTGTGTATAATATAATACATATATTATACATATATATGTTATATTGAAGATTTTCACGGATATAAGTATTATTAAGAAAGTTTTCACGGTTTTTTTGCGTCATGGATTCAAGGTCGGCCTCTGCCCACTGATTACGACGTTTCGGCATGATCACACATGCCATTATCAACGAATAATAATTATAATGACTATTTAACTCATGTCACAAATGGTAGTCAATGACCAATCACGTTTCAATGAATTGTGTTTTACACCAATGACAGTCGTGTTTCACCTCGCTCTTTATCGATTTCTCTTTATCAGCTCCTGCTTTTGTGATAAAGAAAGCGTCTCCTTTTTTTAATATTCTGAACAGGTTAGACCATTATTTTTCTCCAAAAAAATACATTGAATATAGCAAATAATGAATAGATTCAGTGATTTTACTGAGTTGTTTATTCAAAATATAAATGATTAACCTATAATGTTGATTATAATAGTTTGATGTGTATCATTATTTCTCCACTAGAGTGCTTTCTTACAATATTGCGATCCTATTTGGCAATAAATAATATGAACGAGTTCCAATGAATATACATAACCTCATATTTCTAATTTGTTTTCAAACATCGCCGTTTACATTAACTATATCAATATTTTAAAACACCGGTAACTATATTCAAATAATTATTTTTTAGTAAAGAGCTTAATTTTATTCGTTAAATAGTCCTAACAAATGCCACTCCTGATTTCCAAATTCTCTAGATAAATTCACTCCTCACTTCGTGAGTCGTGAATTTATCGATAATTTGGAAATCACTCGTGGCATTACCTATGATAAGTTCTTATATATATATATATATATATATATATATATATATATATATATACATTCACGAATTTAGGCCATTTGTTGATCTGTTTCGGCCTCAAGAGAAACACCACCCAGAAGTCTTTTGCGTGGACATCCTGGTCTTTTTCTTCCTGCAGGTTGATATCTTAAATTTATTTGGGTATCCTGTGATCTTCCATTGGATGAACATGTTGCATCCATCTTGACTTATAATCAGAAATTTTGTTTTCTGCAGGTTCCATGTGTAATTCTTCTAAGATGTCTTCATTTTTTTTTGTGATCTAGTAGTGTGTATCCTGCAGTCCTCCGAAGATATCTCATTTCAGCAGATCTAAGTCTCTGTATATCCTTCTATTTCAACGTCCATACTTCGCTACCATACAAAAGAGTTGGAAGAGCCAGTGTTTTATACACTTTTAGTCTTGAATGTTTTTGGACTGTGGCTTGAAGATAGAATTTATTAACCCCAAAATTCTTAAAAATTTAGACATTTGGCATTTACTTTCTTCTTTATATGAGATATTGCATTATATATATGTAAAATTATTCACCTGCTCCAAAATTTTATTGTCAAGCACAATTTTACTTCTGACAGGATCTACACCTTGAAATGCTATAATTTTCGTTTTCTCTGTAGATATCTTCAATCCATATTATATATATAGGCTATAAACGAGTGTGTATACATATAGGCCTATGTCTGTCTGTTTGTCCTTTTTGCATTACCTCCGAGTGATGGGGGTTTTTGAAAAAATGTTCAGGAGTTTCTTGGGAAGGTCTTAGGCTATAAGAGAGTTGTACTACCCAACTCTTTTATCCTTAAAAATCACCCTTTGTAGAGAAAACAAAAATTCCGGGACAGCGTATGTCTTTCTTTTACGGACAACTTATAATAACCATTTTTATCTTTCAGCTCATTGATGCCAAGAATATCAGGGTGATTAGTTTCTCGGGCAAGCTTAGCAGCGCGCAACGGGCATTTTTATTTTACGGATAGCCCAAAATAATAATTTTTGTCTTTCAGCTCATTTATACCAAGAAGAACGGGGTAAATAGATTAATGGACAACGCCGGGTAATCAGCACGGAGTATCCAAAAACAATTACGATGTAAACGTATAGTTATTTTCCTTTTTACCTATTCAATTAAACATAAAAACACATTTAATTTGTTGAGGCGTAGCAATGCACGCCTGGTATTCGCTAGTTTTGTATCAAGTATATCGTTTCTAATTATTGTTTACTAAATGCATAAATTCGTGTATTTGACAATGTTTAAATGGCGATGATTTAAGAAAGAGGCGTCTTGTTACTTTGAATTAATGTTATTTCGCTATTAATTAGTTTGTGAATATCGGAATTAGGATTTGTCACAGAGTAGAGATACAAGAGGGCTGTCACTTCATGTGGAGAATCTACCCCTCACTTGATGATCTAATTTGCTCCACTGCTATGTATCAGATTCAGCTGGCGGGTTAATCAACGTGCTATGACAAAGGACAAATACAAAATCTTAAGAGAGTCTGCTGTGTGATGGAATAAAAATAGTTCATAATATACACAAATAAATAGGCCTGTATATACAGTGAAACCTGTCTTAGCCGGAACCTCTATAAGAAGGAAACCTGTAGAGATGGGGGAAAAAAATCACCATGAACGGTAGATTTTATATGTAAAATCGTCCTGTATAAGCCGAAAACCTTCATAACGCGGAAACGGAATGGTTTTTAAAGAACAATTGGTTAATTTTTACCTCAGTAAGACGGAAAATTATTCTTAAGCACGTTCTAATCACTGTTTAATAACCACACGTGAAAATTCTGCATATGACGCTACTGCATTATATCGTTTTACCTTCTTGTGTTGCCATTGTATTGCGGGGATACCTTGCATATGTGTGACAGCGGGGAATCCCTCGCTTTTCCTTGCCTGCTAACGTAACCTGCGAGGGAGGTGGGAAACTTTTCAGTCTTCCTGTAGTTGAGTTCCTTCTCGTTTTTGTGCAATAAAGTTGCTTTGTATTGCCGTGCAAACTATGCTGTGTTACATACACTATTTTGTCTGTATTTCAAATCAATACGTTATGTCTTTAAAGCGTGCATGTAAAACCCTTACACTGCGTGAGAAAATTCAAGCTTGTAATTTGGGAACTCTTTATAAGAAGGAAAACTGCCAAGGAACCGTCATGTTCCTTCATAGACAGGTTTTACTGTATATATTTATGAGAATAAAAATAAATATCTGCGCCGGGATTCGAACCCGAGACCTCTAACTTTGAACGTTAGCGGACTTCCAACTGTAACCTCACATCCCTAAACAAACATTAATTTTTTTCTTCTTAATATATAATTCTCATTTCACGAGAGGCAGTAGAACATCGGTCGAAGTGGCATCTAGTGGTTACTATAACAAGTAAGCATTTTAAAGAGAATTTTTTATTCAGATGTTATAATTATGAAACACACACACTCACACACACACACACACACACACACACATATATATATATATATATATATATATATATATATATATATGAACCAAACGCCATTCCTCCCTGTCCATCTGTTGATCTTCCTCCAATTCTCTGATAATCATAGCCGCTTGAACACCTTCTATGCAGGTTTTCTTTGGGCTTCTCTTTTCCTCCTTTCTATTTGGATCAATTGCATAATAAGTTTAGTCAATCTTTGCTCTGGCATTCTTTTGATATGGCCATACCACTGTAATATTTTCTTTTCTATAATGTCTGTGATGTCCGGCTCCTCTTGTACACCCATAATTTCCCTTATTTCTTTATTTCGTATCCATTTGTGTGTTTAAATTCTTTTAATTTCCCTGGTATAAATTTGCAAAGGTTCAGCATCATATGTTAAAAATGCTCTGCACTATGGTTTGATATATTTTTAATTTTATATTTGTTTAATATTTTTGCACCACCAAACAGAGTTTAGAGTATTTATTGCTTGTTTTGTCTGTGCGATCCTATTTTTAATTTCCACTGTGTTATCGCCTGAATTGTCTATTTTTGTTTCTAAATAAGTGCATTCAATAGTAGGTTTTAGTTCTGCTCCATTGCTGAAATTTACATTTTCCCTTTCTTCTCCTGTTCACAGATAGGGTCTATTTAGTTTTTTTCTATATTTATATTCAATTTTTCTATATTTCTATATTTTATATGTTTGTGTCCACCGCTGTGGTCTCGAGGTAGCGTGCTGCCTTATCACGCAGCGGGCCCGGGTTCGATCCCCGGTCGGGACAGTTTTTCTGGGTGAGGTTTTTAAGTGGTTTTTCCTCACCTGTAAGACAAATGTCAGGAAAACTTTAAAGCCCAAACAGTCCCCGAAATCATATGGCCATCATCAACATCCTTATCATTATCATCATCATCATCATCATCATCATCATCATTCACCGGTGTGGAAAGCAACGATAAGCTACCACACCTACAAGTTCTTAGTAAAGCTGCAAAGCATAACATGAAAATGCTATGATTACAGTGAAAGACCTGCCCTTGGGCAGAATTACTATGGATGGATGGATATATGTTTGTGGTCTCAAAACTGGAAAATTTGTCAGTCGATTGTTATGAAATTTGTACATAAAATTTTTCAGGTAGTCAATTTATTATTCTCTGGTACCGTTAGGTGTAGGAGTTCACCTGAAACGAAAAATTAAAAATCCCTCTAGTGGTCTCGATTTTTGACGTTTCACAACTAAACTAAGTATGTGCTGTTAAAATGAACCATGTTGTGCAAAATTCAGCGAAAAACAGTCATCAGATGTGGGCGTTTATCAGAAATACGAAATTAAAAATTGTCCCTAGCAATCGCCATGTTTGGTTCTCGCAACGTATTACCTACTAACTCACTGGCAACGACCGAACCCGTAGGTTCATGGTCGCGCGGCACACATCGCTATCCTGAGCTAATGTTTTCCAATCACCTCCTGTATAATCTTCTTGCTTCGAATCATGGTTAATGTTACTCTCCCATTTTATTCTTGGTCTACCAACTGGAAGTTTTCCTTCCGGTTTTTCTACAGGAAGCTTCCATGTCTCTTTCTCATTTCCCTTCATTCCACATGTCCTCCCATCGCAGTCTACGAGGTTTTTTTCTTCTCAATTATATATGGTTTCCTATAAAGATGAAGCTTACTTTTAAGTAGTCTTCTCCATTCACCTGTCTGTTAATCTCCTTTGACCCAAGCATTTTCCTAAGAACTTTATCCCCAAAAACTCGTAATATTTTCTCCTCCCTTAGAGTAAAAATTCATATTTCACATCCATATAGGCTAATATAACTGGGAGATAACTGTTTTTTATATTTTCAGTTCTACATGTTTTTGAAAGGAGTTGGTACAATTGTTCCTAGATATTTGAATTGAGCCACCTCTTCCAAATTTCTGTCATTTTTCATTAACTGTCTATTTCCATTATATTTTTATGTGTGAACATATATTTAGTTTTATTGATATTTACTTCCAGTCCCAATTTATTAGTGTTGCTCAATAGTGTGTGTGTGTGTGTGTGTGTGTTGGTCCTTAGTAGGCCTATCTCCTGGATATCTCCCAATAATACAACATCACCAGTATAAATTGACAGCTTCTTAATACCATTGAGTTTTAGGCATTCTTCGTCCTCTAAAGATTTAATGGTATGTTCTAGTACAAAATTGATTAGTAGAGGAGATAGTGCATCTCCTTGCTTTAACATTTCAAAAGTATTCGAAAACTGGTTGCTTAATATAAATAAATATATTATATATGTGTATATAAATAAATAAATAAATAAATAAATATATATATATATATATATATATATAGGCCTATAGTTATATAAAGAAATACAATCAACAAATATCATAAAAGGCCGGTCATTAACATCATTATTCACTTTGAATGGGCAACAATGTTAATTGAAGTCAGTTAACAACAATGTCCAAATTGAGTGGGCAGAGATGTTTAAAACAACATTGTCCAGGCTATTTTGTAATTTTCCGAGCCTCCTTGGTTAATGTCGAAAAATGCGGCTGTAATTATAAAGTAAAGCACGGCAATGCACAGATCATTTCCAGTTTGTTATTCCTACTTAACATTACAATACAAATAATTTTAAAACATCAAGTTTTAGTCGCTCATATATAGGCTAAATTTATTTGAAAATAGGCCTAGTTGTCAAAATAGGTCCTTATATGTATTGTAGCCTCACTATGACGGTTGTCCAGCGGCTCGCTTTGTTTCCCCGCTGCTGTTATATGTAATTAAATACAAAGATGCCGACTACTGCCACTATAATAATTCCGCATGTTAATCATTGTCAAGCGTTGTCGCGCGGCACCCGCTTTTATATAAACGGACAACCATCATAATGAGGCGATAATACTAACTAATGGCTTTTATTATGACCTAAAACGGATTTTGAATACCGTTTTACTCGCGTAATTTGCGCACAATTTAATTTGGTCACCGGAAAATTGGGGAACGTAAAATATGCGGATTTTTAAAATGAGAGGTTATGCTCTCAGTCATCTTAAATTTTAAAAATGCAGTAGCTAATTTCGTCATCTCTTATAATTGTATAGACTCTAACACTGTAAGTACTCTTGATATTATACAAATAACAATAGTGCTAGAATAACAGATACCAAACAAAACATACTCTTATCATACAAATGACACAATTTACCAAACACCGTAATAATTATTATTTGAGCGCGTCGTTTTGGTGCTTCCAAGACACCCAAGTTGGCTTCGAGAACTCCGAATTCTCTTTCTGTTTGTTATGCTACGCCCCGAATGTTCCTCCCCCCTCAAACTTTATCACGTTCAGTTAATTATGATGCTGTATAATTTTTCTTTCCCATCTTAAAATAACGTATAAATACAAGTGCACATTAGAAGTGTTGAAAGTCAACTGAAATACCGGTATTTAGTTTTTTAAAACTTGTCTCTACCAAGAGCAAGCATTGTTAAAGTAGCGGCACTTTGGGTTTCTTTGTGAAGCAGGTCGTTCAGTTGTTAGTAAATTACCTACTTTGGAAAGTAAGAATTGGCAATGAAATTCAGGGAAGGAAAATCCCTACTACACCGAAAAGAAAAGGTATCTAAAATGTGTGCGGAAAATACAGGGAGCAAATATAACTTCAAAATAATCTCTTAAAAATTAGGGTGCGCAAAATTCACGGGGCGCAAATTACGCTATAAAATACGGCATTATTATCCATGTTTAGCAGTTATAGGAAGAAATAGGTAGTTTAGGAAATATCGTCACCTCAATAGTTAGGTGTTGAAGTTGAGCAGCCGGGCGAGGTTATGTGTGTTTATTAATTCAGAGGAGAAAAGTACAGCAGCGCACAATAAGATGGCTGTGGTGAATACTGATAACAAGCCATGTGTAGACACGAGCAACATGTTTAATCACAGCATCAAACAGTTCGTCAGTGACATCATTAAAACCACGTTCTGCTTTCTTTGTTTTCATCTTCCCAACATTCATCTCTTCCTCCCCCTCATCTTGTCTATATCAAGTAAAATTAAAGTCAATGTCTGCTCCAGTTTTAACTCACATTTTATGTGATATCCGGCGTGCGCTGCTACGACTAAATAAATAAAATGTGTTTTTTATGTTTAGTTGAATAAGTAGTATACCGTATTGGCTCGAATATAAGCCACACCCTTAATTTTAGGGGGGGATGAGAAAAAAATTGAGTGCGGAGAAATTTACCTGTCACATTATCCAGTTAGAAAACTGTTTACACTATTTAAACACATTATTATTCAGTTGTAATGTGTGTAAATCATCCGGTACAACTAATCAGAGTCTTCTCCAATGCCACCTGCTAACGTCACTACTACTGGTATTTATTTCATCACTCTCCACACTGTCATCCAGAACATTAGACGCAGCATTTCTTGAACCCTTTGATGATTGTGTGCATGGTTTCTTAATCTTCCCATGTGGAGTGAATGCATCAAGTCAATCCGAATACTGTTTCCGATGGTGTTTTAAAGGCCTGTTCACGACGACATCAAGCACCTACTGTTTTACTGTCATACCTCCAGATGTGACGACATGGTCTGTCGCCAATGCAGTAATTTGCTTCTTTACTTCAGGTATGAGGTTACCCTCTTACTGAGCAACCCCTCTTTTTCTTGCTAATCATTTAAATAATGTTCTTATCTTTGTATGTACTTTCTCTATATGTTTCTTCCATGTTAAATTTAGTGTCAAAGGCTATTTCTATATATTTTCCTTCATGTGTTTCAGTTAGGCCTAATAATTCTCCTTCTAATTTCATAATGATAGGTACCGGTTTTTTCTTAACTAAAATACTTTATAATATTTTTTCTATATGTTCACCTTCATTAAGTTTTGGGATGCCCTATTCTCTAATTATGTTAGTGATTGTTGGACAGTGGTAATTAATTGTTGGCTTTGATTATTTGATCTGGAGATCCACATAACAACATAATCAGGAAAAGGTAGGTTTTTGTTTGTAGTGTTTCTATGTGCGTAGGCAGATCATTGATATAAAAAAAAACTAAGAAAATCTCAAATGCAGGTCCTGTTAACTTGCTAGTTGGTCATATTTTAAAACATTAATTATTAATTACCAATTGAACTTTTATAGGAATTAATCACTATGCGGTTTATTAAAAATATTAATTACCTGTTTCACCAGGATTTTCAAGAGGTTTCTGCATTTACGATATTCATGTTACTCTTTGGAATTTTTTAATATGATTTAGATAAATGTTGTTCTTTCTACTTTAAGAGAATTAGTATTAATAATAAGACTTTTATATTTGGAGTTTACAAGTGTAGCTTTTTTAAACTCATGCTTTATTTAAAGCATTCGAAGGTGATAAGTGAGACAAATAAGTACTTTGGTCTTTCACCGTAAAAATACAACTGTCAAGAAACTGGAGTTCCACTGGCGTAATATTCTCCAGAGATAAAATAGTCCTCCATTCGGTTCTTCGGGCGGGGATTACTTCAGGGAATCCATGGCAAAGGTTCAAACACAAGGCCATGTTTCTAGGAACATGGAATGTTAGGACATTACATAATAGTTGGGCACTAGATTAAACTGAAAATATATAAAACTATTTATTCTTCTATTTATATTATATGATCCACAAGAGTCTATTGGAGAAAATGTGGAACTTTCATGAGCCAAGAATTAACATATAGGCCTACCTTAACTACAACTTCCTCCAATTTTACGCCAAGTAATATCTGCTTATGTGGAGTGATGGTTTTTTTTATTTACATCTCTATTTTGCATTACAAGAAAACCTCTCACAGTATGACAGTGCAAGAATGAAGGTGTTCTACTACGTTGTTTGAAGCAGCTATAAACTCTCTTCAAGTATGAACCATTCCAAGTGACAGAAAATTAGCGGAAATTAGTAGCTGCACACAGAATTAATTCCCATGTATTTTTTTTAATCAAATTCAATTAAATATAGAAACAACCTGTATATGATTTTGTTTGAAGTTGTATTCTTTGAGCAATGGTTCTGCATGTAAATAAATACAATGCGATCAGTTTAGTATTAGACAGCAGACCAGCAGTCGCGGGAAGGCTAACACATGCAGGCGCGTCTGCTGTCCAATGCTATCTGATCGCACTGTATAATTTTATATTTAAATTTACTATATAAAGTGACCTGTTTTCACCATAAAGCTCGTACAGTCAACTTATGTATTGCGTAATGAAATCATCAATTTTTGTTGAATCCATCTAGGCTACAATATTCTTAACGAACAGTTTTCCATCCTCTTATAATTTATTTTACACACTCATAGTGCTGGAATTATATTAATGACTTCCATGTACTATTTTTGTCAATCTCACCACTTCCAATTATCGCATTGTTTTTCTTCATTGCATCAAATTTATTTTCAAATGTAGTTTCCTAGAAATATATAATTTTATAACTGATTAGTACATTTTTACAGTTATTGTGGTAATTGTATAATTTGTTCTTCCTGTATATATCCAAAATATCAACTGCAAATTATGGACATTTTAATGAAGTGTCGGAATTCAAATAACCTGCAACAGTAGCAAACAAAAATAAATTATATCATAGAATGAACGCTGGAAATGCATGATATTGTACATGATGGGGACCCTTGTCTCAAAATCTCTAAAAAATGTTAAATTAATAATGTGTAAAATGGCGGTTCTTCAAGTTATAATTAAAAGGATGCGAAACAGATCTCTTACATTGAGCCATAAGAAAATATGGGTATTTGTGAATAAAGTGCATATTGACCAAACAGAGACATATAGACAAATGAATGGAGGAAACTACATAACAGTGAACTCCATGATCTTGATAGTAAACCAGATATAATATGAGGAGTTAAGTTTTGTAGACTCCGATGGACAGGAAACACAAATTGGAAATCATTCAATAGGAAGGCCAGGAATAGGTTGGGAAATTAACATCTGAAGGATTTAAATTACAGAGAGAATGATTGGAAAATATTTCCTCAGGATATAGATGTATGGAGAGCTTATATCTGCGCTGCAATGGACCTCAGGAGCCGATAGTGCTAGTGGTAAATAAGACTTTTGAATTAATCATTTTCCTTTTGCGTTTTTCATAGTAGAAATTTTCCAAGTAGATGTGGATTACTAAATTTCTGTAAATTAGTTTCGTGAAATTTGCATTTGGTTTGGTCATATTTCTCTGCTGTTACACACAGAGCCATCGTTTGTAAGATAGAAATTGAATCATCAAGTTTAGGAATGGAACATGAGCTGCAAAGTATCTTGAAGCTTGGCTCGTAAGAATCCATCCCTAGAATTTGATACATATGGTTTTGGGAATATATTAAGTTGGATATCATAAAATGAAATTCAGAAATATATTAAATGTCATAAATGATAAAAGATTGGACACACTCTCAGAGTAGAACCAGACAGTAAATTGAACAACAAGGAAAAAAAGCTGGAATGTAGCCAAGAATTTACCAAAACAAAGTCCGGTGGCGCGCTTTAATTACTAATACTAATAAGGGAACTGTCAACCATTTCATGCAGAAATCTACATTGAAATTTCTTCGAGGGAAGGATGTGATGTACCAAGGCCGCCCTGGGGGTCCGGTTCTCGGGCCCCAGCTGTGCTCACAACAGCAACAGGGCACGTCCCCGGGTGGCGGATAGGGGAACGGTCGGTGGTTTGTTTTGTATTCCTCCCGGCTAGGTCCAGACTGGACCCGCGGGCCATTGTGAGGTAGTCAGGACTCAAGCGACCTGACGTACTACATAGCTCGTGCTGCGCCCACTTCAGCAGCCAATCGCGTCCCCTCGGTGGTGTAGTGGGGAAAAGGTCGGTGGATCTGCTAGTCAGTCCTCCCTTTCAAGTCCGATGGACTCGCGGACCATAAGTGAGGTCAACAGGGGGAAGATGAGCGACCTGTTGTCAAAGCTCACATATCCTGGCCCACAGCGGGATCAGCGGCCGCCGTGGCGTAGTGGTGGGAGACTGGAGATCAGAACCTCCTTTCTCTTGGTTCAATGAACCCGAGGACCTCTGTGGGGGCACCATGGGCGATGAGCACCCGGGATGCCTACATTGCTCAGTGGGCTGGACTCACAGCAGTTGCACACTAGGCCTAATCTTGCGAACGGGCTGGTTGGGACAATACCGGGCGTAATGCTGGGAATTACCACCAAGTCAGTAAGCTCGGAAAAGGAGGAAGCGCGGTCTTTTGGGTGTGGCATTAGCGCCGACTCCGGGACCGAGTGACCCAAGGACAATATGTGAGGTCGTCAGGAGTTGAGCGATCTGACGTACTAATGCTCAGGCTGGACCCACTTCAGCAAAAAAAACGCGTCCCCAGGTGGTGCACTGGGGGAAAGGTCGGTGGATCTGCTAGACAGTCCTCCCGGCTAAGTCCAAGGGACTCGTTAACCATTAGTGGAACCGGCAGGAGTTGAGCGCCTTGTCGTACAATTGCTCACCTGTTGGAGCTTGCGAGCTCCGTGCTAGTCCACAACTGTAACAGGAAACGTCCCTGGGGGCACACCAGGGCACGCTCGGACCAGTGCAGAGTGGAACAACTGTGCTGGTTCCCAGCTAAGCCTACGGGCTCGTGGACAAACTGTGGGGTCACCAGGAGATGAGCACCTGAATGTACAAAAGTCTCACACTGTGGGGCTTGAGGACTCAAGCCCTAGCCGGTATCACAACGGCTGCGGGATGCGTCCCCGGAGGTAAAACAGGGGAACGGTCGGTGGATCTGCGACAGCAGTCCTCCCGGCTAGGCTCGAGGAGCCCGTGGACCAACTGTGAGGTCATCAGGAATGAGCGACCTGACGTACTATGTAGCTCAGCAATTTCCCTGAAGTTGCGACTCCAACACCTTCTCCCTAGAGGTGTTGGTTTTAGGCCGAGAAATCTTGAACGTGGATGCGAAATAGATAGGGAGGACAAGTTTCTGGGACTTGGGAGTATGGTTTTTTGACCGAGGTATCCCAAGAGGTGGAGGCATGGGTCCAGATGTACCAAGGCCGTGTCTAAAAATTATCTGCCATTTTTAACTGCTAGGCATTAAAATCCAGCGCCAAATCTATCATTTAAACTGTAGGGAAGTAATAAAAATCTTGAATTGGTAGAATGGATAACCCTCACTACCTGCCATCCACACCGCGTCCCACCTCACTTCACTACACTCTTACTCATGCAGGGAGTCCACCTGCTCTATAGAGTATGTTGCCACTGGTGCATTCTAGCTGAATTTCTGTGCCTTACAGTTATAAACGGATGCTAATATTTTTGGACACGACCTTGGTACATCGCAACGTTTCTCTGGGAGAAATAGTAAGTTGGGTTTCGGGATGCAAAGGTTGACAGTTTTTCTTGTAAGTTGGATGAATGTAGGAATTCAATTGTTGTAGAAAGTATATTGATACAACATATGGCACGAATAGGGAATGGAAGAACGGCATTTACGAAATACATGAAGGAAAGCGTCCAGTTATATGGCCCAATATGTTATGAGTTGAGTAAAGTGAACGGTTGGAAAACCTTAGCTCGTGATAGGAATGTGTTTGCACTGCAATAATAATAATAATAATAATAATAATAATAATAATAATAATAATAATAATAATAATAATAATAATAATAATAATAATAATAATAATAATAATAATAATAATAATAATAATAATAATGATAATAATGATGATGATAATAATAATAATAAATAATAATAAACTATCCTATGAGATAGGCCTACACTGATTTTTTAAAAATATTCTTAATAAATAGTGCAACAATTAATCAGTAAGAATTATTTACATTTGTATAAAATTATACAACAATATTCACAAAATAAATTATGGTTATGCATGATTTGTTATCATTCCAGTCCGACGAATTTAAATAAGCTGGCATGAGAAATTTAATTTCACAAATTAAGGGGCTAACCTCAACCTTTTTGGACACTACTTTTAAGTCTCCTATGCTACCGGACACGACCTGTCGGTGCTTTGGAACACACACACACACACACACATATGGGAGAGTCGAGTGGTATCGGACATGTAAGATCTAACTTTTTCTGGGAATTAGAAAACAATTATGTATTTTATTTAATATGTATATTTGATCTCTTTCTAAGCCCTAATTTAAATATTTATTACATTTTTAAATAGAATGAATAATATATAAATTTTTTTTTTTTTTGTGTTTCTGAAAACAGTCAGTATTTTGAACAGAATCTTACAGTATGACTAGGCCTATGCTGTCATGAACCTCCGGGACTGAGAGAGGCATCACTTAGTTATATTATTACATAGAGCCTAGGTCTATTTGCAGAACCTTTAACGCTAAATGATATACTAATACAATTTAAAAATTCTATTTCTCAGAAAGGCATTAGTGTTTTATGTGCTTATTTAAAATACATAAAAACTTTCTTTTAAGTTCATACGTATGTTGCGAACATGATAACTAAAATACTAACTAGATCTCTGGCAATTTCGAATCATTAGGTTCATGGCCACGCGGACATAAGCTCTCCAAACATCCCTATTCCAATCATCCACTTTATAATTTACCTTCCTCAAATCATAGTTATAAGTCCCCCACTTCATTCTTGGCCTAACTACTGGACGTTTTCCTGTGATTTTTCTACAATGTGTTTTCATGATCCTCTTTCATTCTCCATTCGTGCCACATGCCCTGCCCACCCCAGTCTACGAAATTTAAGATTTAATTGTTCTTATTACATCTGGTTTTCCGTAAAGATCATGCAGCTCTCTGTCATATAGTCTTCTTCATCCATCTGTCCGTTCGTCTCTCTTTGTACCAAAAAAGTTTCGAACAACTTTATTGATAAATACTCGTAATATTTTCTCCTCCATTAAATTCATAGTCATTGTCTATTTCATATAACAGTTTTATACATTTATTCAAAGAATAATCCCTGTAATCAGTTATACCAGTATGTCCATCCCCAAATCTAAATAATAAAATTGTAATAGACAGTGGTTTTAAATCTAAACATCAAAAAATGGTAACAATAAATCGTAGTGTCAGACAAGGGTGTCCTTTATCAGCTTCTCTTTATAATTTATATAGTCCTATAGATGAAGTTATGTTAAAGTGGCAGATTAATTTAAATAAACATTTTAAAATAAATAATAAACTGTTGGATACAATATTATTTGCTGATGATCAAGTAGTGATTTCCAGTTCAGAAGATGATCTACAAAGAGCTATTTTTAATTTGGAAAAAAAAAAAATGCCAATTACAATTTAAAAACTTCAAAGAATAAAACTAAAGGTCATGATACCTTAAGAGCAAAAATAGTAATTGATAATACAATTTTAGAGCAGGTGAATAGTTTTAAATATCTAGGTTTCAATTTATCATATGTTAAAATTGAAGATTTTAATGACATAATAGACCTAATTAAATTTAATCTAATGTGTGGCACTATTAAAAGAATCCTTAAAAACACAAGAAAAGGAACAAAAATTACATTTTATGAAGTAATGGCTGTTCCTGTTTGATGTATGGATCAGAATGTTGGACGATCACTAAAAAGACCAGAACAAAGACTGGAAGCAGCTGAGATGCGATTTTTAAGACATATAGCAGGATATGCTCTGCTGGATAAGAAAAGAAATGAATATATAAGAAAGGAACTAAATATTTTCAAACTTACAGACTGAATAATTAAATATAGGAACGACTGGAAAGGACATATTGATAGAATGCCAGAATTAAGATTTCCAAAATTATTGATAAATATTATAAAAACCGCACGGAGGGAGAAATGTTGGATGCCCACACAGAAGATGGTCTGAACAATTTTAACAATTCTAGCTTTCATGAAACCGGAACGAGCCAATAGGCTTAATCCCTAGATGATGATGATTAAATATTCAGTAGTGGATTATGTAAGATATTTCCGATTGAGGGTCTTTCCACTTTTCAGCGGTTACCCTTTTACCAGCCGGCTGCTGGCCCTTCACATCCACATGTGTCAATCACAGAGGTAGATGATCAACAGCCAGTGTAGGGGTGACTTGTGGTTAGCATGTCGAGTCCCCCAGCCGTTATAGCTGGTTCCTCAACCTGGAGCCGCTACTTATTGTAGCTACCCAATTGCCTCACGATGCTGGGTGGGCACCGGTCCCATACTGGCCGAAATACCATGAGAAAATTTCTTCCCCCATTGAGACTCGAACCAGCGCAAGTCCCGTAGCTCTGCGCCAAAGCTTCCTACCTTAACCGCTCGGCTACGGCGCGGGACATTATGTAAGATATAAGCAGTTAAATTGATATGGACATGTAGGCCTACGACGAATGCAAGAAGAAAGGTTATACCCAGAAAAACATTGGAATTATGTCCACTTGGAAAAAAGAAAGGAAGGAAGACCTCGAAACTCATGGATTCAAGAAATAAGAACTGGAATGAGAACAAGAGGATTGGAGGACATAGACTGAATGGATAGGAACGAGTGGAGAAGGAAAATAAAACTTTAGGTACAGAAAGATGTGCAAACATTGAAAATCCGTATGTTATAAATGAAATAAAGAAGCTCCATAAAATTATCTGCATTAAAAAAAAAGATGTGCTATTGTAAGAAACGACAATAAAAAGGTGACATAGGATCCCCAGGGACATAAGAGGTGGTCCGGTGCCCCAGATTCATTAGCGGGCACTTCTCTGGTCAGGAAATGCCGAAGCTTGGATTAAACATTGTCTTCTTGTCGCAACCTTTCAGCAGCTAATGACGTCATGCAATCTATTAGCTGGCTAACCGACCGCGATCAGAGTCATCAGTGGCGGATCCAATTATTTATCTTTTATAAGATTCTACATGGTTTTTAGCCTAAACCAAATTAAATAACTAACTTGCTTGCACTATTGAACCGTAGGTTCACGATGACGGACATAATTTCTCCGCACATCCCTATCCTGAGATAATGTTTTCCAATCATCCCCTGTGTAATTTACTTCCCTCAAATCATGGTTGATGTTTTAGGCCTATCCCACCTTATCCTTTGTCTACCAACTGGGCGTTTCCCCTCTGGTTTTCATACAGGAAGCTTTCACGCCCCTCTTTCATTCCCCATTCGGCCCCATGTCCTGCTCATCGCAGTCTACTAGTCTTAACTGTTCTTATTTTCTAGGTGCCAAGGAAATTTTTTTTTCTGTACCCAACATAGGGCCTATATAGAAAAACACCGTAAACTCGAATTTTCTACATGATGAGGTATTATAAAATTCCCGGTGGCATTACGTATGTAATTATATATATATATATATATATATATATCCATCCATAATAATTCTGCCCGAGGGCAGGTCTTTCACTGCATTCATAGCATTTTCATGTTCTGCTTTGCAGCTTTACTAGGGAATTATAGGTGTGATAGCTTCCCGTTGCTTTCCACACCAGTGAAGGATGATGATTGTGATAAGAATGATGATGGCTGGATGAATTTTCGGGGGCTGTTGGACTCTAAGCTTCCTGAAATTTGTCTTACAGGTGAGGAAAAATCCCGAAAAAAAACCTCACCCAGGAGCCTGTCCCGATCGGGAATCGAACCCGGACCCGTTGCGTGACAAGGCAGCACGCTACCTCGAGACCACTGCGGTGGATATATATATATATATATATATATATATATATATATATATATAGGGTGTCTATGAAGCCACTATCCATTTCAATGAAGGAAGGCACTGATTGAAAAATCAATGTTATTGTGAAGTTTTACACATATTCTACTGCCTTTTTACATGACCGCCATCTAGGTGAAAACATGTACTCCATCTTTAGAAACGAAATGTATACCTTAACATTTAAACCGTAAAAAAAAGCCTGCTGCTTCTGTAATAAGGTTCCGTAAATCAAGTAGCCGTGATAAGGGCACTTTCGTGGAGTGAAACGTAGAATTTTCCACACTGTGTTGCGAGTTGCATTTAACTCCCTACTGAGGCGTCGAGTTGATGCGTTCAGACTATGACTGAACATGTTAACCTACTGCACTGTTTCTGCTCATACGAGTGGTCATCCATGACGTGACTCATCACACTCCGTCGGTACGCTTAAATTTGTTTACAAAGAAACGAATGATGATTTACGGAATTTATGGGTAAATTCAGTTCTGGCATCTTCATGTGACAATTCGTGTACCCGCGCACAAACAATGGCAACCCGTTGTCCCATGCTAAACAAGTTGAACTAAGCTAACAGTGTATGCAAAGAAAATAAAGTTTTCATGACTTTAGCGCCACTCTGTATTTACTTGTGTTTTTTCTTAACTCGAAGTTTTATTACTCGAATGTTTCGACATGTCGAAGGATATTTCATGCATGAGAGTTAAAACATGTTTCTTTAATTCGAATTTAGGGTGACATGTTTAATAATGAACAGAATTAAGCCTAGCTTTGATGAACTTCGTGCTTCAATTTTTTCTGTTTTAAGATATAAAACTCGCCGATTTCTTTCTTATCTTTATATACAATTCTTCTGTATGTATGTTTATCATTGAACTCCTCCTAAACGACTGAGCCGATTTTGATTACCTTTTTTTTTGTGAGTCTGATTGTGCCCCTCGATGGTTTAGATTCACAATTGGATCCTCCAAAAAACCATTAGGTGTAGAAGTTCACCTGAAGTGAAAAATTAAAAAATCGTTCTAGTGGTCACAATTTTTTAATATTTCACAACGAAACTCAGTATATGCTATTAAAATAAACCGAAGTAGGTATTATCCAAAATTGAGCAAAATCCGACAATTAGAAGTTTACCTAAAATCCGAAATTAAAAACTGCCGATACAACTGTCTAAATAACTGCACCGATTTTGATGAAAATTTTTGTGTGTGTATGAGTGATTCCCTGGATAGTTTAGATTCACAATTGGACTCTGTAGGTGGCGCTTAGATCGGGTTATAGGATTTTTTAAATGTCAGATGTATAGTTATCTGCATTATCGACGTATTCCGTGCGACAATGTGTCGTTGTCATGCACGTTTCTTTAGCCACAACAAATAACAGTAAGGAGTTTTCTTGCGAATGTATTAATTATAGTCCATCCGCTGAGTCTCCAGCTCTGACAATTTCACGACAGTGTTGCCGATATGGATATTCAGTCGCTTTATGTACCATGCGGAATATCAAATCTTGGCGGTTAGCAAAAATACAGCCGTCAACATCGCAACAATTTCAAACCTTACTAGCGGAGTCAAGAGCAGTGATTGATTGTGGCAGACGTGCACTCACTCAACTATTTTCTTATTAACAGTAGAGTGCGAGTTTCTCCCTTTACCCTTCGTACAGCCTAAACGTCAGAGCCAGGGACTCAGCGGCTGGACTGTAGTGAATTTTATGGTAAAAAAGTAACTTATATTTTTTATCGTCCATCCATGACACGAGAATTGAACTTTCGGACAGGATAACGTTTTCCGGGTCCGCTAGTTCTCAATAAATTTTATTACATACACTAGGGTTATAACTTTTTGCACTTTTATGAAATAAAATATTTCCTGTGCAATGAATGGGCAAACGTTTGCTTAAAATCATCAAAAAGGGTTTTCGGTTCACTGAGCTTTAAGAAAAGATCACCCCCAAAGTAATATTAAATATTGATATATAAATATATATGGGGGTGACCTTTTCTTCAAGCTCGGTGAAATGAAGGACATTTTCAATGGTTTTAAGTAAACGTCCACCAATTCATTGCACAGGAAGTATTTTACACTCACTCATTGCACAGGAAATATTTTATTTCACAAAAGTCCAAACATTTATAACCGTAGAGGATTATAACTTTTTGGACTGTTTGTTGAAATAAAATATTTCCTGTGCAATGAATGGGTCAACTTTTACTTAAAACCATTGAAAAACGCCTTCATTTCACCGAGCTTCAAGAAAAGGTTACCCCCCAAATCAATAATAAATATTGATATAAGTTATAAATATATTTGGGGGTGACCTTTTCTTGAAGCTCAGTGAAATGAAGACCTTTTTCGATGGTTTTAAGTAAAAGTTCATCCATTCATTGCACAGGAAATATTTTATTTCGCAAAAGTCCAAAAAAGTTATAACCCTAATATAGACAGTAAGTAGGCGTGCCTATAGCAGCCTGTCGTGTTGGAGAAGACAAAGCTGAGAGTAGATCCTTCACTGGAGTAGAGCAACAAGAGCGGATGCTTTAAAATGCCACTAAAATGCCACAGGATGGCGGTCCTTGAGATGCATAACACGGAATTGACCTTTTTCCTCCAGGAGGGGTAATGTACACCACCAATCCTGCTCCATTGTCAACATCTTTTAGTAGCGTTTATTGATTTTCAACACTTCAAAGTAACGTCATTGGCTCAGATACAGCAGGGCATAGTTCGATCTTTGATAGGGACCAGTTTTCTGGGTGAGAGTTTAAAATTTTTCTCTTCATCTCTAAGGGCCAGTTTCACCAACTGTATTACGCCAGTTTAAGCTATGCATTATACATGGGGAAAACTGGCGTAATACAGTTACCTCTCTTGGTGAAATTATCCCTAAGAGAAGTGTAAAAAGCTCATCATCATCACTTTTAAAGTGTGGGCCTGTTGGCCCGTTCCGCTCTCCTCTGCATAATATGTTACAGGTAGTCCTTCCAACGTCGTTTTGTCTTCCTACATTTCTTTGGCCTTGAACTTTATAATGAAGCATCTGTTTTGATAAACGATTGTTTGGCATTCTTTGTACATGTTCAAACCATTTATATTTATTTCGTATATTCTATCGTTTATATTATATACAGTAAAACTTTCTCAAAGCGGAATCGTAAGGGACCAATTTTTTATCCGCATTAGATAAAATACCGCATTATAAAAAAACAAACTTATTAATAATCTTAGATTATAGAGTACCGTATATGTATTTGTATGTACCTTGGATTAATTGTAATTCTGCTACCTTTGAAAAGTGAAGTATAGTATGTACGAGCGACTTCGACGGTAACGCGCGAAAAAATTAGTCCCGTTTCTCAGCGTTAAAAATGTCTCATAGGCGCTATTCCTGAAATTAAAGTATGCAGTTTCTCTTTTCGCTCACTAACTACACTTTCGTCCACATCCTTTGATTCCCCGCAAATTTCATTCCACACTACATTGTGTCATCTTTTAAAACTGTCCAGTCAACCTGAATATGTCTTGACATCGTTATTCCCTAGGGATTTAGCAACAGCTAGAGCTACACTTTGGAACATCGGTCCGGAAATTTCGAGATTTATCTTCAATAATTTTAACTTTTTTGTTTAATGACGCTGATACATACGTTTTAGCCATCTTTATTCCGTAAATTCAGAACTTAAGCTAATTTACGATTTTACAATGCAATGGTTATTTGTAAGACAGGTATCTGTGTTTCGCATAATGGGTGCTCAGTGAGATCGAATTCAAATTTCAGGTACAGGGGAAATCTGTAATTCACCCGTCAGCAGGAATTATTCCTTATTGTTATTTTGGCCTAACGGGAATTCAATGTAATGGAAACTAATTTATTTCTCTGTCTTTCCGCTTTATAACTTTTTTCATGAATTGTGTAGAAATATTCTTCCGTTTCCGCGTTGGACAGATTCCGTTTTATTCAAAATAAATACACGTACAATTACTATTATTTCGCCGGCACCAATAAATTTTTTCACATTGGACAGGTTTCTGCATTATTCACGTTTCGGATTACACAAGTTTTACTGTATTTGTAATTCATCTCTGATAGCTTGACTTCTCTTTTGATCTCTTAAAGATACGCCTGCAACGGATCTCAGAAATCTCATTTCTATTGTCTCAATTTTATGTTTATCAGATATCGTTAAAAGCCAAGTCTCAGATTCGTATGTTAACGGTAGAACGGATACTGTTTTGTAAAATTTTAATTTAGTTTCCCTTGTTGTCTTATTTCTCAAATATCTTCTTATTGAATCACATATCTGTTGAAATTTCCCTAATTTCTCCTCCACGTCCAAATTTTGCAGGTACGGAAAAAATGAAACTTTAAGGCTAAAATAGTCCTCAAACATCATCTGGCCATCATAATGATCCATATCGGGGAATCTTTACAACATGTGACGCGAAAAATGTCCAAACACACACCATGCGCATGCGCCAACAAACACGAAGCGGTTTACACTATGGAATCATAGGATGTAGCCAAAATATACAGTATACGATATTTAACGAGCCTGGAAGCTAGCTTAAGGTAATTTAAGTACTCTAACTTCTGAAAGATCAAAATAAAAACTAACCCAACGCAATTTAAGCACTCTAATCTCTGAAAGAATGCAACGCCCAAAAATAAATACTAAGTTCTGAAATTCTAAAGTATATGTGTACGGTTAATTAGTAATTACTCTATGTTGGCTGCACTGGAGCAGTGTTTGTTGTTGCATAGAATATTCGTTAAAATCAATATGGCTGCCACGTCTTCATGCTACGTATGCAGTTAAATATCTAGAAAATATCATGAAAATAATCGTTAGAAAAATGTAACAATAATTGTAAATGGTGGGAAATAATTTGAAAAATGAAACCCTAAGAATAAAATTTGACGGGGGTTTATGAATGAATTAAAAAAGTCGCGGCACATGTTGTAAAGAATAGCCATCCATATAATATTGTAGTGTATTATCGCCTCACTATGATGGTTGTCCAGCGGCTCGCTTTGTTTTCCCGCAGCTGTTATGTGTATAATTAAATACAAAGATGTCGACTACCGGCACTATAATAATTCCGCATGTTAATCATTGTCAAGCATTGTCGCGCGGCATCCGCTTTAAATAAATGGACAACCATCATAGTGAGGCGACAATAATAAGAGTATCTTCACTCCTCTTTGGAGTATAGGGCCTTTGTGATAGCACTCCACCGGACTCTGTTTTTTCCCGAAATTTCTGACTTCTGAAGCGACTGTTTATATGTACTTGCAATTTACAATGCAATCATACCGGGTGCGGCAGCATAACTTCCTTTTTTAAAATGTGCGCCATTTAGTCGGTTGATGTCGTAGCGGAGCGCTAGTGGTCTCGTTCGAGAGGGGGGACTATAAAGTTTTGTCCTGACACAGTTCAGTCGCCATCATGCGTTGGAACAGTGAGGAGCGTGCGTTTGCCATTGAGGCCTACTTTTCGAGCGGATGTTCTGTGATCGCAACCCGGCGCGCCTTTCGGAATCGCTTTAAATTAGCCCCGTTGGCCCCTGTCCCGGACCGGAAATCAATTGTTACGTGGGTCACTACGTTCAGACAAACTGCAAGTGCGACAATACGAAGAACTGGAGTCCCTCGGCCGATTAGATCACCTGAGAACATTGAGGTAGTGAGAGCTTCAATGTTGCGATCACCACGGCGTTCTGCGCGCAAACATGCGTCTGCCCTTGGACTTTCCGATCGTTCTGTAAGGAGAATACTTCATGATGATCTTCATTTCCATCCATACAAGATGGCAATTGTGCAGGAACTTTCTGAACGTGACTTCAATTCTCGGAGGTACGCGTGTGAGGTTCTTCTGGAAGTCGTTCCTGAGGACGCTATTGTTTTTTTTAGTGATGAAGCCCATTTTAATTTGTGTGGATCCGTCAACAAACAAAACATGCGCTACTGGGCTGACACCAATCCTCGACAATTGCATCAAAGGCCTTTGCATTCACCTAAAGTCACAGTGTGGTGTGCAATTTCCTCAAGTGGAATTATTGGTCCCTGGTTCTTTGAGGAAAATGAAGTCACAGTGACAGTGAATTCGGACCGGTATGTAAACATGTTACAGGAATTTTTTTCCCCACGGCTAGATGAGTTGGACTTAGGGGACACTTGGTTCCAACAAGACGGTGCAACGGCACACACTTCAAGAGCATCGATGACTGTTTTGAGGGAACACTTCCCAGAGCGCCTTATCTCAATTAGGGGCGATTTGAAGTGGCCGGCCCGCTCTCCCGATTTGACCCCTTGTGATTTTTTTCTATGGGGTTATTTGAAATCCCGTGTTTATGTGAACCGTCCAAGGACCCTACAAGATTTGAAGACCAACATCCAGGAAGAAATTGCCAACATAACGCCTGCTATGCTGGCAGGAGTCATGACAAACGCCAGAAATCGGTTTACTCAGTGTATGGAGAATGGGGGACGTCACCTACCTGATTTGATCTTCAAAACTGAGTAAAACAAAACTTTATGTATGTGCCTATATTATAAAAAACGAATAAAAATTTTCTGATTCATACAATGCATTTTATTAAGTTTTAAAAAAAGGAAGTTATGCTGCCGCACCCTGTATTTTGATTAAAATGGTGCCGCGCACTACTTGGGGGGGGTGTCATTCTCACCTTCTTCTTCTTAATAGTATTCGTAATTTGTAGGATATTCATCCTGTTTATTTCTCAAATCACTCCTCGGAGGAGGGCGTATTGGATGTGAATCTACTGTCTATCCATATATTCGCTGGTCTTCCTCTTGTTCTTCTCCAGTCCATTGGTCTATCTTCTTTAGCTCTTTTTGCAAGTCGGTTGTCTTCCATTCTTTCTATATGAACTTTTAAATATTTTCGTCTAACTATAATACATTTGTCCACTGCTGTGGTTTTGAGGTAGCGTGCAGACTTGTCACGCAGCGGGCCCGGGTTCGATCCCCGGTCGGGACAGGCTCCTGAATGAGGATTTTTTCGGGTTTTTTTTCCTCACCTGTAAGACAAATATCAGGAAGCTTAGGGCCCAACGGTTCCCGAAAATCATCCGGCTATCATCATCCTTATCGTTATCATCATCGTCCTTCACCGGTGTGGAAAGCAACGGGAAGCTACCACAATTATAATTCCCTAGTAAAGCTGCAAAGCATAGCATGAAAATTGTATGATTGCAGTAAAAGACCTGCCCTCGGGCAGAATTACTACGGTTGGATAATACATTTGGTTCTCATCTTGCTTTCTTTTAATAAACACAACGGATCTTAATGTAGAACTCTCACAATAACTTTATTTGATTCACACAAACTTTCAGTGGCATTTCATTAACAAATTCCTACTATAATTGAATAGTTGCCCCGAAAAGAGATCTAACCCATTCTATGGCCATAGAAATTTATGAACACGAGGACAATTTCAATAGAAAAGATGAAGGAATAAAACTAGCCAAAGCCTGGTATCACACATTAGACAATAGACAGTCAAAACATATCAATAACAAGGAGAGAGTTCCGAACCAATCAGAAGCCAGTATGATGGCGTCGAGTCAATCAGCTGCGACTCACGCGACTATCCAGAGGTCAGCACTAGTATAAATAAGAGCGTCCAGCTTTCGGAATCCATTGCCCATGTTCGTGGTCACTCTGAGGGATGGCCCGGAGGTGATGAATCTATTAAAACTCCGTAGGATCATCCACTTCAAGGTGAAGATAGAGCCATATCGGCGAATGAAGAAGACGGTAGCACAGGTCACTCCTGCTACCAATAAGAAGACAGTCATGGTGGAGCTTGCTTCAACTGTCTTACCCAAAATCTCAGACCGGATAGAGCCAGCTGTTATTCGGCCTGAGACCTTCAAGAACTCCAACCTTAGCGTTGTCACTAACGCTAAGCCAAGGAGAAGAAGACGTACCGGGACCAACAAGGCTCGGGAACAAAAGGCCATGCCATTCAAGGTCTTAGGTGAGCCAAAAATCTCACTTGAACCAAAAAAAGCGACCATAGGCACTCAAACTGCCATGGCTCCTTCTACTAAGAGTAGGGCGGTTTAAACCAGCCTCTCTAAAAGAGATTGTCTAATTACAAATGAAGTATTAGACAAACTAGTTAAGGAACTAGTAAGTGATCCAGATTCGATGATTTTATCTATCGAATTGGATCATAAATCACACACTTTCTTGGTAGAGTGTATGTCCACATATAATGAAAATAGGAAGTGCCCTATCACGTCTTAAATTATGTCTCCAATTGGAGTTAAAAGCTGATCAATTTGGATTTAATTTATTAAATTCAAAGCCACTCTATCAAGGTTTTTAGTGGTTTCCTTTGATGATAAGGCAAATGCCGGAGTGGTCCCCTAGTGTCCACTAGTAAAAATTATTAAAGTCCAATAAATTTTCAAAATTCTAAATTTTAATCAGATCAGCTAAATCCGAAAAGAGCCGTTTCTGATTGGAATGTCGACTTGGCTTCCCGATCTTGCCCTTTTGAGGGTTGGCGGCATCTGCGGTGGTGGCAGTCTTCCTTCTGGCGGCCTAGTGAGTAGGCTAGATCAACATCAGGATCATCAGTGACGACCAGCGTCAGAAAGGCTTGTTAATGACCGACCACTGGATCTTTGTCTCCTGATCTGCGTCTAGCTGTTGATGGCAGAGGATAAATCACTATCATCAAACGACGAAATATCATATATCAAAAGAGCTAAAGAGGGAAAGAAAGCCCTAAAATAGCTGGAAGATGGTAACATAGACAGATCTGATTCCCTTCCCAACTGTCGAGGACGCTTCCAGTGAACTGGATGTTTCCTTGACGAGATCTGAAGGAGAGTCAATATCTGGGAAATGATACTACTTCCAATACGTAGTCGAGTCTGCCGTTCATTCGCAGTCGAGTCCACGACAGGGAAATACAACAGCTGGAAGCGCTCGCCACTGAAGATGCCCCCCGCAGTTGAGGGAGAAACGTCTGGAAGAAACGCCAGTTATAAACCACGGCCACATAGCCCGGAATCTTTTCATACTAATATTTAAATATTAATAATTATAACAGAATCGAGTGCAAAAGTGATGTATCTCTAGAGAGTGGAAAAATTATCTAACACATATTTAACTAAAAATGCTATAATAGGCTAAGAAATACAAAATACATATTGAGCACTGATTAAGTTAGAAAAAATCTAACTGAATCAGTTTTCGGTATTTATTTTCCATTTAATGTTATTTCGTTACATTCTTTCCGTCTTTCTTATTTTCACTCAATTTCTCTAAGATCCTAATTAGAATTCACGGAAATGTGGTGGAATGAAGTTGCACATGTGCAGTAATTGTTTTCTGCACTGCTACTCATGACTTGACTAACTGCTCCCGCCGTTTTTTTACATATAGATCACTATTCGCTTGGAAGCCAACTTTTAAAAATAAATAAAACAAGTCTGGAAGAGAGTATGACTAATTTTACATGGACCGTCCCGTGATACTCTTCGATCACTAATCCACTGAAAACTCAACTTTCGAATTTTTGTGGGTTGGTCGGGGTAACTATTCAATTCATCTTTCTTTACGGTTTATTTTCCACACAATTATTTCCAGTTCTAATGATTTCACTTGCAACAGTTTCTTTTTATCTTAGTTCACTGTATCGCTGTCAGAACACAACTGACTCCCTCCTGACACTGGCAAGCTTATATAAGACAGGGAAGTAACTTTCTTGGTTTCCAATCAAGACTTTTCTTCTATGGAAGTTTCGAGAGTCGAAGCCTCTGGACAGGAAGGGTAGATTGTAGAGAACCTTCCGGAATGGAAGGTAGACACATCCAGAATTCCGCACGGATCTTTCAACTCGCGATTTATATTATCCACTTTCAACGCGAAATCCCTACTCCCGCAGTCAGGAAGAAAGGTCTCAAAATTTGGAACGATGAAATTGCAGGATAAATTAAACAAAAGAAGGAACCATATATTGTCATCATCATCATCATCTTCCAGGGATTAAGCCTGTTGGCTCGTTCCGATTTCATGAAAGCTAGAATTGTTAAAATTGTTCAGACCATCTTCTGTGTGGGCGACCAACATTTCTCCTTCCGCGCGGTAATAATTTAGCAATAATTTTGGAAATATTTATTCTGGCATTCTATCAATATGTTCTTTCTAGTCGTTCCTATAGGCCTATTTAATTATTCGGTCTGTAAGTTTGAGAATATTTAGTTCCTTTCTTATATCTTCATTTCTTTTCTTATCCAGCAGAGTATATCCTGCTATATTTCTTAAAAATCGCATCTCAGCTGCTTCCAATCTTTGTTCTTGTCTTTTAGTGGGAACCATATATAAAGTGGTTAAATACAAAAACAGAAAAAAAAAAGATAAGCTGGAATACAAAAGATTATGTGATATCACAAAAGGGAGACCAGGAAATTACATAATGAAAGTTAGAACAAATAATAAAGTCTATGGAAATGTAAATACAGCATATAGCCTATAAAGCCATAACCCAGAAGGAAAATGCAAGTGAAAATTATGTGGGTCGCACTGCGACCGTTATCACCTATTTCAGTGCAAGAACATAGGAACCTCGATAACAGACTTCTGTAAGACATGAAAAGAATTGAACACATAAGCACGATCTTTCTACATGGTCATTAACTGCAATAATACATATTATTATACAATAAGTATATTATATAAACATACAGATTAATGGGTATACCTGACGAATCCCATGATGCAATTATAATCTTGATGCTAAAGCATCTAAAATAAGATAAAATAATAAAACTTTTTAAACTTTACTTGGTATTAAAAAACACAAAGGACTGAAGACTCGCTGTTGTTGCATGTGATGTGATCTGAGAAATGTGTGTGTGTGATATAGGCCTATTTGTGAGAATTGAGGATTACAAAAGATTCTACATAAGGGATGTTAAACAGTGCTCACTAGGATCTACGTCCGATAATCTGACAAATTAAGGCACTGCTATTCAGTTATGTTGCTTCATTGCGAGCGCACGTGCATGCGGGTGAGTTGGGTAAACAACCAGTGATGGCTTCCATTTCAACGGAATCGACAAAACAATCCCTCCTGGAGGACTTTTTCCTTAATTTTTTAAATCCTTAATTCTGTCTATCCCGGCCGGGTTTGAATCCGCAAGGAACAAATCCCCTAGAGCATCGACGAAGACGTTATCTATGAGTAGGGCCTAAATAAATAAATAAGTACATAGATAAGATAATATAAATTAAAATATAAAATTATCAAATTCTACGTTGTTTTGCAGTCTTCTTAATTAAGTTAATTAAGACATCGCAGGCCTTTAGGAATCAGTTCCATCCTTAGCAGAAGGTTCTTCGTTACTGTCCCGCTAACATCCTACTAACTGATTTGCGACTGAAAGCTATTGAGATGTGGATATGGAGAAGGATGGAGCGTATAAAATGGACAAGCAAAAAATAAGGATGTGCTAGATAGAGTGGTTGAAGGAAGAATAATGCAGGAATTCATAAAGAAGAGGTAAAGAAATTGGATTGGCCACTGGCTAAGACGAAACTACGTGCTGACGAATGCCCTAGAAGGAATAGTCAACGGAAAGAGGCAGAAAAATAATATGATAGACAATATTAAAAAATGGTTTGTGTGCGGATGCAAAAAGGAAAGGTGAGTTAAGGAAAGAATGGAGAATGCTGAGTTTGCAGTAAAAGACCTGCTCTTGGGCAGAACACTGTGTATATAAGTGTAAATAGGGTTTTGTGTACTGGGAACGTTCTCGTTTAAAATCAAACTTTTGTCAACTTCTTTAAATAATTAAAAATATTTGACAAAAACATAAAAATTGCATAAAAACTGGAAACAACTAAACAAAATAACAAATAAAATCATGGAACAAAAAATAATTTGAACAGCAAAGGTGTATTTAAATTATGATGTAAAGATTGTAAGAAAGTTTACATTGGAAGAACTAGCAGATATGTTAATGTTAAATCAAAGAACATTTTAAATACTTTAAATATGCAGAAGGTAAGTCATGTACGCCAAATGTATAATGAAGAACATCACATGTGGGATTTAGACAACACCCTCACAATACTACAGAGGATGGGAGCTAGCTAAAATAGGCTAAAACATACAGGAGGAGTTTGAGATTTGAAAGGAAGTTGACAACAGTTTGATTTTAAACTAAAACGCACCCAGTACACAACCATCACAAACACGTCAGTAACTGGATGATAGC
Organism: Diploptera punctata; assembly: GCA_030220185.1. NCBI lineage: Eukaryota > Metazoa > Arthropoda > Insecta > Blattodea > Blaberidae > Diploptera > Diploptera punctata. Next base: position 1,189,744 of record JASPKZ010003050.1, read on the forward strand.
TGTAACGAACTATCTTCTGCTGAGGATGGGACTGGTCCCGATAGGCCTACAATATTTTAATTATTTTCACTGATGCACAAAGAAATTAAACATGATCAATTCTGTAAATGCGTGCTATTATGCATTACAGGGACTCATGTCGTCCCAACTCCTTGCAAGAACGTTAAACTGAAAATATATAAAACTATTTTTCTACCAGTTATATTATATGGATGTGAAACATGGACCCTTACTTTAAGGGAGGGAAGTAGATTATGAGTATTCGAGAATAAAGTTCTTAGGAACATTTTTCACCAAAGAGAGATGAACAGACAGGTGAATGGAGAAGACTACATAACAGTAAACTACATGGTCTTTATAAGAATCCAGATATAATAAGAACAGTTAAGTCTCGTAGACTGGGATGGCAACGACATGTGGCACGAATGGGGAATGAAAGAAGTGTATGGAAGTTTCTTGTAGGGAAACCAGAGGGAACACGCCCAGTTGGTAGACCAAGAATGAGGTGGGAAAATAACTAAACTATGATTTGAGGGAAGTAGATTATACAGGGAATGATTGGAAAACATTAGCTCAGGATAGGGATGTATGGAGAGCTTATGTCCGCGCGGCCATGAACCTACGGGTTCGATAGTGCCAGTGAGTTAGTTACAAGATACAATTTTATACTACATAATGAAATTAGGTGTTTTGTCCTGTTTTCACATCAAGTGGGTTTTAATGAACCTTCCCATCTTGTAAATGGGCGTCCAACACTTCTATGCCCTATTGGTTTGTACTTTAATAACAACTGAGGGTTTCTATATCTATATTCTTTTAACATGATCATACCAGTCGTTTCTCTTATTGTCAATTCTATTTGTTAAATTAAAAATATTTTTAAGTATTTTCTAATATACTTAATTTATTTTCTATTCATAATTGTCACACCTGCTACTGAACGGAAGAACTTCATTTCTGCAGTTTCTATTTTTCTTCTGTCTGAATGGTTAAGAGTCAAATTCTCACTCGCATATGTTAAGCCAGGCACCGCCATAATTTTGTGACATTTTAATTGTGTACCCTACTCCTCAAAGTTTTTTTTTTCAATGTCCATTTTAAACTGCCACACATTCTATAACATTTATTTAATTCGATATTATTATCTTCCTTCTGGTAGTGTGTTACATTGCATCTCAAATAATTGAATTTGTTCACCTGTTGTATTATACTCTTATTATTGCTGATTTTATACATCATGTGGTCTTTCCCGTTGAATGTCATTACTTTCGATTTACTTTCAGAAATTGTCATATAGAATTTCTTTGCTATTTCATTATAATTGTATACTATAACTAGCAAATACCCGGCATGCGCTGCTATACCTAAATAAATTAAATATTGGGGGTTTATTAATTAGGCCCATAAGGTATACACTACGGTGAAGCAAACATGGAGGTTGCTACAGTAAATTTTTAATTTCAAATTTAAGGTAAACCCCCACTTCTAACGGTCGGATTTCGCTGATGATTTGATAATAAATAGCTCAGTTTATTTTAAGAGGGTATTCAGAGTTTTGTTATGAAACATCGAAAATTGCGATCGCTAGAGCGTTTTTAAAATTTTCGTTTCTGGTGAACTGCTACACCTAGTTATTTTAGAACATAATAGATAACGGCTAAACACTCGCCACATCACAAAAGCTATATATATATATATATATATATATATATATATATATATATATATATATATATGTTATAATTAAATATTTAACATTGAGCAATGCAAGCTTAATATGGTATGATAACAAAAATAAATGCCTGGACGGGATTCGAACCCGGAACTCCAGACATTTATTTTTCTTATCATACTATATGTATACATTTTCACGAAGATCGGTTGAACGGTTTAGAAGTCTATAAAGGACAGACATACATTCGTTTGTTTTATGTATGTATATATATATATATTCTCTGACTAACAACTCAAATGACTTTATTAATATTAACCCTTAAATTGGCAATGTATCCTATAGAATATATAAATTGGTTTATTTTATTTAATACTAGCTAATACCCTGAGTGCGCTGCTACACCTAAATAAATGAAAATTAAATGCGCTTTTATGTTCAGTTGAATAGGTAAAGGGAAAAATAATTACAAATTTATATTTTTAGATACCCGTGCTGATTACCCGGCGTTGCCCGGGAATCTACTTATCCCGATCTGCTTGGCATAAATGTGCTGAAAGGCAAAAATTAACGTACTTCTTATGATTAGTTCAAAAAGTGAAATGAAAAATAAATATAAATGTATGTCGTAATTATTTTAAGATTCCCGTTCTGATTACCCGGTGTTGCCCGTGAATCTACTTATCTCGATCTTCTTGGCATAAATGAGCTAAAAGACAAAATTCGTTATTGTAAGTTATCCGTATAAGAATACCGGCCATGTGCTACTATGTTTGCACAGGAATCTACGTACTTGTCTCGATCTTCTTGGCATCAATGAAAGACAAAAATTGTTATTGTGAGTTATCCGTAAGGGATAAACATATGCTGTCGCTGACGTTTTTGCAGAGCTTTTTGAGATATTCAATTCTGTGTTCATTAATTTTGTGTATTTGTTATGATTTAGGCAGCGTAAGCCATTTAACCGTCCAAAGAGCTACTTTTTTTTCACGTTTTGCACTACAAAGGGTGATTTTTAAGGGTGTAGGGAATCTCCTGAACGTTTTGCAAATGACCCCTTCACAATCGGATGAACGGTATGGCCGCGCATAAAGTATGAACAAACAAACAAGCAAGCAAACAAACATTAATTTTTATATATTAGATCTTTAATAAAACAGAAGAAAACGAATGAGTAGAAATTACTTAAATATATGTTGAATTACACAATGTACCCATTAATAATAGTTATCCGCATCCTGCAAAGAGGTGGCCCTACTTTAACGGAATACGGCGGATCTAGACACGACTGTCAATAAGACGCCCCAACACACTTTACCCCAAGTGTGAGTATTGGTAATGGTGTAGGAGAAGGAAAACTCCGTAAATAAACCCTGGAAGAGGACTCTCGTCAGTCGATGAGAAGGCAGCCTTCTAAGGGAATGGGACCCCAACAGAAAACCTCCGGTCCTCCAGGTTGGGAGTTGTGCGTCGGTCTGGAAACTCACTACGTAAATAGATCTTTCTCAGAAGTTTCACATGATTAAGCCGGAAAGTGCTGGGCTGAACAGATGTGAGATCGGAACAAGCAAAGACCTAATCCGTGAATAATGATGATGAATAATAATTATGTATGATATCGTTTTCAGTGCGGTCCGCCACATTCAGATAACTGGCACGAGATATTTTATTTTTTAAATGCCCAACAAATTTCAAAATTCTAAAATATGTAACAGATCAACCAAATCCGAAAAGATCCGTTTCTTATTGGAATGTCGACTTGGCCTCCCGCTCTTGCCCCTTTAGGGGTTGGCGGCTCCTGCGGCGGTGGCGGTCTTCCTGTTGGCGACTTGGAGTATCGGCGAAACGACTAGACCTTCGACTTCAACCGGCGTCATCAAGGCTTGTTAATGTCCGACCACTGGATCTTTGACTCTCGATCTGCGGCTAGTTATGGTCGGCACTAGGATATACGCTCGTTATCTACATTGAGGCCGCCGAGGATGCAACCATCATTGGCAGGCTCGGGGGAAGCATACGTTTTGGAAAAGTGATCTAGCGTCCATTACATAGTCTAGTCTAGTCTAATTTTTTTAATGATATTTTATTAACTTCCAACCACTCCGCCAAGGTTTTGTCGGTTTCCCTTGACAAATGTCGGAGTGGTCCTTTAGTGTCCACCTGTAAGTTTCATCCCCAATAAATCTTCTAAATCCAAAATTTCGCAACAGTTCAACTTAACCTGAAAGGAGCCGTTTCTGGTTGGACTTGCGACCCTCCCTCCCTTTCTTGTCCCTTCGGGGCTTGGCTGCGGCTGTGGTTGTCCCGGTCTTCCTGTTAGTGGCTGAGTGAGATAGCGACTAGAAAACCCAGCTTAAAGGCTTGTTAATGTCTGACCACTAGATCTTTGTCTCCTGATCTGCGGCTGGTTGTGATCGGCACTAGGACATACGCTCGCTATTCACAATGACAATATACCAAAGGGCTAAAGAGGGTACACAAATCCCTAAAGTAGCCGGAAGTTTGGTTCATGGACCATTGTTTCCTTTCGCGACTGCCGAGGATGCATCCAGGAAAATGGATGAACCCTTGGCTGGCTCGTGGAAGGGATACATATTGGAAAAGTGAACCAGCTTCCAACACATAGTCTAGTCTAGTCTAGCTTTGCCAATTTAAGGGTTAAATAATTTATTTAAGACCAGCCTCACGGGCTACTGGTCAGCGCTTCTGACTACTGTTCATGAGGTCCCGAGTTCGATTCCCGGTCAAACCATAGGAAGTTTTCCTTAAAAGGAATTATTCCTGTGGTTGCCCATGGTCTGGAATTTAGGTTAAGTTTAGGTTAAGAACTCTCCTGGCGCTTCATTATCATTTATCACCCATCATATCATCGGGGTAACGTAACTCCGACTTCTACGCGCCCCAACTTCAGAAGTGGGTTACAATTAAGCCAATGCTAGGAGAAAACACCAGAAATGTCGAAAAGACAACCTGGGACATTGAAAAAAAAAAAAAGCATTTATATATAGAAAAGTACACAGATAAAATTAAATACTAAATTACATAAAATAGACATGGAAGTTTCCTGTATCGAATTACACGCCACTGATTACAAAAGTTAATTTGCGAAGTAAATGCTTGAATATTTGAAGACGCGAAGAGCCCTAATTGATGTTGTTATAGTTTTGTAATGACGTAAACAGTATAGGGGGAGGGTTTGAAATGTCAGCTCGGACGGGCGATTAGTGGATACGGAATGGACCCAGTGACCCGTGACAAGCAGCGCTGTCCTCGGGGAGTTTAACTAATCATTAAGGCGCTAATCAGGATTATCCTCTGTTAACTACCAAACTGTTGGCTTAATTAGCTGTCGAACGCTTGTTGTTGGTCATCCTGGCATTTCCAAGCTCCACCCTCCCTTCCTTCTTTCCAAGTCACGTGTCCTGACTTCAAGTTTTAAACAAAAACTTACGTTTTAGAGAATACCGAAGGCATTTTGCTGTTGAGACTGTCCATGAAAATATTTTTGGAAAAAGTTATAAATATTCATATCCATCCTATTTAGTAGATACCGATTCTCCTAAAATTTAGGGGGTTTAGGCCCATTTTAATCAAACTTCGGTTAAAGTATAACTGCTTGTTAAAATGTATTTTTGCACGATAGTGCGTTCTGTCGTACTTACAGGAATGGCGACCGTGATTGAAAGTTCAATTTCCTAAATTTCAGGGTTACCAACCTATAAATAACTATAACTTACTGTCTTCTTCTTCTTGTAAGCCCATGTTTCCCTTAAAGAGATTTAGGCGTTCTCCCCCTACAGGGAAGAATTTGAACCATACTAATTTAGTTACACTTGTTTTCGTATAGATGTCATTTGAGTGGTCAGTGTTCCGCCTCATATTAAAATCTAGGAAACCAAGGTAGTACTAGGACGGGAAAATTCGGTAAATTTTGCTTAGAGGCCTTTTCATTTAGGTTTAAGGATCTTTTACGAGCCTGAAAATCTTCAGACTCGGGACCCACGGTTTAAAGTCCCTCCCGGAGGACTTGATCCTTGGATTTTTCTATCCTAAAAAAGCCATCGACCCCGGCCGGGTTTGAACCCGCGACCCTCGGGACCAGAGGCAAGGAGCATAACTACTAACTAATCCATCGCGGCCGATGACTATAATGTAATATTACAAATTACCTACCTAGGGCGGGAAGTAAAACCACTGTCCTTTATGTATACTACGTATAGGCCTATACAATAGTATATTACGATGCGAGGTTGGGAATTGGTTTTTACAGAAGAGAGAAAAATGTTTAAAAACCGAGCGATAGCGAGGTTTTTAATTTCCGAGATTCTGTAAAACACGTCACAAACGTGCGTTGTACATTTTTTTTTGCGCGATGGTATTGTCAAAATAATAAATAATAGTAAAATAATAACATATTTGTTGGAAATGTTGCTTTCGTTATAAATAATTGACTAACGTTAACAGTGTGAGCAATGTTTATTAGTTGAGACTACAGGAGGCCGTGACACCAATCAGTTAATAAAATGGCGGCAAGTACGTATTTATTGTTTTATATTGTTTCAAATAAATTTCAGTTAATTTAAAATGCAGTGATTTGTTTTGTATAATGTAGGCTATATTAACAGTAACTTTTGGATATATTTTTGTATATACATTATACGTAGTAGGGGCCTATACGTAGAGGGCAGTGGTTTCACTTTCCACACGTGGTTTGTAATATGTACTATTACAGTATAGTTATTTAGTTATTTAAGTATAGGTTGGCAACCCCGAAATGTAGGAAGCTGAACTTTCAATCATGGTTTCTATTGCTATAAGTACGACCATGATTGAAAGTTTAATTTCCTAAAGTTTGGGGTTACCAACCTATAAATAACTAAATAACTATAACTTACTGTAATATTACAAAATACCTACTTAGGGCAGGAAGTAAAACCACTGCCCTTTACGTACAATGTATGCCTATACAAAAATATATTTAAAAGGTAGTGTTAATATAGGTCTACTGCATTGTACGAAACAAATCGTTGATGACTTTAATGTATCACTCCTGAGCACGAAATAAGGAACCATACTTTTTCACTTAGGCTTACACTACAATTCTTCTTCTCCTCCAACCACTTACTGAATGAAATTTATGTTTTTTTCATAGGCCTATCTTTAGATTTCTCTGGCACTACAGAAGCACACCCAACTTCCCACCCTTCTTCAATTTCGTTATTTTGATTACCATCATTTATACTTGCCGCCATTTTATGTCTGATTGGTGCCACGGCCTGCTGTAGTTTCAACTAAATTATTTTTGGCATTTATCGTACATACATTGGGTAGACTGCTAACGTCAGTGAGTTGTTTATAATGAACGCAAATATTTTAACAAATATCTAATTATTTTACTATTATTTATTATTTTGAAAGTCCACCGCTGTAGTCTCGAGGTAGCGTGCTGCATTGTCACGCAGCGGGCCCGGGTTCGATCCCCGGTCGGGGCAGTTTTTCTGGGTGAGGTTTTTATCAGGGTTTTTCCTCACCTGTAAGACAAATGTCAGGACAACTTTAAGGTCCAAACGGTTCCCGAAATCATATGACCATCATCATCACCATCATCGTCCTTATCATCATCATCATCATCCTTCACCGGTGTGGAAAGCAACGGGAAGCTACCACACCTACAATTCCCTAGTAAAGCTGCAAGCATAGCATGAAAATGCTATGATTGCAGTGAAGGACCTGCCCTCGGGCAGAATTACTATGGATGGATTATTTTGAAAACACAATCGTGTAAAAAAATAATGTAGAACACTCGTTTGTGAATTTTTTTACAGAATCTTGGAAATTAAAACCTCGCTATCACTTGGTTTTTAATAATTTCCTCACTTCCGTAAAAAAACACTTCCGAACCTCGCATTGTAATATACTATAATATAAACTTTACAGAATTTTGCATTCAACCAAGAATGGTTAACACCAACAATCTGTTAAAACTCTCAGTTAGCTTAACTATCTTCTTACAAGCAGTTAAACCTTATTTAGATGAAATTAGAATTTTGCATTCAACCAAGAATGGTTAACACCAACAATCTGTTAAAACTCTCAGTTAGCTTAACTATCTTCTTACAAGCAGTTAAACCTTATTTAGATGAAATTAGAATTTTGCATTCAACCAAGAATGGTTAACACCAACAATCTGTTAAAACTCTCAGTTAGCTTAACTATCTTCTTACAAGCAGTTAAACCTTATTTAGATGAAATTAAAATGGCTGCTGCGTTATGAGGATTTAATGCACATAGGCCTACAGAAATTAATCAACCTACAATGAAGCAAATAAAACAACTTTATGAAATTATGAAAAAGAATGCGAGGAAAGAAAATGCAAATGTTCAGCGAAGCCTCGCCTTCAGCTTTCATAACTACTCATGAGTTAAATATTCTTCGTAATTGTCAACTATTGACTCATATCGACAGTAGGCAATGAAAACCTCGTAACTCCATCAACCATTGAAAACCACATAACTCCAGTAGCCAGCACAAAAATATGTGATGCATAACCTGTTGAGAACACGCACTTCGAATTTATTAATAACTTGACTTGTATTCTGTAGTAAAATATGTGAAAACTGTACCATTTTTCATAATTATTTAAAACAGCTATTTGTTTCTCCTGTAAAATTTACCAAAATGGAATTACGAGGTTTTCATCGCCCACCATCGATATGTGACTTTCTTTTCAGAGTCAACTTCCTCTGGCTGGCCACTGTAAGTCTCAAAACGAAATATGAGATCTAATATCATACAAATTTTAGAAGTTGGTGTAATCGTCTATTACTCCCATTAGTGGTCACGCCATGAACTTCCTCATAAATTGTGTATCCATAATCTCGCAAGGTTTCTGCTATCATGTTTCGAATAATGTGGTGCCGAATGTTTCTTAGTGATATAACGGATTATACAGGGGATGATTGGAAAAAATTAGATCAGGATAGAGATGTGCGGAGACAGTTTATGTTCAAGCAGACATGTAACTACGGGTTCGATAGTGTTTCACCTCGTTCTTTATCGATTTCTCTTTATCAGCTCCTGTTTTTGTGATAAAAAAAGCTCCTCCTTCTTAATGTTCTGAACAGATCAGAGCATTATTTTTCTCCAACAAATACATTGAATATAGCAAATAATGAACAGATTCCTCGATTTTACTGAGTTGTTTACTAAAAAAATGAATGAATAACCTATAATGTTGATTATAATATACAGTTTGATGTGTTTCATTATTTCTTCACTAGGGTTATTCTCACAATATTTCGATCATATTTGACAATAAATAATATGATAAAGTTGCAGTGAATATACATAATCTCACATTTCTGATTTGTTTTCAAACATTTTAATATATAAATATTTTTAAATACCGATAACTAGGGCCTATATTTGAATATGATTTTTGAGTAAACAACTTAATTTTATTCGTTAAATAGTCCCTACAAATGCCACTCTTGATTTCCAAACCCTCTCATTACTTATGATAATAATGATCCTGGGAAATATGCACTTTCTACAACATCCAGGATTGAAAACCCTCCAATTAAAAATTTCCCCTCTTGTCAAACTTGTCGTTGTGTTCCTAAAGTTGTGATGAATGGGAACTTAAGAAAAGACGGCACCACTTTAAATAAACAATGACCTTAAAAATAATGACCAATCAGCATCGTTTCCTCTCTGACGTTGGACCAATCACAACTAACAAACCACTAAAGACCTTAGTTTATGCAGTACTTTATCTCGTGCTTTGTCGTGTTAATTGGAGTGGCTGCCACTAGGTGTCATCTTTATCATGTCAAGGGGGAACAAAAGAAACACGAGATGAACGCTTTTGTTAGAAGATTGCCTTCAAGAGATAGAGGTTAATTGTTGCGTGATGACGTCATCACTCACATACAATGGTCGGGGTGACTTTGTAACCAGCCCTAGGGAGTCTTGTATCTTTCCCTTGCGTTTTAATCAAATAATTTAAAAATCCAAACACATTTATAGACTTGCGCAAAACTATTAATAATAATAAATAATCATCATCATCATCATCACTCCAAGGATTAGGCAATTGCCCGTTCCGACTTCATATTGCATCAGCCCAACGTCTTCTAGGTCTTCCAACATCATAATAATAATAAATAATAATAATGATAATTAATAATAATAATAATAATAATAATAATAATTCTTGCTCGTATAAAATCCATTTCCGTGGCCAAAAGATACTTATTTGTTTTTAATGGCCAAAGTTTTGCTCCATAAGTAATGATGCTTTTAACAATTGTATGATATATATTCATATTATTACTTATATTTTATCCCACAACATTCCATTGAGGGAAGCAAGAATTTCAAGAAGATAAAAAATTAGGAACTCAGTTATAAGGGAGAAAATGAAGACTGAAGACATTATTTTGGATTATATTAAAATTCAGCAATTAAGATGGTACGGACATATCCAGCGAATGGAAGAGGATCGGCTAACAAAATGTGTTTTGGAATGGAAACTTGAGGGAAGACGAGGCAGAGGAAGACCTAAAATCTCCTGGAGTCAGGAAATACATTTATACATGAAGCAGAAACATCTACAACCAGGAAATTGAATGGGCCGACAAAATTGGCTATTGGGAATCGAACGATGTCAAAGACATTAATCAACCGATGATCTATCTATCTGATAATAATAATAATAATAATAATAATAATAATAATAATAATTATTATTATTATTATTATTATTATTATTATTATTATTATTATTATTATTTCCGCTCCGGTTTCGATATCACCAGTGAGTTAGCCCTTCGTCTTAATTAGTTTAATTATAGGCGAATTGCTTAATATAGGCCTATTATTAACTTACTCGTATCGTAGGAAATTAACTTAGGCTTTCATGGAAACAAATAGTAAATATTGGAATTCCGATAACTACAAATAAAACAGTGCAAACAATACTATATGCTGATGATCAAATAATATTATGAGATTCCGAAAACAACTTACAAATAGCCGCGTATCAAGTTATTCAAAATTGCCAGCAAATATAATATAATATGAAACTTTCACGTCAATATCTAAAGCAACGGCAATGCGTAAAAAACAAAAAAAAAATGCTACGGGTAAAAATTGAGATTGATTGAAAAATTGTAAGACAAGTGTCTCATTTTTCATACTTGGGAAGTGTATTTGCAGAACATAAGAGTGACATTGATTCAAAATTACAAAAATATAATAAAATGAATGGGGTAATAAGAATACATTTGGTAAACAGATGAGGACACATACAAAACTTAGATTAGGCCTACATAACATCACATCAAAAGCTGCTCTAAAATACGGAAGTGAAATTTGGATTTTAAATAACAAAATATCATAAACTTAGAGTAAGCCAAATGCGCTTCTTACGTTCATACTGTTAGGAAATAAATAGACTGGATCACCGAAAGAACACTATTATCATAAGTAATGCCACGAGTGATTTCCAATTTATCTAGAGAATGTGGAAATCACGAGTGGCATTTGTAGGACTATTTAACGAATAAAATTAAGCTGTTTACTTACAAATCATTAATTAAATATAGTTATTTTAAAATATTTATATATTTGTTGTAAACGGCGATGTTTGAAAACAAATGAAAAACGATTGTTATGCTTCATTTTTTCATCACTGCAACTAGATTATATTATTGTAAAAATTCACCCTAGTGGAGAAATTTACAACCAACATTATGTACAGAAAGAATATATTATTATTCTAATAGCAGCCAAATGACCATTAAGATTAATATGAGATTTTACTATTTATGCTTTGCATATTGGTTTAATGATTTTGTCCTCTTTGTGCATAGTTCGGTATGGTAGCGTTCACATTTTTTGTTGCACAATGTACACTCGCACGATTGGTTTGGTTCGTGGTATGTTGTGGTCTTGCAGATGAGATGGTGAAACCCATGGATATTGCCAGTCTTGTTATTACGTGTCGCAATTCGAAGTTTTTTCTTGTACATTGTCGGTCTATCATTGCTCCTGTGCCGATGAATTCTGTTGGAGTTTCTTCTCTTTTCTGCCTAAGTGTTGTTGAAAGTTGGTCCGAAGCTTTTTTGTAACTAGGCAAGATCAATTTTGTCCTTAGATCTTCAATGAGAAAGGTCTCCCTTGCGAGCAAATGTACAAGTCTCGATCGCGTGTTCCTGGAGACTCCAATCGCTATCTTTAAGTAAGTGGCTTTTATTTTTTCTAGTGTTTCTAGTTCAGTCACTGTTAGATGTTCTCCGATTATTTATATCCCGTAAGTTAGTATTGGGATTATTTTGGTTTCGAATAGTGTCATTGCCGTTTTTAGACTCAGAGATGTGATATTTTTTATATCATGCGTCGCTCTCACTGCCTGTGTTGATCTTTCAGTGATGTGATTTGTGTAGCATTTTGCGCTTGGTTGCAATGTCATGCCTAGATATTTGTAGTCCGATAAAATTTTCAATGCCCTATTCTATAGCCTATGATGATTTGTGCTGTTTCCGGTTTTCTTCCGCCGTTTCTGAAAATCATCATTTCGGTCTTTTCTACATTTATTTCAAATTTATGTTCATTGCACCATTCCTCCATTATGTTTATTGTTTCCTGTAATTTTGTAAGATCTTTTGATCCTATTACTATGTCGTCCGCATATGCGTACGAGTTTATTCCCTCCCTTTGTGTTATTTTTATTATTTCTTCTGCTGCCAAAATAAACTGTAGGGGGCTTAGTGGATCCCCTTGTAGAACCCCATTCGTTTGAAGTATCGGTTCAGAGATTGAGCGGTTATCTGATATCTTTATTTCATTCCATCTTAATATCGATTTTATGGTTTTGGTCCAGATGTTGTGTTTACTTAGAGTTTCCTCAAGTTTTTTTCTTCACGAGGTCTCTGTCTATGTAGTCGAAAGCTTTGGCGAAGTCTATAAATACAGTATAGAACTTCTCTCTTTTGTCCAAGGCATCCCATATGTTCTTTAGTAGTGATTCTATTGCCATTATTGTTGATTTCCCTTTCCTGATACCTAGTTGATTTTCGGGCAGCTATTTTTCTATTCTTTCAGTTATGTTATTCGTTATTATTCTTGTAATTATCTTGAAGCGGGTATTTTCCAATCCTATTCCTCTATATTTACCTGGGTCATTGTGGTTTCCTGATCCTTTGTACATCACTTTTATTATTGAATGCCTCCATTGTTCCGGGGGGTGCTGTTTCTAGACATTTGTTATATAGTTTTGTCCACACTAGTAACAATATTTGAGCTGAGTCCTTGATGTACTCATTATAAATCCTATCGGGGCCTGTGACTTTTTTGTTTTGTTTTTGGTGTTGTATATGGCATTCTGGACCTCTTCTATTATTAGTGGTGTCCATGTTTCCGTCTCTTGTGGGATTTCCTCTGAATCGTGGTCTGGTTTATTTATGATTCTTCTTTATTGAGTATATTTACACAAGTGTTTCTCCCACTGTTCCATATTTATGTACTGTGTTAAGTTTTGTTTCCTTGGTCTTAGTGTGATAGGTATATGGGTCTTTATTTGCTTCTTCCGCGTTTCTTCTGCTTCACAATATTGCTTTTTATTTTCCTTGATTATCTTCTTAAATGTTTTAGTTTTTTAGAATATGTTCTGAGAGTCGTCTTGTTTGCGTTCTTTTTTAAGGCGATACAGTGTTTATACTAGTTATTTTCGTAGTATGTAACAATCTTTGTCGAATCATTTTTCTGCTCTTCTCTGTTTCTTCGGTTCTGCTGCTTGTCTTATTATTTCTCCTAAAGTTTGTGTTGTTTTTATTTTCTATTTGCCTTTCTGTGTCTCGTAGCGTATCTATTTTTTCTTTAACTTTATTGATATTGATGATTCGTGAGAGATTTTCTGTTTCTTTTCTTCTTGTTCCATTCCCTTCTACCTTTATGTTCATTTCCATGGGAATATGTTTTTTTATTGGGGCATAGTTTGCTGTCCATAATGGTGTTATACTGCCCTGTATGATTATTCTTATTAGAGCGATATCTATTGTACATTGTACGTTGTGTGAGAGATATGTTGGAATCGTTAGGTCGTTTAGTAGCACAAATCCATCTTCTTGCAGTTTTTCCATAGTTATTTTTTATTTATAAGATTGTATGTCTAATCTGCAGTTGAAGTCTCCTGCAATGATTATTAGTTTGTTTTGATTGCTCTGTGCGATCATTTGGGTTAACTCGTCCATTATGCTAATCCCTGTTTTGTTTGGTTGGAAGTATGCTGCAATTATTGTAGTTTTTTTATTTCCGTCAGAAGAGAGTGTTCTAGTTGTCTTTTTGCCTTTATTGGGGCTTGCTGTAGTCTTCTGAGGATAGATACTCCTCTTGACGGTCTTCCCTTTTCTCCTTGTGGAGATTTGAGGTATGTACTGTATGTACTGTAGAATTCAGGGTGTTCCCAGTCTTTGGATAGGAAAGTTTCTGTTAGTATTGCTATGTCGTATCCCTGAAAGAAATCTTGTGGTGTTAGATTCATCGCATTCTAAAGGCCTTCTATGTTGCATATCATAATTTCAAGTTTTCAGTCTTTTATTCCTTTTTGTTGTTTTTCTGGTTTATGTTGTCACTTTTATTCGAGTGTAGCTCCCTCGTTTCATCGAAAAAGTCTGCGAAATGTAAATCTTCTGACAATTACTCCTATTGGCCAGAATCCTTCGTATTTTTTCTCTCCTAGCTTGTGGAATGGGATACCTACTTTGAATGACTTTGTGTCATTTTTTTGTTATTAATTCTTCACAGCTAATGTTGCCCATAATTCCCTTTTTCTCCAGGAATTTCTTTATCGTCTCACCTGTTGTATCTGGTCTCAGTCTTCCTACGTATAGCCATGCCCTTTTCTCCGCTCCTTGTAGTTCTTCATTTCTTGGTCTTGCTACATTCCCTGTATTGTTTCCTTCTGTTGACCCCTCTTGCTCTATTTTATTATATTCGTCGTTTTTTCCCATCCTTATCCCTCTGATGGAGCTTGATTGGTTGGTAGATTGTTTGTTTCTTCTACTTCTTACAGTTGTCCATTCTGATTCCCTCTGTTGATTGTTATAGCTGTCCTCTCTGTTGTAAATGTAGCAATTTTCACTGTTTGCTGTTGTTGCATTTCGTTTTAGGGTCTGGTTTACTCTCTCTTCTATTATTACATTAAGCTTATTTGATATGAAGTCCATAATGTTATCCAATTTTTCTTTCATGTTGCTGGTTTAGTCGGGAGTAGTGTTTTTATTTTCTTGAACGGATGATATCTGCACTGAGACACGTGAGTTTTGCGATTTGCCGCTAGATGTATATAGCGGCTGGTTGCCGCTTGTTGTTTCCTCAGTGGTGTCAAGAGATGGCGCAACTTGTCCTTTTGTACCTATGTTTTGTATGGCTGTCTTCCACCTGCAGTGTGTATTCTATCCATAACCTCGTTTTCAGGAATATTCTTGTCGTAATTCTTATCTTCTATGTTGTTTATAATTATATATTTCAAAACACTCACCGCTTTATAGGTTATTAATTAATTTAAGATATCCTATGATATATATTATTTTTTCTGGAATATAAATACCTGGGAAATAATATGTTTAAGAAGGTGCAAACCGAGTTTTTTTTTGTGGTATAATCAATTGCTACAAATGTTTTTTTATATTATCTCCCGCAAGCACTATCTGCTAACATTCGTGCACTATACACACACACACACACACACACACACACAATCTGGTTACCCACATGCAGTCACTGCAAAATAATGTTATGACCTATTCAGAATGTTAAAAACGAGAAGCTTGATTGTAAAGTGATAAAATTAAATTGATAAAATCGAAGTGAAAAACGACTGTGATTGGTTGTAAATAAAAAAAATCATTGAAACGTGATTCGTCATTGACTCCCATTTGGGGCATGAGTTAAATAGTCCGAAGAAAACTTTGAGTACCAAGTTTAGATGAAGATACTGTAAGATGCCAACGAGAAGGGAAAAATCATCAGAGAAGAATGGAAAGAAAATGAGTTCCATCCCAATACAATCCAACTGGACTTGGGTACCATCAGGGAAGACCAAAACATCGGTGAAAAGATTACCATCTTCGTTTGGTTTACCGTCACAGGCCACATGACCTAAAATGGATATGATGATGATGATATTAACTTATCATTAAATTGTATTATTTTTGTTCATATTTTGCAGTGAGCTTGTCCGTCTGACCTTATCCATAGAGATATATATAGGAACTATGGGTAATTTGGGCCCCTGTTTTGAATTTGTTGTTTTTCATCTTTTAATTAAGGGATTTGAACTTTGTTTAATTACAGTGTATATTTAACTCATGCCATAAATGCTAGTCAATGACCAATCACGTTTCAATGAATGTTGTTTTACAACCAATGACAGTCGTGTTTCCCCTCGCTCTTTATCGATTTCTCTTTATCAGCTCCTGCTTTTGTGATAAAGAAAGCTCCTCCTTTTTAATGTTCTGAACAGGTCAAAGCATTATTTTTCTCCAACAAATACTTTGAATATACCAAATAAAGTAAAGATTCCTTGATTTTACTGAGTTGTTTACTAAAAAAATAAATGAATAGCCCGTAATGTTGATTATGATATATAGTTTGATGTGTTTCATTATTTCTCCACTTGGGTGCACTCTTACAATATTGTGATCTTATTTGGCAATAAATAATATGATCAAGCAGCAGTGAATGAACATAACCTCACATTTCTCATTTGTTTTCAAACATCGCCGTTTACATTAAATACATAAATATTTAAAATAACTATAGTTAAACAATGATTTGTAAGTAAACAGCTTAATTTTATTCGTTAAATAGTCCTACTTATGATTATTTATCATTAGTGTTGTAACTATGAATTGTATTGTTATTTTATTCAAATTTGGAAACGTCTTCATAATTTAAAAACTTTTTTCATTACAAGAAAAGTCCAATTTAAAGTCCATATTCGGATAAAGTGGACCCCAGAGGCCACCTTAGATTTTAGTCTATTTTTATGTTTATTTATTAATTTATATAGACAGGCACAGATTAATCTGAAAATATTTGTGACTGATCATAATTAAAAAGCAGTTATATGTATTGATTGTTTTGAAAAATTATTGTTGGTTATAACATTGACATGTCATTCAACTGCAGAAACCGACGGTCTTTGGGTTTAGTAAAATTACAAGGATATTAAATAAAATTAATTAAGTGAATGCTTTTTATAGATAGCATCCTCATTGATAAAATATACGTATTCATGTAAAGTGGAAACAGGTCCTCGTGGAGGGTCCACATTAACCGAATTATGTTTAATTATTTGAAGGAGCCACCATGTCACATAATATCAAACCAATATGTCAGTAGGCTATATTAAAACAGCATCTACATAATATAACATACTTAGGAGTTTTTTTTTAAACATTTGTAATAATCAATAGCAGAAATTAAGAATTGATTCTTAGCTTGAAAAACTTTTAAATTGGTCATTTTTATAAATATCATGAATAAACCCTTCTTCACACAATAATAAAATAAACTGGTCTTGAACTCGTAAAAAATATATTTACTGGGGAAGGATATTCCCATTTAGGAGTTAACTAACTAACTAACTCACTGGCACTATCGAACCTGTAGTTCATGGCCGCGCGGACATAAGCTGTCCGTATATCCCTATCCTGAGCCAATGTTTTCCAATCATCCCCTGTATAATCTACTTCCCTCAAATCATAGTCAATGTTATTCTCCCGCCTCATTCTTGGTCTACCAACTGGGCGTTTTCCCTCTGGTTTTCCTACAAGAATCTTCCATGCACGTCTTTCATTCCCCATTCGTGCCACATGTCCTGCTCAACGCAGTCTACGAGACTTAACTGTTCTCATTATATCTGGCTTCCTATAAAGACCATGTAATTCACTCTTAAGTAGTCTTCTCCATTCACCTGTCTGTTCATCTCTCTTTGGTCCAAAAATTTTCCTAAGAACTTTATTCTCAAATACTTGTAATCTCCTTTCCTGCCTTAAAGTAAGAGTCCATGTTTCGCATGCATTTAATATACCTGGTAAAATAATAGTTTTATATATTTTCAGTTTAACGTTTTTTGAAAGGAGTTGGGAAGCCAACAGTCTCTGTAATGCATAATAACACGCATTTCCAGAATTGAGCCTATGTTTAATTTCCTTGTGCATCTCATTACTGTTTGTGATTATTGTCCCTAGGTATTTGAATTCAGCCACTTCCTCAAAATTTCCCTCATTTGTCATTAGCTGTCCATTTCTGTTATATAATGTATTTTTATGTGTGACCATATATTTAGTTTTATTGATATTTACTTCCAGTCCCAATTTCTTAGTGTTACTCAATAGTGTGTGCGTGTTGGTCTTTAGTATCTCCTCGCTATTGGCCAGTGGTACTACATTGTGGATTTCAAAGGTATCCGAAAACTGTTTGCCTACACGCACCCTACTCTTTGTGCCATTTAGACACATTCGTATAAGTCTAACTAACTTTTTAGGAATTCCGAACTCTAGCAGGATACTTATAACTTCTCCCTCTTAATTGAATCGTATGCCTTTTTGAAGTCTACGTATAGTTGGTGTACAGTACCATTATATTCCCATTTCTTTTCTAAAATGTCTTAAGCTGAAAATCTGATCCGCTGTAGACCTGTTTCTTCTAAATCCACATTGATGATCTCCTAGAATCTCATCAATATAAGGAGTAAGTCTGCTTACTAATATATTTGTTAGAATTTTGTACGAAGTTGAAAGTAATGAGATGCCCCTATAGTTGTTGCAATCAGATTTATCTCCTTTCTTATAAATTGGTATGATAATTGATTCCTTCCATTCATCTGGAAGAGCTTCTTTATCCCAAATCATATTAAGCAATTGACTATCTTGTCCATCAATTTTTCTCCACCTGATTTTATCAGTTCTGCTGGGATCTCATCTGAATATGATGCTTTATACAGCTTCAATGTTTCTATCGCCATTTCAACCTCTAATGCACTTGGTTCTACGATTAACATTTCTGCTGTCTGAAAATTATCCTCTTCATTATCTTGTTCTGTATGTACATTTAATAATTGATTAAAGTAACCCTTCCATCTATTTAATATACTCCTGGAATCTGCAATCATATCCCCATTTTCATTCCTAATTATGTTTGTTCTAGCCTGAAACCCTTTCTTCTCTATCCTGATTCCCTGATATAATTTTCTAATGTTCCTATTTTTTGGCATTCGTTTCAAGATCATCAATCTTCTCTCTCTGATATTCCCTCTTTTTACTCTTTAGTAACCTTGTGATTTTCCGTCTGACACTACCCAATTGCTCCAAATTTACCTCATTTGGCTCATGTACCATTTCATTTTTGCTTGCTTTCTTTTCTTTACAATGTCGGCACATTCCTAATCAAACAATTTCTTTTTTGCCTCTTTTTTAAGTGATCAATATTTAGAAGTTACATATCCAATTTAATTTAATTACGCATATTTCCCTACAGATGTCAAAGAGTTACAAGAGAGTAGTTCGTTACCTCAAATAGACACTAGTATGCAACTGAAGTAGTACTTGGGTGGGAAGGGCCAATTACATTTTGCCAGAGACTCAAATAAACGTTTTTTTTTACGAGCACGAAAATATTCAAACTCGGATCCACGGTTTAAAGACCCTCCTGGAAGGACTTTGACCCTTGATTTTTACATCCTAAAAATCCATCGAACCCATCCAGGTTTGAACTTCCAACCCTTAGGACTAGAGGCAAGGAATTTAACCCCTAGACCAATGAGGCATAATTTCACAAACACACGTCCTAATTATTACCATTATAAGCTCCTTACGTAAATTATCGTTGAATTTTCTTTGATAGGCTATGTCTTAGTTGGGAAATACTTCACAACATGTGACGCGAAAAAAAAAAGTTGCAATCTTACACTAATCGCATGCCAACAGACGCGAAGCGGTTTACACTATGGAATCACGGGATGCAGTCAACATATACAAGATATTTGAACTCCTTTGCCATCGAACCTAAAAGCTAACCTAACGCAATTTAAGTATTATAACCTATGGAAGACCAACCTAAAAGCTAACCTAATGCATTTTAAGTACAGGAACCTGTGAAAGACCAACCTAAAAGCTAACCTAACGTAATTTAAGTACTTTATCCTGTGAAAGACCAACCTAAAAGCTAACCTAACGCAATTTAAATATTATAACCTGTGAAAGAACAACCTAAAAGCTAACCTAACGTAATTTAAGTATTATAACCTATGAAGACCAACATAAAAAGCTGACGTATAGCAATTTAAGGACTTCAATCTGTGAAAGACCAACCTAAAAGCTAACCTAACGCAATTTAAGTATTATAACCAGTGAAAGACCAACCTAAAAGCTAACCTAACGAAATTTAAGGACTTTAACCTGTGAAAGACCAACATAAAAGCTAATGTAACGCAATTCAAGTATTATAACCTGTGAAAAACCAACCTAAAAGCTAACCTAACGTAATTTAAGTACTTTAACCTGTGAAAGACCAACGTAAAAGCTACTATAATGAAATTTAAGTACTCTAACCTGTGAAAGTCCAACGTAAAAGCTAACTTAACGTCATTTACCCTGTGAAAGACTAATCTAAATGCTAACCTAACGCAATTTAAGTATTATAACCTGTGAAAAACCAATCTAAACGCTAACCTAACGCAATTTATGTACTTTAACCTGTGAAAGACCAACCTAAAGATAACCTAACGTAGTTATGTACTCCAATCTATGAAAGACCAACCAAAAAGCTAACCTAACGCAATTTAAGTACTCTAACCTGTGAAGGATCAACCTAAAAGCTAACCTAACGCAAAGTACTGAAATCGGTGAAAGACCAACCTAAAAATCAAACCTAAGAATTTACTTACTTTAACCTGTGAAACATCAACCGAAGTTACTAACTTAATTTAGATTTAACCTGTGAAACATCAACGCAGAAAGCTAACCTAACTTAATTTAAGT
The DNA here is from genome assembly GCA_030220185.1 of Diploptera punctata. NCBI lineage: Eukaryota > Metazoa > Arthropoda > Insecta > Blattodea > Blaberidae > Diploptera > Diploptera punctata. Next base: position 1,210,466 of record JASPKZ010003050.1, read on the forward strand.
ACTTTAACCTTTGAAAGACCAACCTAAAAAGCTAACCTAAAAACCAAATGTTAAGTACTCTAACCTGTGAAAGACCAACCTAAAAGCTTAACCTAATGTAATTTAAGTACTCTAACCTGTGAAAGACCAACCTAAAAGCTAACCTCTATGTAATTTTAAGTACTCTAACCTATAAAAGACCCAACCTAAATGCTAACCTAATGTAATTTAAGTACTCTAACCTGTGAAAGAACCAACCTAAAAGCTAACATAACGCAATTTAAGGGTACTCTAAAAACAAAAACCTCTGAAAACCAAGCTATAAGCTAAGCTAAACGTAAATTGGAAGTACTTTAAAAAAACCTGTAAAAGACCGAACCTAATAGCTTACCGATCTCAATTTAAGTACTGTAACCTATGAAAGACCAACCTAGAAGCTAAGCTAACTTAATTCAAGTACTTTAACCTGTGAAAGACCAACCTAAAACTATCCTAACGCAATATCAGTACTCTAGCATGTGAAAGACCAACCTAAAAGCTAACCTAACGTAATTCAAGTACCTATAATCGGTGAAAGTTCAACCTAAAAGCTAACCTTACGTAATTTAAGTGCACTAACCTGTGAAAGACCAACCTAAAAGCTAACCTAACGCAATTTAAGTACTCTAAACTTGGGTAAAGAACACAACCTAAAAATCTACAACCTAATAAAAAATCATTTAAAAACGTACTCTAACCTGTGAAAGAATGCATGCTGATTTTATTAAGTTTAAGTTGATTATTACTGACCCTATGTTGCCTGCACTGAAACACAGAATATTCGTTAAAATCAATACGGCTGCCACGTCTTCGTGTAGTTCAATATCGTGAAAAATATATTCAAAAAATCGTTAGAAAACATGTAAAAATTATTGTAAATGGTGGGAAATAATTTGAAAAATGGAAGCCTAAGAATATAATTTAACAGGAGTTTATGAAGAAATTAAACAAGTCGCGGCACAGGTTGTAAAGTTTAGCCCTTAGTTGTTTTCTAACGTTTCTTTTACAATAAGTAATAGGTTCTATTCCTAGGTAATGACATTGCTTATTTTGATTTTATAGGATATGGGTTTTGTATAGAAGAAGCATGTTTGTAGTTAAATTGGATTTCTTGAACAAGAAATGCACACAGCGAAAGAAAAGAATAAAATCAGTTCCTATCGTTATTTGTATTCACAGTGTGTTGCCAGAATCATCTATTAACAAAATTACAAGTATTTTATATAAGTCTAACTCACTGGCTCTATCGAACCCATAGGTTCATGCGCATGCTGACATAAGCTCTCCATACACCTTATCCTGAGGTAATATCTTCCAGTCATTCCTGTATAATCTACTTCCCTCAAATCATGGTTAATGCTATTCTCCCACCTCATTCTTGGTCTAGTAACTGGACGTTTTCCCTCTGGTTTTCCTACAAGAAGCTTTCATGTACCTATTTCATTTACCCATTCGTTAAACATGTCCTGCCCATCGCAATCTACGAAAATTAATTGTTCATATTATATCTGGCTTCCTATAAAGACCATGTAGTCCACTGCTGTGTAAACCTTCTCTATTCAACTGTTTGTTCACCTCTCTTTGGTACTAATATTTTGCTAAGAACTTTATTCTCAAGTACTCGTAATCTTTTCTCCTCCCTTAAAGTAAAAGTCCATGTTTCACATCCATGTTATATAACTGGGAGAATAACAGTTTTATATATTTTCCATTTAAAGTTTTTTTGAGAGAACTTGGGAGGACAATAGTCCCTGTAATTCATAATACCACGCATTCCCAGAATTGAGCGTATGTTTAATTTCTTTGTGCATCTCATTGCTATTTGTAATTATTGTGCCTCATTTGAATTCAGCCACTTCTTCAAAATTTCTCTCAATTATAATTAACTATCCATTTCCATTAACCTACATAATGTATTTCTATGTGTAAACATGTATTTAGTTTTATTGATGTTTACTTCCAGTACAAATTAATAATACTATGTGCCAAAACTCGTGATAAAGACTTTGAATTATGCTCCACTTAGCATGATGGGATTCAAGGTAGTTGGAATTGTGGAAGGTATAGTCGGCTCAGTTAGTTTACAGGCGCTTTGCTTTGTGGTTAAGTAAGTATATTTTACACACATACGTATTTAGCATATCAAGCGGCGTTCTCATGTTTTATTCACTAGATTAAATTTTTATCATAAGTAATGAAATAATAATTTTATATATTTTCAGTTTAACGTTTTTTTGAGAGAAGTTGGGACGGCAAGAGTCCCTGTAATACATAATAACATGCATTTCCAGAATTGAGTCTATGTTTAATTTCTTTGTGAATCTCATTCCTATTTGTGATTATTGTTCCTAGATATTTGAATTTAGCGACTTCTTCAAAATTTCCCTCATTTGTCATTAGCTGTCCATTTCTATGTGTGATCATATATTTAACATACATAACTATTACTAGTTTTAATTGTAATTGTATTTAACTTTTATTATTGTTCAGTTAATTCTTTAGTACTTAATATTATTGTCATTTTTTTTTTAATTTGAATGTAATATATGTTTGTACTGGTGAGTGGAAGAGAAGGCCATGTGGCCTCAACTCCACCAGGCTAAATAAATAAATAAATAAAACAAATAGTGTTTATCGTAAGTAATGCCACGAGTGATTTCCAATTTATCTAAAGAATGTGGAAATCAAGAGTCGCATTTGTTAGGACTATTTAACGAATAAAATTAAGCTGTTTACTCAAAAATCATTATTTCAATATAGTTATTTTAAAATATTTATATATTTAATATAAACGGTGATGTTTGAAAACAAATGAGAAATGTTTGTTATGCTTCATTTGTTCTTCACTGCAACCAAATCATATTATTTATTGCCAAAGGATAGCAATATTGTAAGAATGCACCCTAGTGGAGAAAAAATGAAACACACCAAACTGTTTATAACCAACATTACAGGCTATTAATTAATTTCTGATGTCCTATGATATAATTTTTTTCTGAAATGTAAATTCCTGGGAAATAATACGTTTAAGAAAATGCAAACAGTGCTTCTTTTTATTGTGGTATAATAAATTACTACGAATGTTTTTCTTATTACATCCCGCAAGCAGTATCTGTTTACATCCGTGCACTATATATATATAATCTGGTAGCCGTATTTTTTTTAGAGAGGCAGTGAGTGTAAAATAATGCTGTGACCTATTCTTAATGTTAAAAGGAGGAGCTTGATTTTAAAACAATAAAATTAAATTGATAAAATCGAGGTGAAAAATGACTGTAATTGGTCGTAAATCAAATTGATTGAAATGTGATTGGTCATTGAGTCCCATTTGGGGCGTGAGTTAAATAGTCAACTAAAGATACTGCAAAGACAAAAGTTGCAACCCTGTTAAGACAATTATATCCACGTGGAGTAGACATGGAAACGTCATTTAAAAATGCGAAGACATTATTGGCAGAGAACTGTTTTCAGAGTTTGGTGATTGTAGCGGAGACTTAGAAGCTTCTAACAAGAACTCCCCGGCTGTACCTAGCAGTAATAATGTATTTTTTAAACCAGAGGGAAACAGTTGCCTTTGATGCCGCCTGTAAACTAAATGACTGAGCCGACTATATGTAGGTCTACATTAGTAGTAGTAGTAGTAGTAGTAGTAGTAGTAGTAGTAGTAGTAGTAGTAATAGCAGAATTTTAGGAGAAAATATATAAATAAATACATGTCATACAAGATGCTTATACATTGTATACACATTTATATTTATGGCTTCCCAAACATTTGAGACTATAATACCCTTTTAGTAATAACTTAGAATACAGAGTGTGGCATGAGTCAGTTAACCATTGGTTGCAAGGGAAACAATCAAATTGGTCGAAACTGGGGTTTGAATACGAAATCTTCAGAATATAATCTCAAACACTACTAAACAATAGATTATATTCTGAAGATCCCGTATTTAGGGGATACAAACGATACATCGTGTTAAAGCCCATAACATCGACGATATACCGTAAAACGGGGCTACTTTGACATATTTTAGAAGGTTTTAAGGTCTAACTCATATGATTTATGCCAAAAAAATTGAATGTATGATTTATTGCACCAATTGAACCTTAGACTACAAATCCCATTTGGTACTGTTCTCCTCAAACAAAAACTTAGTAGGACAACAATCAGTTTTGTTTAGGTCTGTTTTGCCGATGTGCTGGGGCTAATTTGACATCACATTTGTTTTCACCCCTAATTCAAAGTAGACCAACTGTAGGTACTACTTTGACACCAATTTATCTTTTTAAAAATATTTTTATTGTAAACAATCTTACTACAAATGATCTTATAACTGTCTTCTTCTTCTCTTTAAACTTAATTTGTAGGATTTTCATCCTGTTTATTTCCAAAATCACTCCTCGGAGGAAGACGTATTAAATGTGCATTCACTGTTTATCCATCTCTTAGCTTTATAATTGTATTTTGACAAAATAAACTTAAACTTCATTATCAGTTCTGACACGCAACAGAACACAAAATTCATTTCCAGATTAAGTAAGCATACTGCATATTTTAGACTATCATATAATTATTCTAATTAGACAATCAGGAATTAATTAGAAAACATTTATTTACAACAGAGCGAATATCACTCTTAGACATAGGAAAGCCCCAGTCTGCAACAGTTCCTAAGGTTCCAGAAATCAACGTCTCCACTTCTTGATTCAAAATTGTGGGGTACCTGGCTTTCCCTGATGATCACCACGGAGTTTGTACAAAAGAGTGATTCTTTTTGCGTTATATTTCTCTGCAGCCTGCTTCTGAGATAACTTCCCACTTCTCACTTCTTCAAGGGATTTTTTAAGATCTTCATCACGGTAACTCTTGTATGAACGACTCCCAGGTTTCTTCTTATAGCCTCTAACCATTCTAACTCCTGTCCACACAGAAAATCAACTAAGAAATTATTAAGAAATTAATTTATCCTTGCTAGCAATCAATTGTTGTTTAAAGTGACACAGATGTGTCTCCAACAATTTACATTCGCCTTTAAAACAACTTAATTATTCGTGCGCCTTCAAGGAATTATCTACACCATTGCATTGTTGTCAAAATAGTCCAAAACACGCAAGAAATTTAAAATGTCAAAGAAGCCCCAATTCTGTCAAAGTTGCCCCTCGAGTCAAAGTAACCCCGGTTGACGGTATAGCCCTTTATGAACGATATTTTGACATGACTAGCGCCATCTATTGTATTATTTTGCGCTGCTCGTTCGCTACCTCAGCCACACGCGTACATTCTTATATTTAGCATCTCACCCTCACTCTCAATTGCACAACACTCATCAATGTCAACGGTCATTTTTTGTTGGCTATGATATATTTGCCTATCATAGCAACGTCGGTACCCAGTGAGCGGCTGTTTTCAGAGGCTAGGGCTACGATTACGCAAGAAATAAATCGCTTACTACGTACAACATTGTCAAAATTGTTGTTTTTAAATTCTGTTTTGCGAAATAAATAATTAATAAACATTTTCAACAATCTTTTGTGTTTTTATTCCTCCGAGACATCGAAAAAATTGGTGTTTCTCATATAATTTATTATATTTATATTATTATTATTATCGTAAGTATTATTAATGTTATTATCGTATAAAATGTTGTTTGTACATGAAATTTACATTGCTACATTTAATGCATCTTCAACTGTTTATAATTAGTATAATATATATATATATATATATATATATATATATTTGTCAAATATTTATTTGTATTTGTGCTGGTTGAGTGGAAGAGAAGGCCTTATGGCCTTAACTCTGCCAGAATAAATAAAACATTATTATTGTTATTATTATTATTATTATTATTATTATTATTATTATTATTATTATTATTATTATTATTATTATTATTATTAAAAACATCGATATATCGTTCATGAACATCGATGTTTTCAACATCAACATTTTTTATGAGCGATGTTGCATCCCTACCCGTATTCAAACCCCAGTTTCAACCAATCTCATTTTTTTTTCCTTGCAACCATGTGAAGTGGTTAACTGACTTAAGCCTATACCGTACCTGTATTTCCTTATAATATTTCTGATATTATAATAAAATATATTTACAATATAAATTTTAGAATTACTTATATTAATACTGCTTATTCACAGAGTCCTATCATTTTCATGCAGACTAAATAATCTATATTCAGAGTGGAACAAAATTGCACCGGCTAATTGCCACAGCTTCAGGAATATTGTCTAAGTATTTTGATATAAGGAACTTATGTCATCTGGTGACTTTATTACAAATTAAGGCTTATCGAGGTAATGTACGTGTAGGATGTAGCTTATAGTAACACTCCGTTGAGGTGTAGTTTCAACGTTAAAATAAATATAAAATACATGGCAAAATAAACTAAAAGAAGAATATGAAAAACGGGTACTTTGTATAAACACAGAGGAAACTAAATACCTGTGTATAGGAGAAGAGATGGAAAATATAAATTTCAACTATGGAGAAGAACTAAAACCTAGTATTGAATGCACTTATTTAGGAACAAAATTTAGAACATTCAGGCGATAGCACAGTGGAAATTAAAAATAGAATCGCACAAAGAAAACGAGCAATAAATGCTTTAAACTCCATTTGGTGGAGCAAAAATTATTACAAAAAATATAAAATTACAAATATATCAAACCATAATTCAGAACATTTTAACATATGGTGCTGAAGTCTGGAAAATTCCTACCAGAGAAATGAAAATAATTTTAAGTATAGAAATGGATGTTTTAAGAAGATCAGCTGGAAAATATAGAATGGATAGAATACGAAATAAAGAAATAAGGGAAATTATGGGTGTGCAAGAGGAGCCGGACATCATAGACATCATAGAAAAGAAAAGATTACAGAAAAGATTACAGTGGTATGGCCATGTCAAAAGAATGCCAGAGCAAAGATTGCCTAAAATTGTTATGGAATGGATTCTAATGGAAAGGAGAAAGAGAGGAAGACCGAAGAAAACTTGGATAGAAGGGGTACAAGCGGCTATGAATATCAGAGGATTGGAGGAAGATCAATGTTGGGCAGAGAGGAATGGTGTTTAGTTTCCCGAAGACGGCGGCAGCTGCCATGATACCGGATGATGATAATAAAATTACTAGCTAATACTCGGTGTGCGTTGCTACGCCTAAATAAATGAAATATTAAAGGTTAATTAAATTGTATGGTATACGCTGAGACGAACCAAACATGGTAGTTGTTTGTTTTTAATTTCGGATTTCAAGTAAACCTCCACTTCTAATTGGCGAACTTCGCTAATTTTTTGGATAATACCTACCTCGGTTTATTTTAATAGGTTATTCTAAATTTCGTTGTGAAACATCGAAAATTGTGACCGCTAGAGCACTATTTAAAATTTCACCTCAGGTGAACTCTTACACCTAATGGTTTTAGAGGGTCCAATTGCGAATCTAAACCATCCAGGGACCCAGTCAAACACACACAAAAAATTCATCAAAATCGGTCCAGTCGTTTAGGAGGAGTTCAGTGACATACACATGTACATAACAATTACACACACACACACACACACACACATATATATATATATATATATATATATGTCCACCGCTGTAGTCTCGAGGTAGCGTGCTGCGGGCCCGGATTCGATCCCCGGTCGGGGCAGTTTTTCTGGGTGAGGTTTTTACGGGGTTTTTCCTCACCTGTACGACAAATGTCAGGAAAACTTTAAGGCCCAAACTGTCCCCGAAATCATATGGCCATCATCACCCTTACCATTATCATCATCATCCTTCACCGGTGTGGAAAGCAACGGGAAGCTACCACACCTACAATTCCCTAGTAAAGCTGCATGCATAGCATGAAAATGCTATGATTGCAGTGAAGGACCTGCCTTCGGGCAGAATTACTATGATGGATGGGTGGATATATATATATATATATATATTATATATATATATAAAGATGTATCTTGAAGTCCATCACCTCAACTTCTTATGTTACTAAAAAACCGCAGTCATATCGGGACTAGTCCTATATCATCAGCAGAAGCAAATAGATCTATGGTTCTCTAACCTCATTGAAGTACTAGCTAACTTGTGATAATTTAGCAATACTCTCTATAAAATTATTACAAGCAAGTCTGTACTTAAATGAGGGTTGATCACAATAGACCTCCTTACTTTCTGCTGATGATGGAACTAGTCCCGAAAGACCCAGTTTTTTAATAATCTAAGAAGTTGAGGAGACGGTCCCTTAAGTACATAATTTTGTATTACGCTATAAGTTTAACATGTAGGATACATTTGGACCGTGATTAGTATTGCCGGATTTTTTAAATGCAATTTTTAACATCCGTAAAATGATGTACACGCATGGATAGATTACATAACGAATCAATAAGAAATAAACTGGAGATATTTTCAATACTACACAAACTAGAAGAGCACAAATACCAATGGAAAGAACATTTAGACAGAATGGACAATACAAGATTACCCAAAACGATCAACACCTACAAACCGCATGGGAAAAGCGGCCAAGAAAGCGATGGATTTGAGATCGGTACAGGCAGCATTTTCCTAATCCTAGAAAGGAAGAAGAAAAAGAAGAAGAAATATGTAATATCAAAATTACAAAGAGACGTTAATTTTTTTGTGTTTATTTACTTATTTATTCTAATTCAGGTAATATAAATTTTGTCATTTTTTTGCGGTTACAAGTTTTTAAAATGATTTTATTAAACTGAAAGGGCGAATAAAATGATTTTACACAACTTTCGTACATAAATACAGTAGGCTATGTCCCATGAGATTAGGTACAACCCTAAAATCTATCATGATACAAAACACACTGAGTCACAACATATTTCTCGATTTTCAGGAGTTAGTTCCGTCGATGAGCAAAAATAGTTTTTTTTAGGTATTGCCAGTCTACCCTTGTACTACCACCATTGTTCTCACGCACTTTTTCGAAATAATCTCTAACGCTAAGAGTTGTTTCTCTGGTTTGCGAATTGATAGTCTTCCGACTCCTTCGCGGCATTATGACGCTTAAAATCACAGATAACAGCACATTGTAATAATACTCCAACTGATTCGTTCACTACAAAAAACCGTACTGACTTGACTACACCGCTTTGTTTTGTAAATCATGTGTAGCGGTTCCGCCAAAAACCGGGTAGGTGTGGCCACGGATTTTAGAACGGCTCGACTGTAGAAATCCGGACTCTAATGATTAGATATATTCTGGTAGATTACAAAGGAAAATTAAAGTTTAAGTAAAAATTAAAAATATAGCACCCGCATTGTAAATAGCATGAACTATAATACAATAATACAAAGGTTGATCATAGTAGTCAGATTGATGCATAGAGGCAAAGGAAATCTCGGGTATTCTATGCCACCATGCTATATTCTTGCAAGCCCATGTTTTCCCTTAACAGAGATTTAGGCGTCTCCCCCTACAGGGAAGAATTTGAACCATACTAATTTAGTTACACTTGTTTTCGTATAGATGTCATTTGAGTGGTCAGTGTTCCGCCTCATACTGACATCTAGGAAACCAAGGTAGTACTAGGACGGGAAAATTCGGTAAATTTTGCTTAGAGGCCTTTTCATTCAGGCTTAAGGATCTTTTACGAGCCTGAAAATCTTCAGACTCGGGACCCACGGCTTAAAGTCCCTCCCGGAGGACTTGATCCTTGGATTTTTCCATCCTAAAAATATCCATCGACCCCGGCCGGGTTTGAACCCGCGAACCTCGGGACCAGGCACAAGGAGCATAACCACTAGTCCACCGCGGCCGATTACCATGCTATATACATTAAAAAAAACTAAAAACACAAAATTGAGGGGTCTAGTGAGAGAGGGAGCTATGCCACTTTGAGAAGAAATTGAAATAAATTGGGTTTTATAAATCACTAGCTAATACCTGGCGTGCGCTGCTGCAACGCCTAAATAAATGTTAATGTGTTTTTACCAACAGCCTTGAGCTGCTATGCTTGCCCGGGAATCAGCTTATCCCGATCTTCTTGGCATAAATGAAAGACAAAAATGGTTATTGTGAATTATCCGTAAAAGATAAACATATGCTGTCGCGGACTTTTTTGTCAAGTTTTCTGAGATGTTCAATTTCGTGTACAATAATTTGGTGTATTTGTTATGGTTTAGGCAGCGTAAGCCATTTAAGCGTCAAAATAGGGACTTTATTTCACTTTTTCACTACAAAGAGTGATTTTTAGGGGCAAAGGGGTAGAGTATTACAACTATCTTACAGCCTATGTTCATCCCCGGAATCACCTGAACATTTTTCAAAAAGCCCCATCTCAGTCGGATGAACGGTATGGCAGAACATGCTTGCCCGGGAATCTATTTATCCCGATCTTCTTGGAATCAATTAAATACAAAAATGGTTATTGTGAGTTATCCGTAAAAGATAAACACATGCTGTCGCGGACTTTTTGTAGAGGTTTTTGAAATATTCAATTGTGTGTACATTAATTTGGTGTATTTTTTATGGTTTTGGGCAGCGTAAGCCATTTAAGCGTCAAAATAGGGACTTTATTTTACGTTTTTCGTTACAAAGGTGATTTTTAGGGGCGAAGGGGTTGAGTATTACAACTCTCTTATAGCCTATGTTCATCCCGGGAATCTCCTGAACATTTTGCAAAAAAACCCATCAAAATCAACTTTTTCCTTCTTTCACTTACTGTTATGTAAACTATGCAAAAGGAAAAAAATATAAATTTTAACATAAATAGCACTGATCATTTCCATTTCTTCTCAAAGTGGCGTAGCTCCCTCTCTCGCTAGACCCCTCAATTTATTGTTACAGTATGTGGATAATTACCTGAGAGTAACAAATATTCGTATATTGATTTTTAAAAAAATGACTTCATCAACATATTTTAATTGAAGAAAAAAGGGCGCTGATCAGGAGAGGGCCCCTGTCATTGTTCATGATTTTTTCATCGTTTTTTATAAATATCACATTAATTATGTCAATAAGTAATTTGAAATTGTCAGTCACGTGATGTGATGTAATAAGAATTGTAACTGATATTGTGTTTATACATTTTATCCTGTTTTTATTCAATTAGTAACTAGTCTTGATAATGATAGCCTCGCTATCGAAATGCGTTCACTATTTTAAGAATTTGGGGGCACGCCGTAGCGTAGTGGTTAAGGCACTGAGCTACAAGCCGGAAGGTCGAGGGTTCAAGTCCCGGTAGGGTCAGGATTTTTAAACTGACCCAAACCTTCTGGCGGCACTATGGCCCTGGGGTCGACTCAGCCTCTAACGGAAATGAGTACCAGACGCTTGTTCTGGGGGTTAAGACGGCCGTCACGCAGGGCTGACAACCCGGCTGACATCAAGTGCCTATTGTCCAGAAATAGTGAGAGCCTTAACCTCCTACTGCCCCAAGGGCCTCCTGAGGCCTGTAGTGGGATTACTTTACTTTACTTATTTTAAGCATTTAGATGATTTGGATTTTATTGGCTACGTGTAATACAAGGTCCTGTTCATTAATATACACTTCTCTGTGTTTCGCACTGCTCTCTTTATTAACTCTAACTTGTATGCGGTTGTCGTGGCTAAAGTTTCAGCCCCTGCATTTAAGTTAATTTGGCAGTATAAAGTATTTGGAACGAGTTAAGTTTTTAGAACCTCCTGTTCCGGGTTCTTCGACTGCTGTTGTATCGCCTCTGTAGAACTACTGCTAATACAAGCAATATGGCACCCACTGCTGCTAGGCTCAGCACTACAGCGAGCATTGGCCCTGAGACACCTAGAGTTATTTCTAAGTTGTCTTCTTTCTCAGGCATCATACGTAACTTTTCATTGGTCTCCCTGCATAAGGCTGGATATTTCCAGTCGAAGAAGTGGGCAAGTCTCTTGTTCCGCAGTGTAGCAGGAGAATTGCATCTGTATCAAAACCAAAAAACAGTCGTTGAGTGACAAAACGTGACCACAAGCTAATATAATAATAATAATAATAATAATAATAATAATAATAATAATAATAATAATAATAATAATCCATCCATAGTAATTCTGCCCGAGGGCAGGTCCTTCACTGCAATCATAACATTTTCATGCTATGTTTTGCAGCTTTACTAGGGAATTGTAGGTGTGGTAGCTTCCCGTTGCTTTCCACACCGGTGAAGGATGATGATGATGATAATGATAAGGATGATGATGATGATGGCCATATTATTTCGGGGACCGTTTGAGCCTTAAAGTTTTCCTGACATTTGTCTTGTACCGAATGTGCTATTTCGGTACGAAACATCTGTACTGTTATCCACCTTCTACAGTGATATTAATGAACTATGCCAATTTCCTTTCTCTTTGTGTTTACTCCCACTCTCCTTCCTACCCCTCCCTTTCCTCTGTTTGTAGTGCGCAACTTCCCCTTCTACATCGGAACTCTAAAAAAAGGCGAAGTGGTAAACTGTATCATTCATTCATTCAATGTTAGTTTGGTTATTGTCTGAAGGACGTGAGCTCAAGGAGAACTGTGTTGTTTTGAGTTTGGTCCGGTAAGCCAGGGTGGGGTACCCTCGGCTGGTCTAAAAGGTATGCATGAGTGTTTATATGTGTGAATATTATCTTTTTGTTATTATTGTTGTTTTCTTTAAACTTTAGAATGATCAAGTATAATTTATGTTTAATATATTTTCATATTTCAACTTCAGACGTACAATTCAAATATTAAATCTTATTTTAAGTAAACAAGAATGTCCAATTATTGTATTTGCTAGTTATGCTGCAGCTGTCTTGTATAATTCCTGTTTACGAGCTTTCTCAAGTTTATATTAGCTCCCCTTTCCCGTCTAGCTTTCATGGTTGAAAATAGTATATTGAGTTTAAGAACGAATCATAAATTACTACAGTGTGTTAAGGAATTTTTTGTCAATAATTAATACATGTTAGTAAATCTATATATGAAAGATGAATCAATCTTTCCCTCTGATGGACCCGGGAAAAGAATTATAAATAGCACTGACAGTTATGATCTGGACGCTACTGTAAGTAGAACTAAAACTGAAATAAAATAAAAAATGCATAAAGCTATGGAAATTTCCACAATATTGTATGGATGTGCAACTTAGGATCCAACGAAAAAAAAAAGTTAGGATACAGACGGCGGAGATGAGGTTCCTCAGACAAGTTAAAGGATGTACAAAATTTGATAGAATTAGAAATGAAGATATAAGATATGAATTAAAAGTGCAGCCTTTAATGCATAAAATCACTAACTATAGGCAAAAATGGATTGATCACATGAATGGAATGATAAGGAGATATATTCACTGCTAGCAAGAAATTATCAAGCAAGAGGAAGACTTGATGTCGGAAGACCCAGAAAATGTTGGGTTGATGCAATATGAAGTCGGGACAGGCAATTGCCTATTCCTTGGAGTGACGATGATGATGAAAAATGGATTTTTGGAGTAGTTGAGCTGGAATTTGGGTTAGTTTAAAAATCGTGACTCCATCGAAAAATGAACCCGTGACTTTTCAGCTGTACATTGTAATAGAAAAGTACTGACACTTACCTAAATTCATAGAGAAGTTCTGAGTTGGTTTTGTATATAGTTGGTAGTAATGTATCTAGAACCCACTGGAAAGGACACGTACAAGACCATGGGTTTTCCTGTAAGTTCACTTCCTTCAGCGTTTCCCAGTCTATCATTTCCTGGTCAAGAGATGTCAGCGAGTTCGAACTCAGGTCCAGCTGTAAAATTCATATTCAATACGGCTCATTAGACTAGAATACCAAATTAATCATAAGTAATGCCACGAGTGATTTCCAAATTATCGATAAATTCACGACTCACGAAGTGAGGAGTGAATTTATCTAGAGAATTTGGAAATCAAGAGTGGCATTTGTTAGGACTATTTAACGAATAAAATTAAGCTGTTTACTCACAAATCATTATTTAACTATAGTTATTTTAAAATATTTATATATTTAATGTAAACGGCGATGTTTGAAAACAAATGAGAAACGATAGGTACGCTTCTACTGCTTCATTTGTTTATCACTGCAACCAGATCATACTATTTATTGCCAAAGGAACGCAATATTGTAAGGAGGAGCTTTCTTTAATATGGTAATTATAACACTGATAAATATTCGGTGAAACACGACTCTGATTGGTTGTAAAACAGAAATCATTGAAACGTGATTGGTCATTGACTCCCATTTGGGGCATGAGTTAAATAGTCATCGTAACTACTGACACGGTCATGGAAAAGCGCTACCTCCTCTACTATTCAATTTTGTACTTGACAACGCCATCAAATCTTTAGAGGATTTAGAAGGCCAACATTAATGGTATTAATAAGCTGTTAGTTTATGCTGATGATGTAGTATTATTGGACAATAGCGAGGAGATACTAAAGGCTAACACGTACACACTATTGAAAGAAATTAGGACTGGAAGTAAACATTAATCAAACTAAATACATGGTCACACATAGAAATAAATTATATAATGGAAATAGACGGCTAATGACGAGTGAGGGAAATTTTGAACAAGTTTCTGAATTCAAATACCTAGGAGCAATAATTACAAATAGGAATGAGGCGCACAAACAAATTAAACATAGGCTCAATTCTGGAAATGCGTGCTATTATACATTATAGGGACTCTATTCGTCCCCCTTCTCTCAAAAAACGTTAAAGTGAATATATAACTGTTATTTCTCCCAGTTATATTATATGGATGCGAAACATGGACTCTTACTTTAAGGGACGAAAAATGATTACGAGTATTTGAGAATAAAGTTTTTAGGAAAAAATTTAGACCAAAGGGAGATGAACAAACAGGTGAATGGAGAAGACTATATAAACAGTGAGCTACATGATATTTATGGGAAAGTAATATAATAAGAAGAGTTAAGTATCGTAGATTCCGATGGGCAGGGCATGTGGCATGATTGGGAAATGAAAGAGAGGGGCATGGACACTTCTTGTAGGAAAATCAAAGTGAAATCGTCCAGTTGGCAGACCAAAAATGATGTGGGAGAATAGCATTAACTATTATTTGATTGTACAGAGGATGGTTGGAAAACATTAGCTCAGGTTAGGGATGTATGGATACCTTATATCCGCGCGGTCACAAACCTACGGGTTCGACAGTACGAGTGACTTATATAGATAATTATCATCCAGAATTCATAAGTCATTTTTCCTCAGGCAGAGTTATGGCGGGATTATGATCAACGTTCGTTGACGTTGCGTTGCGTTTGAGTTCGTTCATGTTTATCAAATACACCTTCCACGTATTATATTATGATGAACGTTTGCAGGGTACGGCGCATGATGGCGTTGGTTGTACAGATCAAGCTTCAACAAACGCAAACGTAACGTCATATCGTTCAAATCATGTGACATCGACGGTTCCCTCGTTTCATTTGTTTATAGCTGAATGTTGTTGACCTTATTGGAGCCAATGAATTACAATATTTTGATATTTTAATAATTATATCAATATGAGAGACGGTGTGCTTACTGATAGCACGAATTTAGCCTATATAGTCCTCGTAATAGGCTATACTTACTTACTCACTGGCACTATCGAACCCGTAGGTTCATGGCCGCGCGGACATAAGCTCTCCACACATCCCCATCCTGAGCCAATGATTTCCAATCATTCCCTGTACAATCTACTTCCCTCAAATCATAGTTAATGTTATTCTCCCATCTCATGCTTGGTCTACCAACTGGGCGTTTTCCCTCTGGCTTTCCTACAAGAAGCTTCCATGCACGTCTTTCATTCCCCATACGCGCAACATGTCCTGCCCATCGCAGTCTACGAGACTTAACTGTTCTTATTATACTACATAGTAATATTATAATGATATTCTGGAAAGAAAAATTAATGTCTGAACCAGGAATCGAACCGTGCATCTCTAGTTCTCCAGACTAGTGTACAGCCCACAAGTCTGGAGAACTAGAGGTTGGAACAAAAAAAAAAGGGGGTTACTCTATGTTGCTTTATATAAGGTAAAATGTATTGGATTAGTGGGTGTGGGATTTAACACAGGAATTCCCATAATGTGAGAATTTTAGGCTCGCGGTCTAGTCAGAGTGGGTTCGGTGAGAGAAGAAGATAAGTTTATCTCAAGAAATAACGAAGGAACTTTGTACGGGCACGATAGTTTTATCAATAATTGAAGTTCACAAGCCACTCGATTTATTTTGTATACGAGTCACTATACAGCCAATTTAATATGTTGAAAACATTTATTGATGTGATATTATTAGCGATTTGAATTCTCGATGGAATAATGAAGAATTATTACCAGTATCGATTTATTACGACGTTCTGTTCAAATATTTAACTTCTTTGATAATTTAATTTGCTGATTTAGTGGAACTTATCCTAAGTTCTTCCTCCTCGATTAGGGGTTATATTTTATATTTGAAATACTAGCGGTCGTTATTTTCCCGCAGTTAAACAAAACTTAATCGATGTTTTCCCTTCGCTAGCTGGGAGGATTGCATGTTGTACGCGTCTCCGTTTTATATATTTAAAACTTCAGTATTCCTTCAATCGTTCAGGTTGCTATAGGAGAAGGGGTTACAATTTATTCCCATTGGTTTAAACATATGTGGACATATATTACATATATATAAAGAGTGTGAATTTTCTTTGATTCTGTTGTGACGCAGCTAACAATGTTGCCAAGTTTGTTTTATTGTTAGGCCTATTGGGTTTTCTATTTAGGGCCTAGCAACTTATTTAAAAACTGTTAGTTTCAATTAATTTTAATGTATTATTCGTAGTTGTTTTTCAACTGATATGTGTCCAAATTTTAATTTTAAACTCCATAGTGAAACTCCAATTGTAAACATTTTGTCATAATTGTCATTCATAAACATTATTTTGACTTGACATTCTGATACATTTCTATTAACATAGAGTTTGGTATCTATAGGTTCCTATTGTATTAGGTACTTGTAAATCATGTATTCCTTTGTTATACCATACGTCTTCTAGACTTTCTGGCGCTGTCTGTATTGGAATAACCGAAATTTAACTAATGTAGTTGTCTTAGTCATTAAAAAAAGGAAATCAACTGTTATATAATTAATAAAATTGATTCATTAATATGATCATTGGATTGCAAATACATTTTTGAATAGTTTAAGTCCAAACTTGAACTAATTAATTTTATTGTAAGCTACTTTGATACCTTTACTACTATTGAGTGGTTATTTTAATATCTGATGTTTTATAGTAGAGGCCTAAATAAGTTCTGCCTTCAAGGTCCACGGTTGGATTCCTGGTTCAGACATTAATTTTTCTTTTCACAATATCATTATAATATTGTCCACCGCTGTGATCTCGAGGTATCGTGCTGCCTTGTCACGCAGCGGGCCCGGGTTAGATCTCCGGTCGGGGCAGTTTTTCTGGGTGAGGTTTTTATCGGGTTTTTTCCTCACCTACAAGACAAATGTCAGGAAAACTTTAAGGTCCAAACGGTCCCCGAAATCATATGGCCATCATCATCATTCTTATCATTATCATCATCATCATCATCATCATCACAACCATCCTTCACCGGTGTGGAAAGCAACGGCAAGCTACCACACCCACAATTCCCTAGTAAAACTGCAAGCCTAGCATAAAAATTATATGATTGCAGTGAAAGACCTGCCTTCGGGCAGAATTACTATGGATGGATTATATTATAATATGATCCATTATTGGAACTGTGTTAAAATAACAGTATTGAAAAATGTTAGATAACATCGTTTACTGCTTATAAAAGTGGTGGTGTAAAATTCTCAAATATAGATACTTCTAAACAAAGCCGGCCGTTGGCGATAGTAGTGACACCTACCAGGCAGCGGACGAAACGAGAATTATAGATTTGTATATGTGAAAGAATTGTTAATGTTTGTGTCAAGTCTAGAATGGTATAGTGGGCTGCCCACTAGTCTGGAGAACTAGAGGTCCGCGGTTCGATTCCTGGTTCAGACATTAATTTTTATTTTCACAAATCATTATAATATGATCCATTATTGGAACTGTGTTAAAATAACAGTATTGGAAAATGTTAGAATTTATATAGAACAAAAATCACTCAGAATGTAAGAGAAAGAAGGAAGCTATTTGGAAATAAATAGGAAACATTTTACAATGTAAGTACTGCCATAATATGTCTATTTACCATCTTTCGTCTTATCATATTTACCTTCTTTAAATACAGTACATAAAAATGCAAATAAATCAGTATAAGTTCATCAACCTGACCGCAACGTCAATGAAGGTTGATCATGATCAGAGACCAGAAGTTTACGCATAAAAAATCCTTAAAATAGGCAGGCAAAAGGCATTATAAATAGCTAAAATAGACAATAGAAGGCAATTAGAAAAACTTACAAATTGAGATTTTCGACTCGATGTTGCAATAACTGTTGGAAGTAAAGAAACCTTCCCAGTAATCTTGGAAAGTGCATTTTTTGTTGATTGTACTGATATGTTACTATAGGCTATAAAATGTTTATTTTCGTAGTTCACTGACTGCTCACATATTTTGCATATGAGTTTGTTACCGTCAGTATAAAATACGTTGGATCCAAAAGTACCAACGTAATTTGCATTTTACTGCGTAAAGGAACACTGAATTTCGGCATCTTGCTGCTAGCTAGAATAACGTCGCAATGAAAACTGAAAGATAAATTAAAATAAACCCGCACTCATTGTCGTCTTTTCAAATAAACACATGCAGTAATTAAAATGCTTTCTGCTATTTATATATTTTTTTGCACAGCAGCACTCATTGTTGCGAAGAGAATAATTAGGCCTATGAACTGACTGAAAGACAATAATATACATTAGGTGTAGTCACTTTCATTGTAACGGTTATAGAAATAAATTAAAATACATGTAGGCAATTTTTAATAGCAAATTAATAAACAATAGATAAATAATCAAATAAAGGCAACAAAAAGATTTATTTTATGAATTAGGCATTTATATGGAAAAATGGGGACTTTATACAAACATTGAGAAAACTAAATATCTGTGTATAGGAGAAGAAATGGAAAATATAAATTTCAACATTGGAGAAGACTTGGTATTGAATGCACTTATTTAGGAACAAAATTAGACCATTCAGGCGATAACACAGTGGAAATTAAAAATAAAATAGTTCAAACAAAACAAGCAAGAAATGCTTTAAACTCTGCTTGGTGGAGCAAAAATATTACAGAAAATAGAAAATTACAAATATATCAAACCATAATTCGGAGCATTTTAACATATGGTGCTGAAGTCTGGAAAATTCCTGCCAGGGAAACGAAAATAATTTTAAGTACAGAAATGGATGTTTTAAGAAGATCAGCTGGAAAATCTAGAATGGATAGATTACGGAATAAAGAAATAAGGGAAGTTATGGGTGCATAAGAGGAGCCAGACATCATAGACATTATAGAAAAGAAAAGATTACAGTGGTATGGCCATGTCAAAAGAATGTCAGAGCAAAGATTGCCTAAAATTGTTATGGAATGGATCCCAATAGAAAGGAGAAAGAGAGGAAGACCGAAGAAAACTTGGATAGAAGGGGTACAAGCTGCTATGAATATCAGAGGATTGGAGGAAGATCAATGTTGGACAGAGAGGAATGGTGTTTAATTTCCGGAAGACGGCGGCAGCTGCCATGATACCGGATGATGATGATGATGATGATGATGATGATATATTTAAAGAGGCAGAAAAAGGCAACGAAAGAACACTTGGGAAGGATGACTGAGAATAGAATACCGAAAGCAGCATATAGCTATTCACCACGAGGAAGAAGAAGTCTGGGAAGACCAAAGAAAAGATGGAAACAGCAGCAATTTGGAGCCGGAACAGGCTAGTAAATAAGCCTAAACCGTGAGGATGAAGAAGAAGGAGAAGAAAAAGGCAACATAAAACTGTGACATTTTAATCACCAAGGCATAATTCATAAAAGTTCACTCTCAAATTGAAGATAAATTTGACACACTTAAAAAGGAATTCTGCCAAAGTTCCGGTCTCTGATCATGATACACCAATTCAAATTATGCGTTGTAGCTTACTCTCTCAACGCAATATAATACAGCGCAACATCAACCAACGTTGATCGTAAAACCCGCCATTAACATGAACGAGCTGTAAGCTCATCATGATATTTTCGTAACTTTCGTATTACGTTGAATGATTGGAAAACAGCGCAGGATAGGGATGTGTGGAGAGCTTATGTCCGCGCTGCCATGAATTAATTGGTTCGATAGTGCCAGTGAGTTAGTTAGTTTGTATTGAACTTACCTTGCAAAGAGCTACATCCTTGAAAGCTCCACGTTGAATATTAGCAAGGCGAGGGTTATGGGACACCCTTATGAAAAGTTCTCTAGTGCACTCCACTTCCATATTCTCCAGTTCGCCTTCTGTTTCATAATCGCTGCTGGTGTGTCTTCCACATCCACCACATGACGATGACAGTCCTAAAACAGTGTATTATAATTTAAGTTTATTTATTTATAAACAGTTTTACAATGTAAAAAAATGCTTATGTCCAAAGCTTTTTAAAATTCCATCTTGTTTCTCCATTCTTCTCTATCTTCCCATACCAATTCGCACTATGATGTTTTCACATATATATATATCCGCCATCTGGCGATAGTTTCTTTAAGTGTTCGCGCATGCGCACTATGATTCAGTAGAACTAAGGAAAACATTTTGGTAAAGAAATGCAAACTAAACTTTTTCCACTTGTTTTATTTTATATAAGTGGGTGACCTCCAATGGAATGCAGGACATAAATTTATTAGAATGTCTATGCTCGACAGGGAAATTGGAGAATATGAATGTAACGACAGAGATACGTGGGTTCGAAATACAGAATGCAGGAATCTCGCTTGGTGATGATGATACTCGTACGGTAATCTCTTATACTCTCTTAAAGTGAGAGATTTTACCCTAATATATATACATGTGTGTGTTATCAATCTGCACAATTGGTACTGACCTGAGAAAGCTCCTTCTTTTAGTTCCTCTATCTCCTCCAGATGGCTGACGCTCACCCACGTGAGGTTTATCATACCCAATGAGGCTCGCTCATCATCTCCGCCAGATGGAAAGAAAATATTTCGAATTGGGTTGAAATCCAAACTGAGACTGCGCAGTGCTGGCATTGCCTGTCCGTGTATCTGCTCAGGGATGGATTCTAACTTGTTTGAAGAAAGGTCCAAGTTTTCCAAATACTGGCACATTGTGATAGAGAACTTCTCTATCTGATTGTTCGACACGTTCAGTACCTGAAACCCAATCAAAATATAGAACGAATATCGGTTGTTCCAAAACGGGATATCAGCTATAATCCAGTGTTTATGTTCCTTGTCTCTAGTCCCGAGGGTCGAGGGTCGAGGGTACAAGCCGGCCACGACCAATGAATTTTTATGATGGATCAATCCAAGAGACACCTCAGATTATGATTGGATTGAGTTCATCCAATTTAACAAAAGGATATGAGAAATACTTTGTAATATATGACGCGAAAAAAAACTAAGATCAAATCATACACTATGCGCATGCGCCAACAGACGCGAAGTGGTTTACACTATGGAATCACAGGATGCAGCCAACATATACACGATATTTGAACGTTGTCAACGAAGCTAAAAGCTAACCTACGCAAATTAGGTACTCTAACCTGTAAAAAACCAACCTAAAAGCTAACCTAACGCAATTTAGGTACTCTAACCTGTGAAAGAACATATGCTGATTTTATTCAGTGTAAGTTAATTAGTGAAAAGGTAAAAAGTAAAGAGATCCCATTAGAGGCCTCAGGAGGCTCTTGGGGTAGTAGGAGGTTAAGGCTCCCACTTTTTCTGGACAATCGGCACTTGATGTCAGCCAGGTTGTCAGCCCTGAGTGACGACCGTCTTTACCCCCAGAACAAGCTTCTGGCACTAATTTCCGCTAGAGACTAAGTCACCCCAAGGCCATAGTGTCACCAGAAGGTTTGGGTCAGTTTAAAAATCGCACAGACTCTATATTGGCTGCAATGGAACACATTATATTGGTTAAAATCAATATGGCTGCCACGTCCTCATGTGGTTGAATATCATGAAAAAATAATCGTTAAAAACATGTAAAAATCACTGTAAATGGTAGGAAATAATTTGAAAAATGAAACCGTAAGAATAAAATTTGACAGGAGTTTATGCAGGAATTTAAAAAGTCGCGTTACAGGTTGTAAAGTTTAGCCGAAATATAATATATTCAGTAAATCAGTAATATTAGACCTGCTGAGTAATTAGCTTAATTTACCCTGTCCTTGCGTAACGGGCTTTTATTACAATTACTTTTGCCTAATTTTCATAATGAAGTCCATTTATGGCGGGATTACGATCAACGTTCGTTAACGTTGCGTTGCGTTACGTTTGAGTTCATTCATGTTTATCAAATACACCTTCCACATATCATATCATGATGAACGTTTGAAGCGTAAGTCGCATGATGGCGTTGGCTGTACATTGGCAAGGTCAAGCTTCAACAAACGCAAACGTAACGGCAATACGTTCAAATCACGTGTTATTGACGGTTTCCTCATTTCATTTGTTTATAGCTGATTGTTGTTGACCTTATTGGAGCCAAAGAATTACAATATTTTGATATTTTAATAATTACTAGCTAATACCCGGTGTGCGCTTATACGCCTAAATAAATACAAATTAATGTATTTTATGTTTAGTTGAATAAGTGGAAGGAAAAATGATTATAAATTTATATTTTTTAGATACTCCATGTTGATTATCCGACGTTGCCCGGAAATTTACTTATCCCGATCTTGTTGACACAAATGAGCTGAAATACGAAAATTGATATATTTTATGTTTAGTTAAATAAGTGAGAGGAAACATTTATATCGTAATTATTTTTAGATACCCCGTGCTGTTTACCCGGCGTTGTCCGGGAATCTACTCATCCCGATCTTCTTGGCATAAATGAGCTGAAAGACAAAAATTAATGTACTTCTTATGATTAGTTGAATAATTAAAATGAAACATAATTATAAATGTATATCGTAATTATTGCTGATTTCCCGGTGTTGCCCGTGAATCTACTTATCTCGATCTTCTTGGCATAAATGAGCTAAAAGACAAAATTCGTTATTGTGAGTTATCCGTAAAAGAATACCCGCCATGTGCTGCTATGCTTGCACAGGAATCTACGTACTTTTCTCAATCTTCTTGACATCAGTGAAAGACAAAAATGGTTATTGTGAGTTATCCGTAAGGGATAAACATATGCTGTCGCGGACTTTTTTGTAGAGCTTTTTGAGATATCCAGTTCTGTGTAGCCTACATTAATTTTGTGTATTTGTTATGGTTTAGGCAGCGTAAGTCATTTAAGCGTCCAAAGAGCTATTTTTTTCACGTTTTCCACTACAAAGGGCTATTTTTAAGGATATAGGAGTTGAGTATCACAACTCTCTTATAGCCTATGTTCATCCCGGGAATCTCCTGAACATTTTACAAAAAGCCCCATCACAATCTGATCAACGGTATGGCCGCGCATAAAGTACGAACAAACAAACAAACAAACATACATTTTTATATATTAGATATCAACATGAAAGACGGTGTGCTTACGAGTTTGTGCGATCGCACGAAATTTATATACAACAAAAATCGCTCAGGATATAAAAATAAGGGAAAAAAGGAAGCTATTTGGAAATAAATAGGAAACAATTTACAATGTAAGTATTGCCATAATATGTATATTTAAGATATTTCGCCTGAACACATTCCCCTTCTTTAAATATGGTAGGTAAAAATGCAAATAAATCGGTGTAAGTTCATAAAACTGACAACAGAGTGAGCTAGCAGCCATAAACATCAATGAACGTTGATCATGATACACCGTGGATACACCTACTCAAATTGTGCGTTGTAGCTTGCCCTCTCCACAGAGTATTTAATGCACTCTCAATGCAATGTAACATCAATGAACGTTTATCGTAATCCCGCCATAAGTCTTACAAGGGAACTGTCAACCATTGCATGCCGAATTCTACCTTCACATATTTTTTTTTCCAGAAAAACGTTATGATGTATCAAGGTCATATCCAAAAAAATGTGCGTTTTTAACTACAAGGCACAGAAATTGAAGCCAGAATCAAGCCACTGTACGGAGCAGAAGTTCATCCCTGCATGAGTTAAGAGCAGAATGAAGTGAGGCGGGACGCGGCTCCGACTGCGAATAGTGAAGGTTATCCAGTCTACCAATACAGGAGTTGTATTACTTCCCTATATTTTAAATGGCGCTGGATTTTAGCGCCTTGCAGTTAAAAATAGCACACTTTTTTTACCCCACCTTTGTACATCAGTGTGCTTCTCTGGAAGAAATTTCAAGATTAATTTCGGCATTTAATAGTTGGCAGTTCCCTTATTAGTTATTTTTGAGCGTATGTCTAGTGTAATATTAAATTTAAGAACAAATTTAATACTTACTTTGATATTAGTGTTAATGTTGATCTCCAAGGATTTTAATTTATTTTGCTGGAGATACAATTCCTGAAGACCACTGATTGAGAATACAAATGCATTGATTTCAGTAAACAAATTGCTGCTCAAATCGAGGATTTCAGTGCCAGAAGGAATATTTGCATTCGCGTTCAAATCTTTCAGCTCGTTGTGAGAAAGATTAAGTTTCTCAAGTGAGTTCATTTCTACAAAAGAATTGTCATCAATCTTCCCGATGTTATTGCAAGAGAGATCCAAACTAGCCAAGGATCGCAGAGAAATGAACGTGTAAGTATTAACAGCTGAGATGTTATTGTTGGATAAGTTCAGAACTTGCAAATCGTTCGTATTGTCAAAAACTTCATTGTTAATTTCTTCTATGTAATTGTAGGAAATATCTAATATTGTAAGGGAATTAGGAAACATTATTCTTTCTAATTTACTGAGCCTATTATTTGGGAGGAAAAGTATTTTAAGATATTTCATATTTGTAAAAGTATTAGAACTGATTTCTTCTAGTTGATTACAAGATAGATCTAGTTCTTCGAGTTTTAATAAAGTCTGAAATGAGTTTTCGTTCAGTTTCTGAATAAAGTTCTTTTTTAGGGAGAGATATTTTAGATGTTTGAGTCTAATAAAAGTGTCAGAACCTATACTAGAAATTTCGTTATCTTCAAGTGAAAGACTGGTCAAATCTTCTATTTCCAAGCGACGCAAATTTCTGATTTGGTCTCTGTTAAATTCAGCTTGAATTGTGTCGTATGGATAAGAGTTATAGCTTTGTTCATAAGGCAGTTGGATCATATTGGAATATTCAGTTCTGGGCTTCACGTCTGAACAGTTCAGCTGTAAGACTGATTTTATTATCGTGCATTTACACATATCACATCGATTGTTGTTCTGAGAGATTGAAATTGTTGCCATGCTGCACAAGATGGCAGCCACCACAAGTCGGTCAACATTACACATCTTATCTGAAATATAAGAATACATAAAAATTAAAATATACATTAATTTTCAGGCGTTTTCTATTAAACCTATAAGCCTGTCCATATTTATAATAATAATAATAATAATAATAATAATAATAATAATAATAATAATAATAATAATAATAATAATAATAATAATAATAATCCATCCATAGTAATTCTACCCGAGTGCAGGTCTTTCACTGCAGTCATAGCATTTTCATTCTATGCTTTACAGCTTTACTATAGGGAATTATAGTGTGGTAGTTTCCCGTTGCTTTCCACACCGGTGAAGGATGATGATGATAATGATAAGGATGATGATGGCCGGATGATTTTCGGTGACCGTTGGGCCCTAAGCTTCCTGACATTTGTCTTACAGCTGAGGAAAAAACAAACAAAAAAATCTCACCCAGGGCCTGTCCCGACCGGGAATCGAACCCGGGCCCACTGCGTGACAAGGCAGCACGCTACCTCGAGACCACAACGGTAAACATAGTAATAATAATTATTATTATTATAACAAGCTAAGAAGTTGTTAGCAGTAGAAATGGATTTTTGGAGGCGATCGACAAGAATTTTAACACGAGATAAAGTCAGAAACAGCACAATAAGGGAAATTATGCAAGTTGAAAAAATACATATAGGCCTACATAAATTATATTAGAAAAATAGAAGAACAACGTTTGAAATGATATGGACATCTCATACGAATGGAATAAGATAGAATACGAAAGAAGCTGCTTGATTGGAGAGCTAATGGAAGAAGTGGAAGAGGCAGATCTAGAAAACGTTGGATAGATGGAGTGAGGAGAAGTATGGAAGCTAGAGATTTGAGGGAATAAGATGCTTTAGATAGAAACCTCTGGCGACAAATCACTTTGGGTTGAAGGAGAACCACTGTAATGCGTAATATTCCTAATAAAATAATAATAATAATAATGATAATAATAATAATAATATTCTAAAACAAAAACAAAAATTTTATACAATAATCCATCCATCGTAATTCTGCCTGAAGGCAGGTCCTTCACTGCAATCATAACATTTTCATGCTATGCTTGCAGCTTTACTAGGGAATTGTAGGTGTGGTAGCTTCCTGTTGCTTTCCACACCGATGAAGGATGATGGTGATGATGAGATGATAATGATAAGTTTGATGATGATGGCCATATGATTTCGAGGACCGTTTGGGCCTTAAAGTTTTCATGACATTTGTCTTACAGGTGAGAAAAAACCCCGATAAAAACCTCACCCAGAAAAACTGCCCCGACCAGGGATCGAACCCGGGCCCGCTGCGTGACAAGGCAGCACGCTACCTCGAGACCACAGCGGTGGACTATACAATAATAAGGAGTGCAATGACATACGGTGCGGAAACATGGGAATTAAAATCTGGTGCAATAAGTTAATTAAATTGTGCAGAAATGGATTTTTGGAAGAGTTCAGCTGCAATTTCTAGAAGAGATAAAATAAGAAGCAGTGCAATTAAACAAAAGATGAAAGTTCAAACCTCAATTGTGGATTTCATAAAAAAAAAACAAATAAATAAAATGGTGTGATCATGTAAAAAGAGTGATAGAAGACAGAATTTCAAAAAGAATACTAGAATGGGTGTCACTTGGCAGAAGAAAAAGAAGTGGACGACCAAAAATAACTCAGATTGATGGTGTTTCGAGCAGCATGAGGGAAAATGGAGTGGAATGACAGAGTGGTGTGGAGAATTGGGCGCAGGAAGATGTGAAACATTGTCAAACATGCTAAATAATAATAATAATAACAATAATAATAATAATAATAATAATGATAATAATGATAATGATAATGATAATGATAATGATAATGATAATGATAATAATAATAATGATAATAAAATAATAATAATGATAATATAATAATAATAATAAAATAATAATAATAATAATAATAATAATAATAATAATAATAATAATAATAATAATAATAATAATAATAATAATAATAATAATAATAATAATAATGAAGTCCATTGATGTCCCAACTCCTTTCAAAAAACGTTAAGCTGAAAATATATAAAACTATTATTCTACCAGTTATATTATATGGGTGCGAAACATGGACTCTTACTTTAAGGGAGGACATGAGATTACGAGTTTTTGAGAATAAAGTTCTTAGAAAAATTTTCGACCAAAGAGAGATGAACAGATAGGTGAATGGAGAAGACTACATAACAATGAACTACATGGTCTTTATAGGAAGCCAGATATAATAAGAACAGTTAAGTCTCGTAGACTGCGATGGGCAGGACATGTTGCACGTATGGGGAATGAAAGACTTGCATGGAAGCTTCTTGTAGGAAAACCAGAGGGAAAACGCCCAGTTGGTAGACCAAGAATGAGATGGGAGAACAACATTAACTATGATTTGAGGGAATAATTGGAAAGCATTAGCTCAGGATAGGGATGTATGGAGAGCTCATGTCCGCGCGGCCATGAACCTACGGCTTCGATAGTGCCAGTGAGTAAGTAAGTAAGTAATAATGATGTCCATACGGACGTAAGCTAATATTTTCTAACATTCCCTGTATAATTTACCTCTGTTTGAAACCGCTTTTAATATTCTCCCTACATGTATCTTGGCATATCTGCTGAATCATATATCTCTCATTTTTCTGTAAGAAGATTCCGTATCCATATTCCATTCTCCAGAGGGAAAACGCCCAGTTGGTAGACCAAGAATGAGGAGTAGATTATGCAGGCAATTATTGGAAAACTTTAGCTCGAGGTAGGGATGTGTGGAGAGCTTATGTCCGCGCAGCCATTAATGTACAGCTTCGATATTGCCAGTAAATAGTAGTATATCATTAATTTACACCGGCCTCGTGGGCTAGTGATCAGAGCTTCTGACTACAGTTCATGGGGTCCCGAATTCGATACGCGGTCAGACCACACAAATCTTATCTTGAAGGTCCTCTAATGGTCTGGATTTAGATTAAGTTTATGTTTAAAGTCCCGCGCCGTAGCCGAGTGGTTAAGGTAAGAAGCCTTGGCGAAGAGCTACGGGACTTGAGCTGGTTCGAGTCTCCATGGGGGAAGAAATGTTCTCATGGTATTTCGGCCAGTATGGGACCGGTGCCTACCCAGCAGCGTGAGGCATTAGGATAGCTACAATAAGTAGCGACTCCAGGTTGAGAAAATCAGCTATAACGACTGGGGGGACTCGACATGCTGACCACATGTCACTCCTACACTGGTTGGATGATCATCTACTTCTGTGATTGACACATTTGGATGCGAGGCCAGCAGCCGGAGGGTATGTTAAGGGCCTTGAAGGCCTGTAGCGCCAGGAGTATATTAGGTTTAAAGACTCTAATGGCGCTTCATTATCATTCATCAGTTCACCACCTACAGTGCAGGAAATTGGTATAAAACCACTAACTTTTAGTAGTAAAACAACCTGAAATATTTATGCAAATACAGTATGTGTGTCATAGATTAGCCTACATATAATTATCTTGGAATAATTTCATACAGGTCTCCTCATTTTGTATTTATTATATATGTAAATAATACGTAAAATCTAAGAAAACGCTGTCCAAGGGGTGGAAATCGGTATAAAGGCAGGTCAACTTCTGGCTCTTACAGAGACATAAATGTAAGCAAAACACTGCAATTACATGGAGACGACGTGTCTGTGAGCATCGTTCATCAGTTACAAGTCAGCAGTACGTACAATGCCACGTGGAAAGCCTCTATCAAATGAAGAGAAATCAAGAGTTAGTGCCTTCAAGGTGATGGGTCTTTCCAATAGACAAATACCTACAAATTGGGGCTTCAAGATGTGTCATTGATAATTTTGTCAAACTGGGCTCACAATATGAAAAAAAAGACGGGAAATATGGACGGACAAGAAAATTGTCTGAGCGCACTAAACGTCTCATTTTACGTAAAGCAAAAGGTAAGAATATGTTTTCTTCTCAAATCCAGGCTGATTTGAAGTTGTCATTAACAGCCAGACGACTAAGACAAATTCTGTCAGAAGACAAGAACCTAAAATTAAAAAAAAGTCTTAGTAAACTACCTCTGAACAATGCACATAAGAAAGCTAGAATGCCTTTTGCTGAAGAACACATGTCCTGGACCTCAGAATGGAATAAAGTAATGTTCAATGATGAGAAGAAGTTTAATCTGGACGGGCCTGATGACCTTCAGTAATGCTGGAAAGACCTCCGTACTGAAGAGCAAGTTAGAATGAGTAGAAACTTCGGTGGTGGAGGCGTTATGATTTGGGCAGCATTCTGCTTTAAAGGAAGATCAAAAATAGCATGGATACGCACCAAGATGAATTCTGAGTCCTACACTGAGGTGCTTCTGGAGTTCTAATTGATACGAATGTATGAGGAATTTGGCGAGGATCTAATTGTTCAGCCAGATAATGCTTCCATTCACGTGTCTGCCAAATCAAAGGAGTGGTTCAGGAAGAAAGAAATACCACTTTTGACGTGGCCAGTCAGAAGTCCTGATTTAAACCCGATTGAGAACTTATAGGGGATCCCGGCAAGGCGTGTGTATCGCAATGGACGGCAGTTTGGGACAGTGACTGAGCAGAAAAATATTATTCAGGAAGAGTGGGCTTCAATCTCAGTGGAAGAAATAAACCCCCTCATCAAGTCAATGCCAAAGAGAATCTTCCAAGTAATTAACAACAATGGAGGTTCAACTAAATTTTAGAACTTTGTTGTAAACTTTGCGCTCAGTCTTTTTGGTTTAATCTGTGGAATACACAAAGTGCCTTTATACTAATTTCCACCCATATGTAAGAGTGGTTTCAGTTTTCATGTACTTTTTTGGACGGAAATGGATAATTAATTTTTACATTATTTGTATGAGTTTTATACTCAATCACCTCCTAAGTTAATTTAGAAAAATGCCAAAGAAAGAGTAAATAAACTTGTGTTAACCCTTTTAACAAGTGGCTTTATACCAATTTCCTCCACTCTATCATATTACACTGGTCAACATGATTTTCGTCTCATGAGTACCAATAGTTGTACTTAATGCAGTTTTTTTATCGTGTTTTCAAATATGTATTCGGAATTTCTCCATCTCCCACAGTTTTTTATTCCAATTTCAATTAATGGATTTAAACAATTCTTTTTTTAATAAACCTAGATTTCTTCCCGGAAAATCTTGGCGCAGTGAACGATGAGCACGGGGAACACTCATCAGAAGATTTCAGCTATGGAAAAGAGATATCAAGGCAAATGGAATCCTAAAATGCTGGCCGGTTATTGTTGCACCATCAAGAGGGATACTCCACAGGCGAAATATAGCAGAAAATCGTCATTTGTTACTTTCTAGTTCAGTCCGAATGTTCGAATATTGCGTAGTTACGAATGTAGAAAATATTAAAGTGTTTGAAATTATAAATGCGGAAACCTTGCGTGTTGGAGAAAAACCGATATCATATTTTTGATTTCAGAAGAAAAAAATACTATCAGAATTAAATATTTTCTTTCTGAGACAAAAAAAAAAATCTTTTTTGTTGCTCAGTGTAATCAGTGTAACGTAATTCCGCCTTCCGGGTGCACCAACTTAAGAAGTGGGTTATAATTCCGCCATCCCAGCAAAGAATACCGGAAATGTCATAGAGACAACCTGGTGGAATTGGCAAAAAAAAAAGTAAAGAATGTTATATAACAAGTATCACTGTAATGTATAATGACATGCGTTTTCAGAAATTAAGATGCTATGTTTAATTGTCTCTGCTGTTGTTTCATCCTCCAGTAAACATTTTGAGAACTGTACAGTGGACTCTTACTTTAAGGGAGGAAAAGACATTACAATTATTTGAGAATAAAGTACTTAGGAAAATTGTTGGACCAAAGAGAGATGAACAGACAGGTGAATGGAGACGACTGCATAACATTGGACTACATGGTCTTTATAGTAAGCCAGATATAATACATAAATATCCCACTACAGGTCTCGGGAGACCCTTAGGGTAGTGGGAGGTTAAGGCTCCCACATTTTTCTGGACAATCGGCACCTGATGTCAGCCGGGTTGTCGGCCCTGCGTGACGGCCGCCTTTCCCCCCAGAACAAGCGTCTGGTACTCATTTCCGTTAGAGGCTGAGTCGACCCCAGGGCCATAGTGTCGCCAGAAGGTTTGGGTCAGTTTTACAATCCTGACCCCACCGGGACTTGAACCCTCGACCTTCCGACTTGTAGCGCAGTGCCTTAACCACTACGCTACGGCGTGACCCGCCAGATATAATAAGAACAGTTAAGTCTCGTAGACTGCGATGGGCAGGACATGTGGCACGTATGGGAAATGAAAGACATGCATGGGAGCTTCTTGTAGGGAAACCAGAGAGAAAACGCCCAGTTGGTAGACCAAGAATGAGGTGGGATAATAACATTAACTATGATTTGAGGGAAGTAGATTATAGAGGGAATGATTGGAAAAGATTAGCTCAGGATAGGGATGTATGGAGAGCTTATGTCCGTGCGGCCATGAACCTACGGGTTCGATAGTGCTAGTAAGAGTGAGTAAGTACAGGTTCCAAGTATTGTGAGATTAAAAAGTGTATTCGCTGTTAGTTTCTATATTCAAGAATGAACGACAACAAGATTACAGTTACATGAGTTTTATCTCCATCGCGATAAACTTGATAAGATATTCCTCGAATGTTACATTATTCCCTAACTTTGAGTCAGCGTACTAGCGACTGATAATTGTTGGTAAATCAAATACTAGGAATTTAACTTCAAGCGAAGTAACCTATTGGTCCTAAAATAACTTTTCATTGAGATTTCAAATCCAAAATGTTACTTTACGGTTTGTTAATCCTTAGGCCTGTACTGGTGATTGAATAATTCCTCGTGAAACAATGTTTTGGAAATAACAAAAATAGTAGTTAAATGTGTATCTGCAATAACAATTTTGAATGGAATTTTGTGGGACTATTTAACTCATGTCCCAAATAGGAGTCAATGACCAATCACGCTTAAATTAATTTTGTTTTACAAACAAAGAGAGTCATATTTCACCTCGCTTTTTATCGAATTCTCTTTTACCAGCTCTTGCTTTTGTGATAAAGAAAGCTCCTCCATTTAAATATTCTGAACAGGTCAGATCATTATTTTGCAGTGATTGACTCTCCAACAAATACATTGAATACTTATAACAAATAGTGAACAGATTCCTTCGAACTACACATTTGATAATTGTATGTTCAATAATTGTGTTTTTAAATAATGATTTAACTGAGTTGTTTACTAAAACATTAAATTAACCTATAATGTTGGCTACAATATACTGTTTTATATGTTTCATTTTTTCTCCACAAGGGTACATTCTTCCAATATTGCCATCCTATTTAGCAATAAGTAATATGGTAAGATTGCAGTGAATAAACAAATGAAATATAACCGCACATTTCTGATTTGTTTTCAAACATCGCCGTTTACATTAAATATATAAATATTTTAAATACCGGTAATATATTTAAATAATGATTTTTGAGTAAACAGCTTAATTTTATTCGTTAAATAGCCCTAACAAATGTCACTCTTGATTTCCAATTCGTCTAAATAAATTCACGAATTTATATTTGTAAATCACTTTTGGCATTACTTATGATAAACAGATATTCAAAGAAACCAAAATCCATATTTAGAAATCAATAGTATGAAGTTTAATGACCTATGGAGCAGAAATATGAGTACAGTCAGATTAAACCCAGGGAGTTACTGTGTGTTTGGAATAGGGAACTGGGTTGCCACGTTAACAGTATTTTCTTAAGAGAAATTCTTAAATAAAATTGAAGTATGCAACACAGCAGGTACATAGTTGTAAGTTGTAGTCGTCATAACCACCACGTCTTAAAGAAAAAAAGTTACCACTTGTCACTGAGCTCGTGCGGACCTGTAATATCCTGTGTGAAAGTGTCGACTCTCATATTTACTATAAAACTAGTCTGCATGCCGTAAAACAAAAACTATGTTTTTTAAATGTATAGTACATAAATTTGGAAAAAGTACTGCTATAACCTTGCCCCTCCACCCGTCCCTAAATAAACCAATACCGTTATTATGAGTTTGGCAACAGCTACCCCTGTACGTAAGGAGACACTGGCATAGCCCACAAGGTCTGTAGTAACTTCCTGGGTTGAATTAGAGTATAAATGCGAAATTTAGGGTCGGTTTTACCAACAGAGGTAACTGTATTACGCCAGTTTAAGCTATGCACTATACATGGGGAAAACGGGCGTAATACAATTACCTCTGTTGGTGAAATTGACCCTTAGTTAAAATTGAAATCTACAGAAATGTATTTTTTAAGATGATCTGTACGATGTTCTAAATTAGAAGGATCAGAAAAAGTATTATCCGCGAAAAAATTAACTTTAACGAACCCATTATACGATTCGTCGGAAATAAACAATTACAATTGTTTGTACACATGAAGAGGATGCAAGAAGATAGATTGCCAGTTAGGAATGAATTCCAAAGCGGAGGAGAAGAAGAGGGAGACCTAAGAAGACATGAAATTATGAATTTGATGAAGGGCACGGGATTGCAGGATGGTGACTGGAAGGATAGAGATGAATGAAGCAAGATAATCGAAACTTAATAATGGGCAAAGGAAGATGTTTTGTACATTTAAAACTTATTAAATAGAAATACATGTTATTTTTATAACTTGGTTAAATGTTAAATTGGTGATTCGAATACACTGGTCAACATGATTTTTGTCTCATGAGTACCAATAGTTGAACTTAATGCAGTTTTTTTATCGTGTTTTCAATATGTATTCGGAATTTTCTCCATCACCCACAGTTTTTTTTATTTCAATTACAATTAATGGATTTAAATAATTACTTACTGCTTAACAAACATTAAAGGGATTACGTCAAAATCAAAACATACAGTGGTGTACCCTGACTTGCTATCTGCAATGAGACCAATTCCAAACTGCGAAGAATTGCCCATACCAAAGCCTCCAGAACATGTGTCATTAGATGAAGAGAGCTCAGATTCTGATGGAAGTAAGGAAGAAGAAGAAACAGATTTTGGCGATACAACTTTTGAACAAAGCTGTTCATCTGAGCCTCATTTATTGACTCAAGAAGATCTTAACGATCTCATACGAGATTTAAAGTTATCCAAAAACCAGTCTGAAATACTGGTTTCCCGCCTAAAAGGACGGAATCTCTCGGAAATCTTGCGTGATGGAGAAAAACAGATATCATATTTAAATTCAGGAGAAAAAATACTATCAGAATCACATATTTTTCTTTCTGAGGCAAAAAAAAGTTTATTTTTTGTAGCTCAGTGTAATTGAAGGGCTTAGGGCAATAACACGATAAGCCACATATTGTTTTTTTTATAGATATAAGGATTTTAATGTTTCAGAAAATTATAAATACTAATTGGGCTGTATTGTTAATACATTGTGTGTCTATATGTTTTAACTCATCAGTGGCGCACTTACAAATGATTTTATGGGTATTTCAATACATTTATTTGCTGTCATTGTAGTAGGCTTAAATGACATTTCTTAATAGAATGTGGGTTATCATATTATTGCCCTAAGCCCTCCCTCTCTCTCTCCTGTAGGAAGTTGAATTTCTTTCCCAACATACGTCCGCTCCCCTAGCCTGTCAAGGAAACATCCAGTTTCCTGGATGCATCCTCGACGACCGAGAAGGGAATCAGTGGTTCATGAAACCAACCTCCGGCTACTTTAGGGATTTACTGTACCCTCTTTAGCCCTTTTGATGTATTGTGTTCTCAATGGTGATAACGAGCGAATATCCTAGTGCCAACAATAACCAGCCACAGATCGGCCGACAAAAGTCCAGTGGTCGGACATTAACAAGCCTTGTCGACGCTGATCGTTGCTGATGATCCTGTTGATGTTCTAGCCGACGCTCTAAGCCGCCAACAGGAAGACTGCCACCGCCGCAGAAGCCGCCAACCCTCAAGTCGACATTCCAATCAAAAACGGCTCTTTTCGGATTTAGCTGATCTGTTGAAAAATTTTTGAATTTTGAAAAGATTTTTGAACTTTTATATTTTACTGGTGGGCTCTAGGGGACCACTCCGACATTTGTCTTAACACCAAGGGAACCACCGAAAACCTTGGTAGTGTGACTTGAATTTAATAATAAATTAAAGCCAAAATGATCAGCGTTTTACTCCAATTGGAGTTACAATTAAGATCTTCGATTCCTCGTGCTAGTTATTTAAATGTTTCGGACCGCAAAGAAAACAAAATCATGTGAAACTGTATGTTACATTATTGCGTAATTTTGCACAAAATTCAAGTAATTTCTACCCGTTTGTTTTTCTATTGTTTTATAAAAAAATATTATATAAAATAAAACAATATATCTTATTAGATATATTGCCAGTCTAAGGATTAACTAACTCACGCTAGGGAGCATCCTTTCCCATGTGAAGATGTGCTACTGTAGACGAGACTGAACTGACATATTCAAAAATATGCACACATTATATAATAGGGGTCACCAATTGGCGGACCGCGGTCCGGATCCTGAAGCTTTGTTTTCCGGACCGGTTAATATCGAATTGATACAACTTTCTAAAATAGATTAAACATCGAATGAAACCAGTTCTAAATTTTATGTCATGATAGTATTATTGTTGGCGCGGTAGACTGTCCTGCTTACGGTTGGAGATTTGACTGAAGTTGAACGGAATTTCTTTTGAAACCTAATATCGTGAAAAACACGAAATTTGTGAGGTGAAATATTTAAATATTACTCTGCCCGTATTAAGTGTATAATAAAGTTATTAATATTTATTAAAATTAATAATTGTGTACTACTGTGCTGTATCCTTTTAGTATTTTCCATTTGTTTTATATAATTTTGTTGCTATTCATACTAACTAACTCACTGGCACTATCGAAACCGTAGGTTTATGGCCGCGCGGACATAGCTCTCCATACATCCCTATCCTGTGCTAATATTTTCCAATCATCCCCTGTATAATCTACTTCCCTCAAATCATAATTCAAATCATGTAGTTCATCGTTAAGTAGTCTTCTCCATTCACCTGTCTGTTCATCTCTCTTTGGTCGAAAAATTTTCCTAAGAACTTTATTCTCAAATACTCGTAATCTCCTTCCCTCCCTTAAAGTAAGAGTCCATGTTTCGCACCCATATAATATAACTGGTAGAATAATAGTTTTATATATTTTCAGTTTGACTTTTTTTAGCAGTTGGGACGTGAAGAGTCCTTGTAAAGCATAATAGCACGCATTTCCAGAATTGAGCCTGTTTAATTTCTTTGTGCATCTCATTCCTATTTGTGATTATTGTTCCTAGGTATTTGAATTCAGCCACTTCCTCAAAATTTCTGTTATTTGTCATCAGATGTCCATTTCCATTATTTGTGCAATTCATACCCATAACATAATTTAAATAATTTCCTTATAATATTTTTTAATGCCCACACTTTTTGTCATTTAGACATTTCTGGTTTCTCTCCTGGCAATGGCGTAATTGTAACCCACTTTGAGGTTGCGGCGCCTGGACGGCGGGGTAACGTTACCCTGATGATATGATTGATGATGATGACAATGGGGCGCCAGGAGAGCCCCTAATCCTAAGTTTAATCTAAGATGAATATGAACGATGATGATTGCGATGGCCATATGATTTCGGGGACCGTTTGGGCCTTAAAGTTTTCCTGATATTTGTCTTACAGGTGAGGAAAAACCCCGATAAAAATCTCACCCAGAAAAACTGTACCGACCAGGGATCGAGCCCGGGCCCGCTGCGTGACAAGGCAGCTCGCTAGACTCATCTTATAATCTTAATTACTTAATAAAAGCTTCGTATGTTTAATTAATTGTGGTTCCAGACCTCGACTGAATTTACTACTTTGAAAATGGACCTCCATGAAATCTAATTGGTGTTTGCTGTTATGTAACCTTATTTATAAATTTTACAGAATGAATAATTAACTTATTGACACTAATCGAACCCGTGGGTTCATGGTCACTCGGATTTAGCTAATGTTTTATAATCGTCTCACCGATTAATTTTGCCATCAGCGATATTCGATTAGAAACAACCCAAACTGCACGTCGCTCTGTTTTATGTCGTTGATGCGGGTATACTGTAGCAGAAGGTGGACATTTTGAACACGTACGTACATAAGGAAGTATAAGAAATACAACATATCAAAAACTGTACTTCTGTCTCATTTCGTTGCTGAGAAATAATTCTTCAAAGAGTGTATACATCAATTTTAGACACTCTTTGTAATAGCATGCGTTTCCAGAATTTAATTTGTTTAATTTCTCCGCGATTTCACTGAAGGAAAGAATAGGCTACTATACAGGGTGTTTCAGAATAAATGTTAAAGACTTCTAGGGGTTGTAGAGGTGACTTAGTAGATAAAGTTCTGATAAAGAACCCATGTCTGGAAACGTAACATTTCGATGCAAAATAGGATTGAAGATCGAAACACAATAGGCTGATATCATGTGTATTGGGTTTCAGAATAAGTATTACAGACTTCTAGGGGTTGTATTACAAGTGTGGCTCCACGTGACTACCCTGTTCGTTGCACAAAGTGTACTTGCGACGCATGTTTTCATAAACACGCTCTAATGCTGCTCAAATATTTCTTCTGTCGCCAGAATTCATGTTAGATCTTCTTCCGACTTCACAGGTATACCACTACAAGTTTGTAATACTTATTATTAGGGCTCGGAAGTTGAGGAAACATCATTTTTTTATATTTAATTATTTTTTTATATTTTATGTCTGACGACGAGGCCCTGCATAATATTTGTACATTTTGGGTCATTTTAGGGCAGAAAATGGTGGGTTTTATTTGTCCTTTATGTCTTTTTTTTTTGGTTTATTGGTCCTTTTTTTAGCATTTTTAGATCTTAACGGCTTATTATTTTTTTTTGCAACTTTACCTTGTTTTGACTACATTTATACCATTTGTATATAATTCAAGAATCTGCAGAGTCTTATCTAAATTCGAACTTCTTTTAAAAACACTATCTAGATTTACTTTCTAAAGACTTTTCAGATTGCAAACAGTTTTGTTCCGCGATAAACTATTGAACCCTCACAAAATATCGCGTTATTTTTAACCAGCAGCCTACTGACCGCCTGAACTATTGTATTTGGACTTCATATTTTCTAAGAAGTTGCCATTTTCTTTTAAATTACCGCGTACAGAGGGTGAAGGCAGCGAGGTTGTCTATATTCACTCGTCAGCAATTACAAAACGTTTCCAGTTTTTAGGTCTTTTATAGGATATCTGTAGATCTTTTTTAAAGGTCTTTATAGGCATTTTATAGGTTCTCAACTTCTGAGCCCGACTTATTAAGAAACGCAAGACACACGAAATCAACCCATTGTGTTTCGATGTCCAAACTTATTTTACATCGAAATTACACGTTTCCGGACATATGTTCCTTATCACAACTTTATCTACTAACTCCCCTCTACAACCCCTAGAAGTCTGTAATAATTATTCTGAAACTCCCTAACTAACTAACTAACTCACTGGCTCTATCGATCCCGTAGGTTCAAGACCGTGCAGACATAACCTCTCCATACATCCCTATCCTGAGCTAATCTTTTGCAATCATCCCATGTATAATCTACTTCCCTCATATCATGGATGTTATTCTCCCACCTCGTTCTTGGTCTACCAACTGGGCGTTTTCCCTCTGCTTTTCGTACCAGAAGCTTCCATGCATCTCTTTCAATCTCCATACGTGCCACATGTCCTGTAGCTTACATGACTTAACTATTCTTATTATATCTGGTTTCCTATAGGCCTACATATAATGTTGCTTTACTATTATGTAGTTTTCTCCATTCACCTGTCTGTTCACCTCTTTTTTGGTCCAAATTTTTTCCTAAGAATTTTATTCTCAAATACTCGTAATCCTCTTTCCTACCTTAAAGTAAGATTCCATGTTTCGCATTCATATTTGATAATATAACTGGTAGAATAATAGTTTTATATATTTTCAGTTTGACGTTTATTGAAAGGATATGGGATGACAAGAGACCCTGTAATGCATAATAGCACGCATTTCCA
Organism: Diploptera punctata; assembly: GCA_030220185.1. Lineage (NCBI taxonomy): Eukaryota > Metazoa > Arthropoda > Insecta > Blattodea > Blaberidae > Diploptera > Diploptera punctata. The sequence continues at coordinate 1,250,076 of JASPKZ010003050.1, forward strand.
GAATTGAGCCTATGTTTAAAATCTTTGTGTATCTCATTCCTATTTGTGATTATTGGTCCTAGATAATTGAAATCAGTCACTTCTTCAAAATTTCCTTCATTTGTCATTAGTTGTCCATTTCCATTATATAACGCATTTCTATGTGTGAACATATATTTAGTTTTATTGATGTTTACTTCCAGTCCCAATTTCTTAGATTCTGAAACACCCTGTATAACAAAAACCACTCACAAAGTAGATGCAACTTTACGTCTGCAACAACATTCAAACGTATATCACTTCATTTTTTCACTCGTAATAAATCATTTAACAAAGAAAACACTTGACAGTAGATACTGTACACAAATAAGAAAGTGAAAGTAAAAAACTTACTTGGTAATTAGTGTTTCCAGGTTTGCAAGGCCACTCCCGTTAGTAATATCGTGACATACTCATCAGACCCTCCCGCTGTGATATCAGGTGACGACTGTTTACCTACAACTGATAACTTTTCCCTCTCTACCACTGTTCTGTTTCAGCAGCGGCTCGTCACCTCGCCTACTCACTCTTATGGTCATGAATCACTTTGATAAAAATGTATACATTCAATCCTCGTGTGTCATCAATACATGCCGAACTTTGGCATCTTTTAAAATAAATCTAAATTTATATTTTGCTCTAACCTTGCCATCATCATTACCCAGTGTAAGGTAACCTACATAATATATCATTTGACATTTCTGGTATAATTTATCATGTTTATCTGCCTATCTATAATGATATAGCCCATTGTTGAACCATAGTCTCAACTTTGTAAGGAGTCACCAGATCAAATTAATTTTTAGTTACCGGTACCTTATTTGGTCATAGATGTCATGGATGACATGTGGTCAATACACCAACTCAATGAGACATCTAACAGGCAACTAAGGTATTAGTAGGACTTTGATGTCGGTACATTTTGCTTAGAGGCTTCTTTATTCAGGCTTAAGGATCTTTTACGAGCCTGAAAATCTTCAGACTCGGGACCCGCGGCTTAATGTCCCTCTCGGAAGATTTGCTCCTTTGATTTTTCCGTCCTAATAAAATCTATTGACAGCGGCGGTCATATTTACATTATTATTATTATTATTATTATTATTATTATTATTATTATTATTATTATTATTATTATTATTATTAGTCCACCGCTGTGGTGTCGAGGTAGCGTGATGCCTTGTCACGCAGCGGGCCCAGGTTCGATCCCCAGTAGGGGCAGTTTTGTTGGGTGAGGTTTTTATCGGGGTTTTTCCTCACCTGTAAGACACATGTCAGGAAAACTTTAAGACCCAAACGGTCCCCGAAATCATATGGCCATCATCAGCATCATCATCATCATCATCATTCACCGGTGTGGAAAGCAACGGGAAGCTACCACACCCTACAATTCCCTAGTAAAGCTGCAAGCATAGCATGAAAATGTTATGATTGCAGTGAAAGACCTGCATTCGGGCAGATTTACTATAGATGGATGGATTATTATTATTATTGTTATTATTGTTGTTATTATTATTATTATTATTATTATTATTATTATTATTATTAAGCTGTTAGCAGTAGAAATTGATTTTTGGAGGCTATCAACAAGAATTTCAAGATGGGATAAAGTCAGAAACAGCACAATTAAGAAAATTATGCAAGTTGAAAAAAAAAAGAATAAAAACGTTTGAAATGGTATGGACACCTCATAAGACTGGAAGAAAATAGCATGCCAAAGAAGATCTTTGATTGGAAAACTAATGGAAGAAGTGAAAGAGGCAGACCCAGAGAACGTTGGATAGATGGAGTGAGGAGAAGTATGGAAGCTAGAGATTTGAGGGAAGAAGTTGCTTTAGACAGGAACCTCTGACGACGAATCACTTTGGGTTGAAGTAGTGTGGAATGTTCCTAATGAAAATAATAATAATAATAATAATTATTATTATTATTATTATTATTATTTATTATCATTTGTATGATTATTGTTATTATAATGGTATAAAATGTTGTTTGTACAGCCTTTAAAAAAATTGATGGCCCAACTCTTGATGATGGAAAGTTAGAGAGTTTTGAAGAGCGATTCACACCATTACGTCGTTACATGTTCTGACTTGTTTGAGTATGAAGCGGAGGGCGTAAGTCTCTCTTCATGCAGCATTCGTATCGTTCGCTTAAATGGAGCAGTCGGTAAGATGTTCTATTTCCGACGACGCGGGCCCATGTTCGATTCCGGGCAGGTAGATTTTTATTTATTTTTTATTAATAACGTCGTTAATTTTCATAATACCTACACGTTACCAGGCTTCGTTATATAAATAAATTTGTGTATATTAGGAAAAATTCCCGATTTGGGACAGACTCCTGGGTGAGATTTTTTTGGGGGTTTTCCTCACCTGTAAGATAAATGTCAGGAAGCTTAGGGTCAATCGGTCCCCGAAAATTATCCGGCCATCATCATCATCATCCCTATCATTATCGTCATTATTCTTCACCGGTGTGGAAAGAAACGGGAAGCTACCACACCTACAGTCAGCTAGTAAAGCTGCAAAGCATAGCATGAAAATGCTATGATTGCAGTGAAAGACCTGCCCTCGGGTAGAATTACTATGGAATGGAATATATGGAAATAAATAAACTAAAGGAAACAACTCATACATACACACACACACACACACACACACACACACACACACACACACACACATATATATATATATAAAATGAATAACGATTGTAACGTCTCATTACTTTGTTTACAAAACACATGGCATAATACAATTATTTATGTCCATTTCTAATATAAAATGCTTCTGATTAATTTTATTTAAGTAAATATCTAATTTCATTATACAAGTAAGTCCTGAAGTACTGCATGCTTCATACAGACAATTTCTAGGAGAGATGGTTATGTCTAGTGGAGGGAGCTTCTGTTTCCCGTGCATGAGGTCGCGTGTTCGATCCTGCTGTCATGCTTTTTTCTCTCTCGTCCTTATTTCAGTTAACTTTCTTTCTTTTGTTTCATTTCTTTTGCTTTGTTTTATTTTCAGTATTTACCACACTACTTATTTACACGGAATTGTTTACCATTGCACGACACACAACGAAATAGAACGGATTTAGTTTCTCAAATAGTTGTATACTTGTGAACCAAATAACTGATCTCTGATCATGCGCAGTGGCTTCGTTCTGAGACTCGAAAATTATCAGTGCGCCATCAATTATTTCAAAGGCTGTACATGAAATTTACATTGCAACATTTAATTTATTTTTAACTCTTTATAATTAGTATAGTGTACATAGATATAATCTACACTGTTAAACATGTATTTGTAATTTGTGCTGGTTGAGTGGAAGAGAAGGCCTCATGCCTTTAACTCTACCAGAATAAATAAAACATAATAGTAATAATAACAATAACAATTATTATTATTAATTATTTGTATTAATTGTTATTATCATTATTATTATTATTATTATTATTATTGTCCCGCGCCGTAGCCGAGCGGTTAAGGTAGGAAGCCTTGGCGCAGAGCTACGGGACTTGCGCTGGTTCGAGTCTCCATGGGGGAAGACATTTTCTCATGGTATTTCGGCCAGTATGGGACCGGTGCCCACCCAGCATCGTGAGGCAATTGGGTAGCTACAATAAGTAGCGGCTCCAGGTTGAGGAACCAGCTATAACGGCTGGGGGACTCGACATGCTAACCACATGTCACCCCTACACTGGCTGTTGATCATCTACCTCTGTGATTGACACATGTGGATGTGAAGGGCCAGCAGCCGGCTGGTAAAAGGGCAACCGCTGAAAAGTGGAAATACCCTCAATCGGACGGATTATTATTATTATTATTGTATATGGATATGTAACAATTCCTTCGTAAACACAATATCAGCGTATGATTGGTGCGATCATTGTACATGATGTCAGAGGGAAGAAGGTAATAAGAGTTTTTGACGTCCAGAAAACAGCATTGCTCTTGTGGAGAAATTCTTTCTAGTAACGTGTTTTTTTATGTGAGATGGATTTATTAGTTAACAAGCTAATACGCAGCGTGCACTGCTACGCCTAAATAAATTAAATGTGTTTTATCCTTAGTTGAATAAGTAAAAAGAAAAAATATTATAAATTTACATCGTAATTGTTTTAGATACCCCATGCTCATTGCATGGCGTTGCCCAGGAATCTACTTATCCCGATATTATTGACATAAATGTGCTGAAAGAAAGAAATGGTAATTGAGAGTTTTCCGTAAAGGAACACCCTCCTTGCGCTGCTACGCTTGCCCGTGAATCGAGTCATCCCGATCTTCTTGGCATCAGTAGGCTGAAAGACAAAAATGGTTATTGCGAGTTATCCGTAAAAGATAGACATATGCCGCCGGGGATTTTTTGTAGATTTTTTTGTGTTATTCAATTCTGTGTACATTAATTTGGTGTATTTGTTGTGGTTAAGGCAGCGTAAGCCTTTTAAGCGTCCAAAAAAGTTCCGATAAACACGTTTTCCACTACAAAGCGTGGTTTTTAAGGGTGTAAAGGGTTGAATATTACAACTTTGTTATAGCCAAAAACCTGGCCACGGAAACTCCTGAACATTTTCCAAAAAGCCCCATTAACATTGGGTACATAAAGAACAAATAGACAGATAGATATACAATCGTTTATATATACAGATTCATTTGAAATAATTAACTTAAATAATTTCACTCAAAGGTGGCTCCGTGATATAAACGGTTAGACGCTTTCCTCACCGCTGGGGTCCCGAAATCGAGTCTCGATCACTCCATGTGGGTTTCGTGGAGCTTGTTCAGGTTTTTATCTGGGTTTCTCCCGTTTTTCTCTGCCAAAAATTTCATTCCACCATTTCTCCATACTCATCTCATCCATTTTGTTTCATTTCATTCATCCGCCCCTGTGACGGTGCGTCACGAGTGGTGAAAAAAATTGTTTCTCTCTTCTTTTCAAAGGTTTTCCTTTTTGATACTTCAAAAATTGAAGAGCTTAGGGCAATAACATGATAACCCACATATCTTTCTGAGATATAAGAATTTCAATGTTAAAAAAATTATAAACACTAATTTGTCAGTATTGTTATTCATATATCATGTGTCTATATGTTTTAACTCATCACTGGTGCACTTAAAATTATTTTATGGATATTTCAATACATTTATTTATTATCATTGTAATAATCACGTGAAACTTTTGAGAAATATAGTTTTACGTGTTAGGTTTCAGCCCGACGGACAACCCCCAACCTGGAGGACCGGAGGTTTTTCTGTTGGGGTCCATTTCCCTTAGAAGGTTGCCTTCTCATCGGCTGACGAGAGTCCTCTTCCCGGGTTTATTTTCGGAGTTTTCCTTCTCCTACAACCTTACCAATACTCACACTTGGGGTAAAGTGTGTTGGAGCTTTTTTCGACAGCTAACTTATATCTAGATCCGCCGTACTCAGTTAAAGCAGGGCCACCTCTTGCAGCATGTGGTTCTTCACCACGTACGGACGGTCTTGGTTATAGCTTCATCACAGATAAAGGTCTTGCATATCTCCTCCACTTAACCCTGGGTTGGTGAGGACCAGTGTAGGGTCTACCCCTAGCAAAGGTGCTACTTCTACCTTCCCCTGAACAGACGTGAGATCGGAACAGGCAAAGGCCTAATCCGTGAAGTTGATGATGACGATCATTATAATAAATGTCATTTCGTAACAGGGTCCCGCCCCGTAGCCGAGTGGTTAAGGCAGAAAGCCTTGGCTCACAGCTACGGGAACTTGAGCTGGTTCGAGTCTCCATGGGAGAAGAAATTTTCTCATGGTAGTTCGGCCAGTATGGGACCGGTGCGCACCCAGCATCGTGAGGCGTTTGGGTAGCTACAATAAGTAGCGGCTCCAGGTTGAGAAAACCAGCTATAACGGATGGGGGACTCGACATGCTGACCACATGTCACCCCTACACTGGATAGATGATCATCTACCTCTGTGATTGACACATGTGGATGTGAGGCCAGCAGCCGGCAGGTAGGCTAAGGGCCCTCTAGGCCTGTCGCGCCAGGAGTTCATTTCGTAACATAATGTAGCTTAACATGTCACTGCCCTAAGCCCTTCAATTCTATAAGGAAAGCGGCCATTTATAACAATTGAAATTCGCAACAATTAAACAATGAAATGCTTATTTATTTAATTTATTAAAATGGTAATTATAGCGATATTTTTAAGTTCTCCCATATAACTTATGTAGACATTAAGGTTACAACTTTTTGGATTTTGTGAAATAAAATATTTCCTGTGCTATAGTTGGGTGAACTATTGCTTAAAACCATCGAAAATACCTTCATTCCATTGAGCTTTAAGAAAAGGGCATCCCAAATAAATATTAAATATTGATATATAAATATATTTGGGGGTGGCGTTTTCTTGAAGCTCAGTGGAATGAAGGACTTTTCAATGGTTTTAAGTAAAAATTCACCCATTCATTGCACAGGAAATATTTTACACCTATTCATTGCACTGGAAATATTTTATTTCACAAAAGCCCAAAAAGTTATAACCCTAGATGGTTAAATCTTTTTGGACTTTTGTGAATTATAAAATATATACTGTGCAATAAATGGGTGAACTTTTACTGAAAACAATGAAAAAGGCCTTCATTTCACTGAGCTTCAAGGAAAGGTCACCCCCAAATCAGTATTAAATATTGATATATAAATATATTTGGGGGTGACCTTTTCTTGAAAGTCAGTGAAATGAAGGCCTTTTTCAATGGTTTTCAGTAAACAATTACCCACTCATTGCACAGGAAATGTTTTATTTCACAAAAGTCCAAAAAGTTATAATCCTAATAACTGTAGCTAATAAACGTATATTTTTATTATTTTTATTTTATTTATTTCTAGTGTTAGAGAGTGAATTACATTTTCTTACACGCTTAAAGATAAACAGTTATTCGACCAATGAAAAGCAATTCATACATCTGGTTTGTTTACATTACAACGGGAACTTAGTTCGGAAGAGGTATTCTGAATAATTTGTGTATCTGTTCGCATTTCAAATGTTTTACTTAATACTGCTGTTAACATTGAAACCGGAAGAACTGTGCCACTCACTAAATGCTATAACAATAGTAATCCACTTATGAACACTTGTACATGATACAATCCACCTCCGCAGCTGTTTTTCTACTCGAGTAGTTTATTACAAACTTGTACCACTTTCAAGAAATACCTGTAGAACTCTCTCTCACTCTACTCTACTCGCTCGCTCTCCCCCCCCCCCTCTCTCCCTCTCTCTCTCTCACTCTCTCTCTCTCTCTCTCTCTCTCTCTCTCTCTCTCTCTCTCTCTCTCTCTCTCCTCTTAACAATATTTACTAGAAGCATGCCCCATTACAAACTATTACATACTTTCTGTTACAGAATTGCACAATTTTGAATTCCTATGCTTATTCTGAATTATGTTAAATCTATATTGTTATGTTATGACTAAGGCTAGGATTTGTGTGTAATTATATATTCTTTCCCATTGCTTATACTTACTTACTTACTCACTGGCACTATCGAACCCGTAGGTTCATGGCCGCGCGGACATAAGCTCTCCATACATCCCTATCCTGAGATAATGCTTTCCAATCATTCCCTGTATAATCTACTTCCTCCAAATCATAGTTAATGTTATTCTCCCACCTCATTCTTGGTCAACCAACTGGGCGTTTTCCCTCTGGCTTTCCTACAAGAAGTTTCCATGCAAGTCTTTCATTTCCCATACGTGCAACATGTCCTGCCCATCGCAGTCTACGAGATTTAACTGTTCTTATTATATCTGGCTTCCTATAAAGACCATGCAGTTCATCGTTAAGTAGTCTTCTCCATTCACCTGTCTGTACATCTCTCTTTGGTCCAAAAATTTTCCTAAGAACTTTGTTCTCAAATACTCGTAATCTCCTTTCCTCCCTTAAAGTAAGACTCTATGTTTCGCACCCATATAATATAACTGGGAGAATAACAGGTTTATATATTTTCAGTTTAAAGTTTTTGAAAGGAGTTGGGACATCAAAAGTCTCTGTAATGCATAATAGCACGCATTTCCAGAATTAGCCTATCTATAATTTCTTTGTGCATCTCATTCCTATTTGTGATTATTGTTCCCAGGTATTTGAATTCAGCCACTTCCTCGAAATTTCCCTCATTTGTCATTAGCTCCCTTTGCTTATACACGGGTAAAATTGATAAATGTCCACGAATTAGAAACTTACTTATCATAAATAAAATAATTTATCATTTCACATATTTTTACATATTTGTTCATAATTACATATTTTTACATACGTATTTTAAATATTTTAATGTAAATTTACATTTTATGTCTCTTAATTAAAAAAACATAAGCTGAAGATAATTTAAAACAATATATGTAAAAATATTTGTTAATATTAAAATATTCAGATACCTGATGGTACACTGATACTGTTTTTCTCAACCTATACAAAAGCTGCTGAGAAACGGTCAAATAAGAATTCCATTTACTGAACACAATAAACATAGGTGCAGGAACACTCTGAAGACTTGAGTATAGAGTCCCACATAGCAAAATCTCTTTTAAAACCTGAACGATCTACCCTGTCTATGAATGAAATAGTAGAAATACATAGGGGATACACTATGGTATAGTTGATTAAGGCAATATCCTTTAATCTGGAAAATCGAGGATCGAGACCCGATTGAGTCAGAATTTTGAAACTGCTCTATCTTCTGGCGGAATCATGAGCCTGGGGTCGACTCAGCCTATAAAAAAATTAATACCATACTATGTTGTGGAGGTAAATATGGCTATCACACAAGGCTGAAATCTCTTGCCGATTCTCTAGAAAGATGGAAGCCTTAATCTCCCAATGTCCCTAAGACTTGTAGAGGAATCGCTTTATAATAGAAACATGACAATCCCCTTCTTACCACGTTGTCAAGTATTTCCATTCCTTCAAATCTGATCTATGTTAAAGTTAACGTTTAATATAGATTTATATAAAATTAAATTGTAACGTATTTAACATTAGACATTTTAATAAATTGTTATGTAATCTTACATATTTTACATAGTAATAATAATAATAATAATAATAATAATAATAATAATAATAATAATGATTTATTATATGGGTGCTATTATGCATTGTAGAGACTCTTGATGTCCCAACTCTTTTCAAACAGAGATATATTTAGAATTAAGGTGAATAAGTGGCAAGTTGACCAAGAGGACAAACCGAAGAAAAAAACTGGAACAACTTGGACAGATGAGAGAAATCAAGCTCATAGCAAAATAATGAAAGAAATTTGGGCTCAAAGGAAACGCCTCTAAGTACTTTGCGTAGTCCTACATGGGCTCATCCGCAATTTAAAAAAATAATAATAATGATTTATTTATTCTGGCAGAGTTAAGGCCATTAGGCCGTCTCTTCCACTCAACCAAGCACAATTACAAAAAAAAAAATTGACAATGTACATATACACTATACTAATTATAAAGAGTTAAAGATATATTAAATGTAGTAATGTAAATTTAATATACAAACAACATTTTATACGATAATAACAATAATAATACATACGATAATTATGATGATAATAATAATAATATAATGATAATACCTACTTACTTACTTACTCACTGGCACTATCGAACCCGTAGGTTCATGGCCGCGCGGACATAAGCTCTCCATACATCCATATCCTGAGCTAATGCTTTCCAATCATTCCCTGTATAATTTACTTCCCTCAAATCATAGTTAATGTTATTCTCCCACCTCATTCTTGGTCTACCAACTGGGCGTTTTCCCTCTGGCTTTCCTACAAGAAGCTTCCATGCAAGTCTTTCATTCCCCATACGTGCAACATGTCCTGCCCATCGCAGTCTACGAGACTTAACTGTTCTCATTATATCTGGCTTCCTATAAAGACCATGTAGTTCATTGTTATGTAGTCTTCTCCATTCACCTGTCTGTTCATCTCTCTTTGGTCTAAAAATTTTCCTAAGTACTTTATTCTCAAATACTTGTAATCTCCTTTCCTCCCTTAAAGTAAGACTCCATGTTTCGCACCCATATAATATAACTGGTAGAATAATAGTTTTATATATTTTCAGTTTAGCGTTTTTTGAAAGGAGTTGGGACATCAAGAGTCTCTGCAATGCATAATAGCACGCATTTCCAGAATTGAGCCTATGTTTAATTTCTTTGTGCATCTCATTCCTATTTGTGATTATTGTTCCTAGGTATTTGAATTCAGCCACTTCCTCAAAATTTCCCTCATTTGTCATTAGCTTTCCATTTCCATTATATAATGAATTTCTACGTGTGACCATATATTTAGTTTTATTGATATTTACTTCCAGTCCTAATTTCTTAGTGTTACTCAATAGTGTGTGCGTGTTGTCCTTTAGTATCTCCTCGCTATCGGCCAATAGTACTACATCATCAGCATAAACTAACAGCTTATTAATACCATTGAGTTGTAAGCCTTCCTCATTCTCTAAAGATTTAATGGCATGCTCTAGTACAAAATTAAATAGTAGAGGAGATAGTGCATCTCCTTGCTTCAACCCATTCTGGATTTCAAAAGTGTCCGAAAACTGTTTGCCTACACGCACCCTACTCTTTGTGCCATTTAGACACATTCGTATAAGTCTAACTAACTTTTTAGGAATTCCGAACTCCAGCAGGATACTATATAACTTCTCCCTCTTAATTGAATCATATGCTTTTTTGAAGTCTACGTATAGTTGATGTACAGTACCATTATATTCCCATTTCTTTTCTAAAATCTGTCTTATACTAAAAATCTGATCTGTTGTAGACCTGTTTCTTCTAAATCCACATTGATGATCTCCTAGAATGTCATCAATATAGGGAGTAAGTCTGCTTACTAATATATTTGTTAGAATTTTGTACGAAGTTGAAAGTAATGAGATGCCCCTGTAGTTGTTGCAATCAGTTTTATCTCCTTTCTTATAAATTGGTATGATAATTGATTCCTTCCATTCATCTGGAAGAGCTTCTTTTCCCAAATCATACTAAGCAACCAGGTATCTTGTCCATCAATTTTTCTCCCCCTGATTTTATCAGTTCTGCTGGGATCTCATCTGAACCTGATGCTTTATACATCTTCAATTTTTTAATCGCCATTTTAACCTCTAATGCACTTGGTTCTGCGACTAGCATTTCTGCTGTCTGTAAATTATCCTCCTCAATGTCCTGTTCTGTATGTACATTTAATAGCTGATTAAAGCAACTTTTCCATCTATTTAATATACTCCTGGAATCTGCAATCATATCCCCATTTTCATTCCGAATTATGTTTGTTCTAGCCTGAAACCCTTTCTTCTCTATACTAATTCCCTGATATAATTCTCTAATGTTCCTATTTTTTGCGTTCATTTCAAGATCATTAATCTTCTCTCTCAAATATTCCCTCTTTTTACTCTTTAGTAACTTGGTGGTTTCCCGTCTAATACTACCCAATTGCTCTAAATTTACCTCATTTGGCTCGTGTAACCATTTCATTTTTGCTAGCTTTCTTTTCTTTACAATGTCGGCACATTCCTCATCAAACCATTTCTTGTTTTGCCTGCCTTTTTTAAACAACCAATGCTTTCTGATGCTGACAATTTAATAGTATCTCTTATAGCCTCCCATTCTTTATTTATATCAGTTTCTTCTTCGTTTGCCACATTGTTATCTGAAGATTCCAGTACTTCAAATCTATTAGGAATTTTGATTTGGTATACTTGCCGCATTTCATCATTTTTCAAGTTTTTTAAATTTAGATTTTACAGAATCATCTTTAACGTTTGTTCCTCTCATAAACGATAGCCGTTGTCCGATTTTCACTCTGACCAGATGATTATCCGAATGCAGTCTGTCCCTCTAACTGATCTAACATGGATGATGCTACTGTGCCAGCGTTTATCCACTAATACATGATCTATCTGGTTCCGAGTTTTTTCCATCTGGGGACGTCCAGGTGTATTTACGAATATCCTTATGCTGAAATGTTGTGCTCTTAACAATGAGATTCTTTGATGTGGCAAATGTGACTAATCTAACCCCGTTGTCGTTACTATCTTCATGAAGACTGAATTTGCCTATTGTTGGATTGAATATATCTTCCTGCCCCACTTTTGCAATAAAATAACAAATATAATAATAATAATAATAAAAAACAATAATATAAATATGATAAATTATACGAGAAACACCAATTAGTGTATGTACCTTACACTGGGTAATGATAAAGTCGAATATAATGTTATTACATAAATATGTACATACGTTGCATGTTAATATTACATAAAAATCCTAGCCTTAGTTATTACTAGACCTCTGATTTTAGGCAAGAACCTATTTTCTTCCTGAAGCAATAACTTAAGGGAGATGATGGGTGAAAAATTAACCATTTGAGATCAAAATTGGCATTTTTTTGTACTAAAAAATAGCCTGTACTCTAATTTATGTATTGGCAAAGTTTCAGAGACCTATGACGCTTCTAAGTGCCCTAAAGTGCTGATTAGGCTTGTATGTTACGTTTTGTATTTAAACTGCAATCAAATCTTCAAACTTGTTTTTCCACACTTTTATTTTCAGTGCATTTTTGTACATTCAAAATTGAATGGAATTCTCAAATGTTATCCTAAGAAGTTAAAATGTTTACTGCATGTCCTAAAAATAATGCGTAACAAAGTAGCGCATGGGTTTCATGATTGAAGTAGTATTTTAAGAAAATAAAAAATGAAATGTATGCAATATTTTTTTTTTTGTAATTCGACGCATGAGGAACAACATTATTTTTTTCTCCCTTTGTATTCACATGGTCCACCGCTGTGGTATCGAGGTAGCGTGCTGCCTTGTCAGGCAGCGGGCCCGAGTTCGATCACCGGTCGGGGCAGTTTTTTCTGGGTGAGGTTTTTATCGGGGTTTTTCCTCACCTATAAGACAAGTGTCAGGAAAACTTTAAGGCCCAAACGGTCTCCGAAATCACATGTCCACCATCATCTTCATCATCATCCTTATCATTATCATCATCATCATCATCCTTTACCGGTGTGGAAGGCAACGGGAATCTGCCACACCTACAATTCCCTAGTAAAGCTGCAAGCATAGCGTGAAAATGCTATGATTGCAGTGAAAGACCTGCCTTCGGGCAGAATTACTATGGATGGATGGATGGACATTTTTTGTATATACACTGTATTTAGTATACATAGAGGACAGTGGTTTTACTTCCCTCACGCGTTTTGTAATATGTAATATTACAGTATAGTTATTTTATTACACTATAGTTATTTGGGTTCCATCCATCCGTAGTAATTCTGCCCGAAGGCTGGTCTTTCATTGCAATCATAGCATTTTCATGCTATGCTTGCAGCTTTACTAGGGAATTGTAGGTGTGGTAGCTTTCCGTTGCTTGCCACACCGGTGAAGGATGATGGTGATAAGAATGATGGCCATATGATTTCGGGAACCGTTTGGGCCTTAAAGTTTTCCTGACATTTGTCTTACAGGTGAGGAAAAACCCCGATAAAAACTTCACCCAGAAAAACTGCCCCGACTTGGGATCGAACCCGGGCCCGCTGCGTGACAAGGCAGCACGCTACGTTGAGACCACAGCGGTTGGGTTAGCAACCTCGAAATGTAGGAAGTTGAACTTTCAATCATGGTCATCATTCCTGTAAGCACAACAAAACGCACTATCGCCCTAAAACAACATTTAATTTTGATTAAATATAATACATTATTAAATATATACATAACCTAAATTTTACCAAATGGAATCGTCCATTCATTTGACCGTTTCAGATTGAAAGAAATCGTTGGTTGAGAAGTAAATAATTACCAAAAATATAACTATCAGTTATTTTATTAAACACTACAATTTTGATTATATAAACTCAATACTCTTTTAGGCATATCTCTTTATGAATCATGCTCAGCCATTTTAAAAAGTGATATGTGGTAATATTAAAGATAAGAACACACATATACAACAATTGTTTTTCAGATATCCTGTTCCATTACACAGGTCAAAATCACAGCCCAAACATTTGACTTCTTCTATATACCTATTGAAGTGTAGCGTAGTACAGAAGTTCGTCATGAATCTGGTACCACCACAGGACCTCAATGTGTATTTTCCTCGGATAGGATGAGCTGAAATAGTTAAACACTGCATCTTTTTCATAAGTAATGCCACGAGTGATTTCCAATTTATCTAGAGAATTTTGAAATCAAGAGTGGCATTTGTTAGGGCTATTTAACGAATAAAATTAAGCTGTTCACTCACAAATCATTATTTTAATATAGTTATTTTAAAATGTTTATATATTTAATGTAAACGGCGATGTTTGAAAACGTTTGTTATGTTGTTATGTTTCATTTGTTCGTCCACTGCAACCAGATCATATTATATATTGCCAAATAATTTCTTCCTTCCTATTTGACACAATCCGTTGTGAGTTTTGCCCTCCTTCACAATTTTCCTCCATTTATCTCGTTCCTGTACTTTCTCCTTCCATCCTCTTATTCCCATCCTCCTAAAATCTTGTTCCACATCCTGCAGTCACCTCTTTCTCGGTCTTCCTCTCCTTCTTATTCCTATTATGTCATCATGTATAGAAAACATAACACAAAAAATAAGACAACAACTAAAAATAGATGAATTAAACTCAACAATAGAGAAATACAGAACAAACTGGAAAGAACACTTGGCAAGGAAGACTGAGAATAGAATACCAAAAGCAGCATACAACTATTCACCACGAGGAAGACGAAGTTGGGAAGACCAAGGAAAATATGGAAAGAACAGCAATTTGGAGCCGGAACAGGCTAGTAAATAAACCTTAACCGTGAAGAAGAAGAAGAAGTCATCATGTATTAATGGTTTTGGTATTCTTCCATCTTCCATTCTTTCAACGTGTCCTATCCACCCCAATCTCAATGCCTTGATGTATCTTACAATATATTCTACTCTGAGTAGGCTATATGATCAATTTCAGAATTTGATTTGATTCTCCATGTATTGTTTTATAATACTGGTCCATATATTCGTCTTATTATATTTCTTTCGAATATACGTAAAGCATTTTCATCTTCTTTATTTAACACCTATGTTTCAGCAGAATATATTACCACGGGTCTAATCAAGATTTTATATATTTTTAATTTAGTTGTTCTAGTTAACAGTTTTGATTTTATTAAACTGAGATACGCAAAATATGTTTTGTTTCCTGTTAATATTGTTTGGTTAATTTCTTTTGTTATTAATCCTTCGCTCATAAAAATGTAAAATAGTTTTTTTTTCAAAATTATAATTTCCTATGTTAATTCTTTGCATTGTATTATTGACTGGATATAGGGCTTACTTCCATCTTCATATATCTAGTTTTATCTTCATTTATTCCAGTCCAGCAGACTTTCCAGCCGTTTCAATTGTATATAGCATTTCTTGTAAGGCGGGTAAGTTTCTAGCAATCAAGGTAATATCTTCGTCATTTGCACATATTTATATGATGAAAGTTAAAAGTTAAATTGTATCTGTTGGTAGGTGTCATCGTCCTCAACTTTGTTAATATATTGTATATAAAATTAACTGGAGCGCTTTCGGAAGTTACTTTCCAACTTCTGCAGGTTGAGTTTCCGTTACTTGTTGTGTACGGTGATGTATACTCCAACTGTTTGTAGCAGCAACTGACTTGTTTTTGACGATCTCGTATAATGGGTTTGACTGGGGTGCGTTCTCATTGTAAGTGAGGTGTTGTTTGTTTCCTTTATAATTTCAAGCTCTTCAAATATATTTATCCTCGCTGAAATGTTTTCTCGGTGGATTATCGTGAGGGTGTTTTCAATTGTATTCATTCGATGACCTGTGTTAATGATATGAATTTTACTAGTATTGATGCACATACGAGTATTTGTTTAGTTTTATATATGGTATTGCCTATTAAATTAAGTTCTTTCAATAGGATCGCAATATTGTAAGAATGCACCCTAGTGGAGAAAAAATGAAACACATCGGACTGTATATTGTAACCAACATTATAGGTTATTAATTAATTTCTGATGTCCTATAATGTAAATATATCAATTGTATTTTTCTGGAACATGAATAGGCCTACCTGAGAAATAATATGTTTAAGAAAGTGCAAACAGTGGTTTATTTTTATTGTGGTATAATAAATTGCTACAATTTTTTTCTATTATATCTCGCAAGCAGTTGCTGGTTACGTTCGTGCACTATATATACAATCTGGGAGACACATGCATTCTATAATTCTTACATCTTAATATATAAATTGCTATATTCAACGTATTTCTTAGAGAGTCAGTCACTGCAAAATAATGCAATGACCTGTTCAGAGTATTAAAAAGCTTTCTTTAGTACGATAAACTTAATTGATAAATATCGCGTGAAACAAGACTGTGATTGGTTGTAAAACAAAATACATTGAAGCGTGATTGGTCATAGACTCCCATTTGGGGCATGAGTTAAATTGTCTCATAAAACCTATTATGGGGATTAACATTATACAGTAAAACTTGTTTAATCCGGAACGTGAATAATGCGGAAATCTGTCTAATGTGAACATATTTATTGGTCTCGGCGAAATAATAGTAACTTTATGTGTATTTATTTTGCATAAAACGGAATCTTTCCAACGCGGAAACGGAAGGATATTTCTACGCAATTCATGAAAAAAGTTATAAAGCGGAAAGACAGAGAAATACAATAGTTTCCATTTCATTGAATTCCTGTTAGGCCAAAAAACAATAAGGAATGATTCCTACTGCCAGGTGAATTACAGATTATACCTGTACCTGAAATTTTATTTCGGCCGCAATGGACACCCGTTATGCGACATGCAGATACCTGTCTTACAAATAACCATTGCACTGTAAAGTTTAAGTTCTGAGACCGATGTTTCACAGGTAGCGTTCAGAATTAACGGAATAAATATGGCTAAGACTTAATGGATCATTGTCATTAAACGAAAAAATGAAAGTGGTTGAAAATAAATCTCCTAATTTCTCTGAATTCGATTACTACAAACCAGCTGATTCGTGAGTGGCAAGAAATGAGTCACTGTTTTTATATTTGTCGTGTAACACACGGTGCTCATATTGAATTAATAAAATAGTGAAATTTTAACTTTTCTCTTTCCAGGAACGTTAGAATTGTGTTTATAATTTTTGTAGTTTGGAAGAAATAAATAATATTTGAAGTCTGTTCCTTCTTTCAGAATAGTCCTGTGTATGCATCGGAAACTTGGACTCTTTTATAAAGTCAGATGAGAAATCTCTGGCTACTTTTGAAAGAAAGATATTAAGAGCTATTTTTGGGGCTGTGAAATAAGGTGATATTTGGAGAAGAAGGAGAAATTGTGAATTGTATGATTTATATAAGAAACCCGATTTAGTGAAGTATATATAAAATTAATAGATTGGCCTGGGCTGGACATTTGATACGCACGGACAATAATATAAACGTTACAAAGTCTATATGGCACAACCATTACAAATCAGAAAAGTTGGAAGACCAAAATGGATGATGTCTTACAGGATATTAGAATTAGTAAAATTAGAAATTGGAAGAATTTAGCAACAAATAGAGAAGTCTGGAAGGACATTCTGTGAAAGGCTGGGGCCCAAAATGTGCTGTCATGCCATTTATATGATGATGATGATGATTTTTATGAGTTTTTCTTTTATTTTTTCCCTGAAGTTATTGTAGTAATATATTTACTACATTACATTACTACATAAATACGAGTATATTACTACAAATTTTAGCTGATGATAACGTTCCACAACAATATATTACTAATATCTTCAACATGTATAAAGATAATGAGATCTCTGTTAAACAAGATGGCAAATTATCTTCTCGGGAAAAGATCAACACTGGAGTAAAACAGGGATGTGGACTTTCACCGGTGCTTTTCATTTTATATATATATATATATATATATATATATATATATATATATATGAATAAATTAATAAACGAATGGAGGAAAACACAACGAGGATATATACCCATCAATAGGAACCTCAAACTCGATGTTATTCTTTTTGCAGACGATTTAGCTCTTCTGTCACTTTCCGAAAATGATTTTCAACGATCAATTTATAATTTACAAAAAAATAGGTGCCAAATTTAATATGGAAATATCAATTAACAAAACTAAAATTATGGCATTTCATGGGAAGGACCCCATTCAAAGTAAAATATGTCTCCAGAATAAAATTTTAGAGAGATCTAATCAATTTAAATATCTTGGATATTATCTCTCTATCTGGGATGAAAAGGATATCCCTGAAAAAATGACTAGTTATAATAAAAGTTTGGGAATTATTAATCAAGTTATGAAACCATCCATTGTACAAAAAACACCAGATTACGTTTATATAACACTTTGGCTAGACCAGTGTTGACCTATGGTAGTGAAGCATGGACACTAAAAAGACAACATGAAAGCAGAATAACGGCTTGTGAAATGAGATTCATGCGCAGAACAGCGGGTTACACCAGATGGGATCGGAAAAGGAACACCGATATCTTAAAAGAATTGAAGACTACGCCAATTTTGGAATATATTAAACAGTACCAACTAAATTGGAAACACCATCTTGAAAGAATGAGTTCAAATCGGATCCCCAAAGCTGTTTATAATTATATACCAAGAGGACGAAAATCACTGGGCCGTCCTATGAAACGCTGGAGGGAAAATTTTCTATAGGATCGTAACAGGCCTTGGCGTAATACTTGGAAGGAATAAGAAGAAGAAGTAGAAGAAGAAGTTATTATATTTTATCAATTTGATTTTATTGCATTCTCGTGTAAAATTTAATGAAATGGATATGCTCAACTTAAAAAAAAAATACACGTTTGTGTTGAATAACAAAGATAATTACCGTATGAAAAGGTGAGGCATTGAGTGACATCCGTAACTTTTGGAAATAAATCTCTGCAATTTTGGATATATTTTCTGGAAGGACAGTCTTCTTTATCCTCATAGCAAATATAACACTCAAGTGCATTACCTGTAACATATAGCAACAATGGATTATTATTATTATTATTATTAAGGTAATAATAATATTAATAATAATAATAAGGCTAAATTAAAAACCTGTGAGGCGACTTTTTTATTTCTTCATAAACTCCTGTCAAATTTTATTCTAAGGGTTTCATTTTTCAAACTATTTTCCACCATTTACAATGATTGTACATTTTTTCTAACGATTATTTCAACATATTTTTCATAAGTAATGCCACGAGTGATTTTCAAATTTATCTAGAGAATTTGGAAATCAAGAGTGGCATTTGTTAGGACTATTTAACCAAAAAATTAAGCTGTTTACTCACAAATCATTGTTTAACTATAATTTTAACATATCTGTATATTTATTGTAAACGGCGATGTTTGAAAACAAATCAGAAATTTGAGGTTATGTTCATTCACTGCTGCTTGGTCATATCTTCTTCTTCTTCTTCCTTTCATGTGATAGACCTAGTGGTCTGTTACGGTCTCAATCCAACGTTTGAAGAGCCTGCCCAGAGATCTCTTGCCAGGTGGCTGGTAATTTAAGATCTGACGTGGTATTACTGTT
Organism: Diploptera punctata; assembly: GCA_030220185.1. Classification (NCBI taxonomy): domain Eukaryota; kingdom Metazoa; phylum Arthropoda; class Insecta; order Blattodea; family Blaberidae; genus Diploptera; species Diploptera punctata. Next base: position 1,269,717 of record JASPKZ010003050.1, read on the forward strand.
CTGCTCATTCTTCGTACGTGAGATTTCCAGTTGTTTCTGTATTTTTGTTCATATTCCATGACTGATTCTGGGTGTAATTCTTTGAGAATCTCAGAATTCCTTTTATGGTTTGTTCTTGAGTAGCCCGCAGTACGTCTCATAAATTTCATTTCTGCCGCAGTTAGTCTTTGTTCGTCTACACTGCGAATTGTCCAGGCCTCACTGCCGTAACATAATATGGGTCTGGCCAGTGTTTTATAAATTCTAGTTCGTGTGTGTTGCTGTATTGTGTTTGGCTTGAAAATATTATTTATAATTCCTGTTACTCTGTTAAATTTTATAATTTTTGACTAAAATCTTTTTCTTCTTCGTGTGTAACTTGGTATCCGAGATAGTTAAATGTGTTGGTTTGTTCTAATATTTTATTATTAATAACAATTTTACTGCGAACTGGGTCTTTTCCTAGGAAAGCCAACACTTCAGATTTTTCTGTTGAGACTTCCATGTTGTAGTTTATTGCAATTTGGTGAAAAGAGTGGACTGAACGTTATAGGTCATCTTATTTATTGCCAAATAAGATCGCAATATTGTAAGAGTGCACCCAAGTGGAGAAATAATGAAACACATCAAACTATATATCATTATCAACATTACAGGTTATTCATTTATTTTTTTAGTAAACAACTCAGTAAAATCAAGGAATCTTTTCATTAATTGCTATATTCAATGTATTTGTTGGAGAAAAATAATGCTTAGACCTGTTCAGAACATTAAAAAAGGAGAAGCTTTCTTTATCACAAAAGCAAGAGCTGATAAAGAGAAATCGATAAAGAGCGAGGCGAAACACGCCTGTGATTGGTTTTAAATAAAAAATCATTGAAATGTGATTGGTCATTGACTCCCATTTGGGGCATGAGTTAAATAGTCTATGATATTTAACTATATACGTAGTATGAAGAGTGGCAACCATATTGATTTTAATGAATGTTTTATGCAACAACAAATACAAGTTCCAGTGCAGTCAACATAGAGTATGCACTAATTAACTGTACACACATACTTAGTAGGGCCTATTTATATTTTTGGCGTTGCATTCTTTCACAGGTTAGTGTGCTTATATTGTGTTAGGTTAGCTTTTAGGTTAGTCTTTCACAGGTTATAATGATTAAATTGCGGTAGATTAGCTTTTAGATTCGTTAAATATCGAGGTTAGAGTGATTAAATTGCGGTAGATTAGCTTTTAGATTCGTTAAATATCGAGGTTAGAGTGATTAAATTGCGGTATATTAGATTTTAGATTCGTTAAATATCGAGGTTAGAGTGATTAAATTGCGGTAGATTAGCTTTTAGATTCGTTAAATATCGAGGTTAGAGTGATTAAATTGCGGTAGATTAGCTTTTAGATTCGTTAAATATCGAGGTTAGAGTGATTAAATTGCGGTATATTAGCTTTTAGATTCGTTAAATATCGAGGTTAGAGTGATTAAATTGCGGTAGATTAGCTTTTAGATTCATTAAATATCGAGGTTAGAGTGATTAAATTGCGGTAGATTAGCTTTTAGATTCGTTAAATATCGAGGTTAGAGTGATTAAATTGCGGTAGATTAGCTTTTAGATTCGTTAAATATCGAGGTTAGAGTGATTAAATTGCGGTAGATTAGCTTTTAGATTCGTTAAATATCGAGGTTAGAGTGATTAAATTGCGGTAGATTAGCTTTTAGATTCGTTAAATATCGAGGTTAGAGTGATTAAATTGCGGTAGATTAGCTTTTAGATTCGTTAAATATCGAGGTTAGAGTGATTAAATTGCGGTAGATTAGCTTTTAGATTCGTTAAATATCGAGGTTAGAGTGATTAAATTGCGGTAGATTAGCTTTTAGATTCGTTAAATATCGAGGTTAGAGTGATTAAATTGCGGTAGATTAGCTTTTAGATTCGTTAAATATCGAGGTTAGAGTGATTAAATTGCGGTAGATTAGCTTTTAGATTCGTTAAATATCGAGTATATGTTGACTGCATCCGTTGATTCCATAGTGTAGATGGCGTCGTGTTTGTTGGCTCATGCGCATGGTGTATAATTGGAACTTTGAAACTTTTTCGCGTCACATATTGTAAAGTATTTCCAATAATAGTAATAATAATAATAATAATAATAATAATAATAATAATAATAATAATAATAATAATAATAATAATAATAATAAGAGAGCATTCAATAAGTAATGGTAACTCTGTCGTAAATAAGCGATTCAAGTTGTGTCTTTGTTGTACAAATCTGTAATATTGAAAGTCTGGAAATAGCAATATTTTGTGAATACATTTACTGCTTCAATTAATACCGCCCTAAAACAGGGTAGTTACAGGGTGTTCAGCAGGTGGGAAAATCTTGAAAACCGGGAATCAATCGGGCATTTGAAATCAACCGGGTAAACCAGGAAATCGAAGTGATTCGTAAAGCGATATGCAACTATCTTGTATTCAAATAAAACGAATCACAATCGATAAACCACGCTCTAAACATATGTACACATATTGGAATATTTTTTTGGAAGAAATGTTTAAGAAATTATAGCATTCGTTTGGCGGAGTCAAGCTGCCGCTCTAAAGAAATGCCGGCCATTGCCAATATGATATAGAATTACAAAATAATACTTGAGCACACGTAGTTATAAATTATAAAGTTTTTATTACTTATACATATTTAAAGATGATTTTTAGAAAATTAGCTTCAAAAGAATTAATTCAATTTAACACTAAAATATTCGGGATTTATTATTTTGTGTCATCAATTAACCGGAAAATAGTCGGGAATTTCATATTTGTAATTTTCTGACACCCTATAAAACATCTTCAGTAGAATATTTTTAGAAGGTGGAATTGGGAAGTACTCCAACATACACCAAATTCACTAGACAGCAGCCTTTGTAGCTACAGCTTATTCTCAAAGAGACATTCGATTTCAATCAAGAGTTGATATTCAGAAAGCTCTAGATCGATCGGATGAGAGATATATCCAGAAATGGTGCTGCAGATGGAGTGTTCCATATTCCAAGGATTTGGCAAGGTATAGTTGACTTGAAAAGCGATTATAAATAAAGTTCGCAAAATGAAAAGCAACCTAAATACTTTTTTGTGATGTTATAACAGCGTTACCTTAGTAACAATTGTTTTTTTTACCTGATGGAGACAAGGTCTTAAGGTCTTGTTAATTATACAGATATCAACAATAATTATAATGAATAATCCTACAGAAAGAAAAAACTATTATTGTATAGATGGCAATCGAACATATTGTAATTCATAGGCGGTCATGGTAAAAATACAGGGTCTCCCATTCATACCTCCCACATTTTAATTAATCAGAACTAACAAAGTATGCAGAATTATGAAATGAGGCCGATATTAAACGAAACAGAAACTCAAACAATTTTCATTTTACCACACATTGTCACACACTAAAACACCTATAGGCCTATATGTGCAACATTAGTAGCACGAATAATATCAAGTCTGTATTGGATTTTGTGCCACGTTCTGTCCAACATGTCCATTGGTACTGTAGCAATTGTGTCAAGGATACGGGTTAGTAAATCATGAAGATCTTTTACTGGAGTCGCAAACACACGGTCTTTTACACACCGCAAAACAGTTTGTGCTCATTGCTGAGGAGACGCCATTTTATTTTATGTCATTATTGTCTACCGTGCGACAGATGAATTAACTGCAACAATGAAAACAAAAATTCTTTGAGTTTCTCTTTCTTTTAATGCAAACCTCATTTCATAATTCCGCATAGTTTGAGAGTTATGATTAATTAAAATGTGGGAGGTTTGAATGGGACACGGCGTATAACTGTTATATTCTAAGGGCCAACATCCACATTCTATTGGGTAACACTAAGAAATTGGGGTTGGAAGTAGCATCAATAAATCTAAATATATGGTCACGCATAGAAATACATTATATAATGGGAATGGACAGTTAATGACAAATGAGGGAAGTTTTGAAGAAGTGGCTGAATTCAAATACCTAGGAACAATACTTACAAATAAGAGAGAGGCTTACAAAGAAATAAACATAGGCTCAACTTGGAAATTCAGGCTATTATGCATTACAGGTATTCTTGTCGTCCCAACTCTCCAAAAAAGTTAAACTGAAAATATATAAAACTGTTCTTCTTCCAGTTATATTATATGGATTCAAAACATGGACTTTTACCTAAAGGGAGAATAAAAGATAGCGAGTATTTGAGAATAAAGTTCTTAGGAAAATTTTTGGACCAAGGGAGATAAACAAGCAGGCGAATGGAGAAGACTAAATAATAATGAGTTACATGATCTTCGTAAGAAACCAGATAATAAGAACAGTTAAATCTCATAGACTGTGATGGGCAGGACATGTGGCACGAATAGGGAAGAAAGATGGACATGGAAACTTCTTGTAGAAAAGCCATAAGGAAAGCGCCAAGTTGGTAGACCAAGAATGAGATGGGAGAGTAACATTAACCATGATTTGAGGGAAGTAGATTATACAGCGGATGATCGAGAAACATAACTCAGGATAGAGATGTATTGAGAGCTTATGTCTGCGCGATCATGAACCTATGGGTTCGATAGTGCCTGTGATTTAGTATAATTTGTAGCAATTTCAGAACCAACAAATTTTAACATTGATAGTAATGTGTGCACTCCCAAAATGAAAATGCATAACCGATACTGAATTAGAGCACAAATTAATAGTTCTAGATATGTTAGGGAAATACTATTGTGTATAATGGTATATTGGGTATTATTTGTAGCAATAAATTTACCTTTACAAGCGGGTATTTGGGAGGTTACGGGAGTCAACAAACCTGGAAAGGTTTTCCTCTGGTTTCCCTAGTCGTCAAGACAGATTTTGGATTTGAATTTCATTACCAGGTTTCATTTATCATATTTCCCATTTGAAAAATCAACAAAAAACATAGAATAGATATTACCTTAGATATTAAGGAGTGTAGAAATTAAATTAATTAAAAATTACCTTTGCATATAAAGAATATTATAATAATTACCAACTGCATATTCCAGAGTAACGCCATCATTAAATGAGATTACATCTTCTGAAAAGAGAGTGTATAATTCAAATCATCAGTGAACTATGGATATAATAATTTCAATTTTAAAATTTGTACTTTTATAATCTTAGACCTTTCTTATGGTACTGAAATTATTTGTATATTTCATTTAGCATATAGCATCTTCTGCTTCCTTGATAATAAAAATATGTTAAATGAGAACACACCCAACAACCAAAGCCCTCTAAATGAAATATATAAATAATTTCAGTACCATAAGAATTCCTGAGGATGAAGCATGTCTTTGAAAGGCCTAGAATTTTAATAGTGTGACGACGTTTATAACAGAAGTTATTATAGTTAAGGGCGACTGTTTTATGAGGTACAAATTTTAAAATTGAAATAATTTTAACCTCAACGGTGTTCAAACATGAATATTAAAAGTATAGATATGTATAATCTATCAGACTCAAAATGAGCATAACATTTTTAAACTAAAGTTAATTAATAATTAGTTGGCGTGATGCTATAGATCTCGAGTATAAGGTTCAAAACTCGCCTAAGTCCATGATAATTAATAGTGTAATTTATCATGTGTAGTAATGTAGTATGAATTGCGTGGAAGTGTAGGGTAGAAGTAGAATTAAGGTAGATGTGGAATATAAAATAGCATAAAGAGTAGGTGAAGAACGAATAGGAGTAACTGAGACAGAGACAGAGAGATAGAGAATACCAAAAAGTGTACTAATTTTTTTCGTTCAACGACCTATTACTTCAAATGAACAAGAATTATTAAGCAGTTCAGTTATCGTTAAATAACACTGGTCAACATGATTTTTGTCTTATGAGTATCAATAGTTGTACTTAATGTAGTTTTTTATCGTGTTTTCAAATATGTATTCGGAATTTCTCCATCACCCACAGTTTTTTTATTTGAATTTCAATTAATGGATTTAAATAATTATTTTTAATAAATGTTTTTTCGTCCATTTGTCCATTGTAAAATAAAACCAAATGAGCTAACTCAGGAGATTTCAGCTATGGAAAAGAGATATCAAGTCAAATGGAATCCTAATATGCTGGCCGATTATTGTTGGACCATCAAGAGGGATGCTCCATAGGCGAAATATAGCAGAAAATCGTCATTTATTACTTTCTAGGTGAGTCCGAATGTTCGAATATTGTTTAGTTACGAATGTAGAAAATATTAAAGCGTTTTAAATTGTAAATTCCTGTCTCTCGGATATGGAGAAAACCGATATCATATTTGAATTCAGGAGAAAAAATACTATCAGAATCACATATTTTTCTTTCTGAGACAAAAAAAAGTTTCTTTTTTGTTGCTCAGTGTTATTGTTTCCTTCATTTCTGCAGCATTGTAATAATAATAATAATAATAATAATAATAATAATAATAATAATAATAATAATAATAATAATAATAATAATAATAATAATAATAATAATAATAATAATAATAATAATAATAATAATATTATTATTATTATTTTTATTATTATTATTATTATTATCAGTATTTTTTAAAATAAACTAACCATATAATGCCCCCTGTTGTATATATATAACATCGAGAATGTATCATAAGTAATGCCACGAGTGATTTCCAAATTTATCTAGAGAATTTGGAAATCAAGAGTGGCATTTGTTAGGACTATTTAACGAATAAAATTAAGCTTTTTACTCACAAATCGTTATTTACATATAGTTATTTTGAAATATGTAAACGGCGATATTTGAAAACAAATGAGAAACGTTTATTATGTTTCATTTGTTCATCACTGCAACCAGATCATATTATTTATTGCCAAAGGATCACAATATTGTAAGAATGCATCCTAGTGGAGAAAAAATGATACACATCAAACTGTTTATAACCAACATTGTAGATTATTAATTAATTTATGTCCTATGATGTAAATATGTCAATTATATTTTTCTGGAACGTAAATACCTGGGAAATAATACGTTTAAGAAAGTGAAAACAGTGGTTTCCTTTTTTGTGGTATAATAAATGCTTTGAATATGTTTCTATTATATCTCGCAAGCAGAATCTGGATACATTCGTGCACTATAGGCCTATATACAATCTGAGAGCCACTTGATAAAATGAAAGTGATAAAATTGAGGTGTAAAACGACTGCGATTGGTTGTGAATAAAAATTAATTCAAATATGCCATTTGGGTCATGAGTTTAATAGTCACATAATGTCCACAATAAATTAATATTTACAGCGAATGTCCGATTTACAGTTATGTAACAACATTAGGAATGCATTTCATTTGGCTACAACTAGGCCTACACGTTGTGTAACTTTTAAGATGTAACTAGAGTAACTTTAGGTATTAACCGTTAAGGGTTAAGTTAATTTAGGGTTATTAAACCTTTTGCTTGGAATTATATTTTATGCATATCTACAGTATGTATATTTAAAAGTCAGTGGTTCACCCAACTCAGATCGTAGTGGAAGAGGTTCGCAAGTCTGAAAAGGTTGAGAACCGCTGCTCTAGGTTGTGATTTCGAAATCCGAGGCATTCAGTGACCGAACATTCACATAAATACAATCTTGAAACATTCACGCAAAAGATAAAAGAAAGAAAGAAAGAAAACAGCTGGAAGGAGCATTATTCAGACTACCAATAAAAAGTAAGACTGTTAAGACTGTTAACAATTTAACAGTTGTAATAATAACTAACTGATTCACTGGCACTATCAAACCCGTAGGTTCATGGCCGCGCGGAAATAAACTCTCCATACCTCCCTATCCTGAGCCAATGTTTTCCAGTCATCCCCTGTATAATCTACTTTCCTTCAAATCATAGTTAATATTATTCTCCCACCTCATTCTTGGTCTACCAACTGGGCGTTTTCCCCCTAGTTTTCCTATAAGAAGCTTCCATGCACCCTCCATGGTATATTTACCTTGTCGTGATGGAGTGGCTTGCGTGCTTAAATGATCCCGAGAGCTATGCCGGCGGTAGCATTGCTGCCGATAGGGTTACCCCATGCCGGACTGGTCGAAGGTGATAAGCCAGTCGAAAATAGTACCTTGGTCGAAAGAGTGACGATATTTCACCGTAAAAATACAACCATCAAGAAATGCAGACATGGATTCAACTGGGGTAAAATTTTCCGGACGTCAAATAGTCCCTCATTCGGTTCTCCGGGCAAGGACTACTTCAAGGAACCCATGCCAAAGGCTCAAACGTAGGGACACGTTCCTAAGAACATGGAATGTTAGAACAGTTGTAATTATACAATTTACAATTAAAAATCTAATAAAAATATTTCTCCTAATCGTTGCACTTTCCGTCTAGCATACTAGGTCACATTTCGATTAGATTTTAGTTAATGCACTGCTGGGGTAATTAGTATATTAATAATTTCTGATTAAAATAAAATAACATCATCATGTTCATGGTAGGTCCTCGGCCTGTTCCGCTCTCAGAATTCATCTTCCCATCGTATTCTAGGACGTTCCACATCTCTATAGCCTTGACGCTGATACAACAGTGCTTGTTTTGTAGAAGAGTCCATATAACGTATTTGGCACATTTCATTCAAATCGCGAGAACATCAAAATTCAACATTCCCGCAGTTTTCTGCGTATTCACATTTTCACCGAAAGAGGAACTCATAGAGTGTTTCTTCTATGTTATCCCCAGCAACACCAGCTATTCGCTGCAAATTGATTACCGATAACCCACTAATTGAATACCTACCTGCTAAGTCCAGCGATAACCTACACTAGACCAGCGATAACCCGCTAGACGAAGCTTGTGTCTTATTCATCGATTTTTTATTGAACACCAGCTAGCTGAACCCTGAAACGTCACAATTCGAAGTACACACAAGGTCGAATGACCTTTCGGCTTATTGATTCATGAAACATTCATGATTGGCTGATTTGGAAAGCACCAATTCCTCAATAATAGAATTTTTAGAAATAGGTCTTAACATTTTTTAAAATTTATAATATTTAATTTGTGCTAGTTATGTTTTATAAAATACAACAAATAAATAAATAAATAAATACAATTATGCGGTGTATTTTGTCAGTTATAGTAACCTGTTAATTTAAAAATCTTTATTTATATTATATATCTGAATTACAACAATTGAATTATTACAAACATATATATATATATATATATATATATATAAATTTATGGAAAGCAACAGTTGAATTTAATAACGGCACTGACGTTCAAATGTGTTATTAATACGTTTTAAATTGTTACTGATAGATGTGATTTTTCAATTTAGGAAAAAATGAATGTGACTATAATTTATAATTTGCATAGTAGATCATTTTCGTGCAGACCTTTCAACGAGAAAAATGACCTTATACAACAAGGTAGGCCAACTCCAGATTTACCTGATCTAAAAAAAATACAAAATAGTAAGTTTTTGTATTCTATAAGTCATATTTTCTTCAATTGCTCTGAGCACCGCACGCCACTGACTTAATGATAGGCCTTAAGTTTTGTATATAATTTATTAACTGTTTCAATAATACTTACTTACTTACTTACTCACTGGCACTATCGAACCCGTAGGTACATGGCCTCGCGAACATAAGCTCTCCACACATCCCTATCCTGAGCTAATGCTTTCCAATCATTCCCTGTATAATCTACCTCCCTCAAATCATAGTTAATGTTATTCTCCCACCTCATTCTTGGTCTACCAACTGGGCGTTTTCCCTCTGGTTTTCCTACAAGAAGCTTCCATGCAAGTCTTTCATTCCTCATACGTGCAACATGTCCTTCCCATCGCAGTCTACGAGATTTAACTGTTCTTATTATATCTGGCTTCCTATAAAGACCATGTAGTTCATTGTTATCTAGTCTTCTCCATTCACCTGTCTGTTCTTCTCTCTTTAGTCCAAAAATGTTCCTAAGTACTTTATTCTTAAATACCTGTAATCTCCTTTCCTCCCTTAAAGTAAGAGTCCATGTTTCGCACCCATATAACTGGTAGAATAATAGTTTTATATATTTTCAGTTTAATGTTTTTTGAAAGGAGTCGGGACATCAAGAGTCTCTGCAATGTATAGCACGCATTTCCAGAATTGAGCCTATGTTTAATTTCTTTGTGCATCTCATCCCTATTTGTGATTATTGTTCCTAGGTATTTGAATTCAGCCACTTCCTCAAAATTTCCCTCATTTGTCATTAGCCGTCCATTTCCATCACATAGTGAATTTCTACGTGTAACCCATATATTTAGTTTTATTGATATTTACTTCCAGTCCTAATTTCTTGGTGTTACTCAATAGTGTGTGCGTGTTGTCCTTTAGTATCTCCTCGCTATCGGCCAATAATACTGTTTCAATAATAGGCTGATTAATGTATTCATGTTTAAAATTAGTTTTAAGTTCGCCATACACGGATTCTTCAAAATTTCCTTTATATCTAATTTACTAATTAACTCACTGACACTGTAGAACCCATAGGTTCATGGCTGCTCGGATATAAGCTGTCCTTACTTCTTTAAATTTAGCTAATGTTTTCCAATAATCCCTTTTATAATAAACTTCCCTCAAATCATGGTTATTGTTATTCTCTCACTTCATTCTTGGCCTACATACTAGATGCTTTCCCATAGTTTTCCTACATGAAGTTTCCATGTCGCTCTTTCATTTCCCATTCGTGCCACATGTCCTGCACAACCCAGTGTATGAGACTTAACTGTTCTTATTATATCTGGTTTCCTATAAAGATCGTGTAGTTCTCTGTTATTAGTTTCCTCCATTCACCTGTCTGTTCACCTCTCTTTGGCCCAAAAAAATCCTAAAACCCCTATTCTCAAATATTCAAAATTTTTCTTCTCCCTTGAAGTGAGAGTCCATGTTTCGCATCCATATAAGATAGGCCCTAACCGGGAAAATAACAGTTTTATATCGATTCAGATTAACTTTTTTTTAGAGAAGTTGGGACAAGTGTCCCTGTAATGCATAATAACATGCATTTCCAGAATTAAGCCTATTTTTAATTTGTTTATTCATCTAATTTCTATTTGTAATTATTGTTCCAAGGTATTTAAATTCAGCCATTTCTTCAAAATTTTCCTCTTTTTCTTTGAATGTCCATTTCCATTATATAATGTACTAGCTAATACCCGGCGTGCGCTACTATGCCTAAATAAATTATAGGCCTAATATCTTTTTACGTTTAGTTGAATAAGTAAAATGAAAAATAATTATAAATTTATATTGTTATTATTTTTAGATACCCCGTGCTGATTACCCGGAATTGCCCGGGAATCTACGTATCCCGATGTATTTGGCATAAATGAGCTGAAAAACAAAATTCGTTATTTCGAGTTATCCGTGCTGCTGCTCTGCTTGCCCGGGAATCTACTTACGCCGATCTTTTGGTATCAATGAAAGACAAAAATGGTTATTGTGAGTTATCCATAAAAGATAAACATATGCTGTCGATGATTTTTTGTAGATATTTTTGAGATATTCAATTCTGTGTACATTAATTTGGTGTATTTGTTACGGTTTAAGCAGCGTAAGCCATTCAAGCGTACAAAAGAAAACACTTTTATTTTACTTTTTTTGCTACAAAGGGTGATTATTAAGGATGAAGGGCTTGAGCATTAAAACTCTCTTGTAGCCTATAACCTTCCCGGGAAAATCCTGAACATTTTGAAAAAAGCCCCATCACAATCGGATGAACGGCAGTTCACGCTTGTCCGGGAATCTACTTATCCCGATCTTCTTGGCATCAATGGAAGACAAAAAATGGCTATTGTGAGTTATTCCTAGAGTTTTTTGAGATATTCAATTCTGTGTAAATTAATTTCGTGTATTTGTTATGCTTTAGGCAGCGTAAGCAATTTAATCGTCAAATAAGGATTTTTCATATTTTTCACTACAAAGGGTGATTTTTAAGGGTGTAGGAGTTGAGTATCACAACTCTCTTATAGCCTATGTTCATTCCGGGAATCTCCTGAACATTTTGCAAAAAAAACCATAAAATACGAACAAACAAACAACCAAACATTCGTTTGAATATATTATATTTCTATGTGTGAACATTATATTTAGTTTATTGGTGTTTACTTCCAGTCCCAATTTCTTAGAGTTACTCAATATAGTGTGCGTATTGTCCTTTAGTATCTCCTCATTATCGCCTAATAATACTCGTACTACATTATCATAAGTAATGCCACGAGTGATTTCCAATTTATCTAGAGAATTTGGAAATAAAGAGTGGCATTTGTTAGGACTATTTAACGAATAAAATTAAGCTGTTTACTCACAAATCATTGTTTAACTATAGTTATTTTAAAATATTTATATGTTTAATGTAAACGGCGATGTTTGAAAACAAATCAGAAATGTGAGGTTATGTTCATTCACTGCTACTTGATCATATTATTTATTGCCAAATAAGATCGCAATATTGTAAGAGTGCACCCAAGTGGAGAAATAATGAAACACATCAAACTATATATCATAATCAACATTACGGGTTATTCATTTATTTTTTTAGTAAACAACTCAGTAAAATCTAGGAATATTTTCATTATTTGCTATATTCAATGTATTTGTTGGAGAAAAATAATGCTTTGACCTGTTCATAACATTAAAAAGGAGGAGCTTTCTTTATCACAAAAGCAGGAGCTGATAAAGAGAAATCGATAAAGAGCGAGGTGAAACACGACTCTCATTGGTTGTAAAACAACATTCATTGAAACGTGATTGATCATTGACTAGCATTTGTGGCATGAGTTAAATAACATAAACTAACAGCTATTCAATAGCATTGAGTTGTAATTGGCTTGTTAATATATTCGCAGTTATAAGTTCGTCATTTATGGTTTCTTCATAATTACCATTTTGTCTATCGTAGGTTGATAGGTTACATTTTGATTGAACTTTAATATTGCTTAGTTCTAAACATAATAGTTACATTTTCATAATGAATTACTGTGAAAAATTATAACCGTTCACTACACATAATTTCTTCATAATTACCAAGAAAATGCTTACGTAAATGTAACAGCCTTTGATGTGGTAACAGAAGCGAAAACAATGAATAGTAAATACAAAAAAAAACTCCAGATGACAATAGACGATTGAATAATCATTAATTAATAATGAGTCTAACGGTAATTTATTGTGTGTCTATCATGACCCACTCGATGCCAAAATTGTTTACGATTCTTTAATGTTGGTGTCTCCAATAATGTGAACCCTATTTCACCATACGGTATGTTAGGGTTAATGTTGATGTCTGAGACCTTATAGAAACAATGAAAACTTTAATTGGTGTAATTTCTGACTTTCATAAATGCCACTAGTTACCCTGAATATATTTAGTACGGTACTAGCTAATACCCAGCGTGCGCTGATACGCCTAGATAGATAAAAATTAACGTGATTTATGTTTAGTTGAATAAGTAGAAGGAAAAGTAATTATAAATTTATATCGTAATTATTTTAGATACCCCATGCTGATTACCCAGCCCTGGAATCTACTTATCCCGATTTTCTAGGCATTAAATGAGCTGAAAGACAAAATTCGTTATTGTGAGTTATCCGCAAAAGAATTTGCGCCGTGCGCTGCTACGCTTGCCTGGGAATGTAGGTCTACTTATCCTAATATTCTCGGTTTAATAAAATACAAAAATAGTTATTGTGAGTTATCGCGGATTTTTTGTAGAGTTTTTTGAGATATTTAATTCTATTTACATTAATTTTATGTACTTGTTATAGTTTATAGCAGCGTCTACTTTTTTCACGTTTTTCATGCAAAGAATGGTTTTTAAGGGGAAGGGGTTGAGTATTACAACTCTCTTATAGCTTATAACCTTCTCAGGAAACACCTCAACATTTTGCATAAAGCCCCATCACAATCGGATGAAGGGTATGACAGGGCATAAAATACGAATAAATAAACATTCATTTTTTTATATAGGCTATTAGATTCTTGACTACTGATTTTTATTAAATCGAATAAATGTGTAGGCCTATCAGAACAAGTGAAAAAATAAACATAGGGGCCTACTTCTTAAAAATAAAATATAATTAATTAGGCATATATTAAAGGAGTACTGGAATCTTCAGATAAGAATGTGACAACCGAAGAAGAAACTGATATACGATAAATATGGAATGGGAGGCTGTACGAGATACTATTAAATTATCAGCATCACAAAATGTCGATTATTTAGAAAAGAGGAAAATCAAGAAATGGTTCCATGAGGAATGTACCGACACTAGGTTATTAATGAGTAAAGGGAGATACTAAGGGTTAACACGCACTCATTTGAGTAACGCTAAGAAATTGGGACTGGAAGTAAACATCAATAAAACTAAATAGGCTATATATTCGTTCACACATAGAAAATCATTATACTCGTATAATGAAAATGGACATTAAATGAAAAATGATGGAAATCTTGAAGAGGTGGCTAAATTCAAAGATATAGGAATATTGATTACAAGTAGGAATGAGATGCACAAAGAAATTAAACATAGACTCAGTTCTGGAAATGCATGCTGCTATGTATTACAGGAACTCTTGTCCCACATTCTCTCAAGAAACGTTAAACTGAAAATATATAAAACTGATATTCTCCCAGTTATATTATATAGATGCGAAACATGGAATCTTACTTTAATGGAAGATACGGGGATACGAGTATTTGAGAATAAAGTTATTAGGGAATGAACTTCCTTAGAAGAACAAAAGGCTGCACAAGAATGGATCGGTTAAAGAATGAAGATATAAGAACAGAGATAAATATATAACAATCAAATGATAAAATCAAAGGATATAGAGAAAAATGGTAGACATGTAGAAAGAATGAACGTAACAAGATTACCAAAAGCAGCATTTAACTACAAGCCAAGAGGTTCAAGGAATGTAGGAAGGCCAGTGACAAGATGGACAGAACAACTTTGAGGCGGAACAGACATTTCGCCTAGCCCGTGAGGTGAAGAAGAATAAGTTCTTAGGGAAATTTTTGCACCATAGAGAGACGAAAAGACAGGCGAATGGAGAAGACTTACATAAAAGAAGCTACATGATCTTTATAGGAAATCAGATGTAATAAGCACAGTTAAGTCTCTTAGACTGCGATAGAAAGGAATTTTTGACTAATTGGGAATTAAAGAAGGGAAAACCAAAGGAAAAACGCCCAGTTGGTATACCAAGAATGAGGTGGGAGAATAACATTAACAATGATATGAGGGAAGTAGATTATACAGGGGATAATTGGAAAACAGCTCAGTAATCTATTCAGGGTCAGTAGATCCAAATCTATTTCTAGCTCATTCTGTTGATGATGGGACTAGTCCCGAAAAGCCTAAAGACAATTAATATTTTACAAAGTAGCGGTAGCGTGCGGCCTTGTCACGCAGCGGGCCCGAGTTCGATCCTCGGTCGAGACATGTTTCCTAGGTGAGTTTTATTCGGGGTTTTTCTTCACCTGTCAGACATATGTCAAGAATCTTTAAGGCATAAACGGTCCCCAAACATCATCTGGCCATAATTATTTTCATCATATTCACCTCATTATATTAAGTTTAGGATTAAGGCTTCTCTTGTGGTATCATTACCACATCATCATCGGTGCAGTGAAACTCTGCCTTCCAGGGGCCCCAACCTCGGAAGTGGGTTACAACAACACCGGTGCCAAAAAAGAATACCAGCAATGTCGTAATGAATATGAAAAAATAAAAATAAAAATATAAAAAATAGAATTGTTTAACGAGATATTCTTAAGAATACCAAGGTCCACAATAGGATGTCATGTTATTAATATTATTATTATTATTATTATTATTATTATTATTATTATTATTATTATTATTATTATTATTGTTATTATGTACAAAATTCAATTTTAGAATTTATCCAAGAAAAGCAACTAAAATGGTACGGGCGTATTAGGCGAATGGAGGATGAAATATTACCAAAAAAAAAAATAATGGAATGGACACCAGGAACGAGAATGAAAGGACGACCAAATCTCACGTGGATCCAAGGGATTAGAGAAACTTTGAAGGACTGGGAAATAGATGAAAAAAATGTGTTATAATAGAGACGAATGGAGGAAAATTATAAAACGAAATTGAAGACAAATCATTGGTGCCGGAAAAATGTATTAACATTGTTGAAACCGGAAATATATTATTATTATTATTATCATTATTATTATTATTATTATTATTATTATTATTATTATTATTATTATTATTATTATTATTATTATTATTATTATTATTTTAATAATAGGTATCGAGAGGATCCGTACGACAATGAGTTCTTGTTAAGAGAAACTACCAAAACCTTAACAGAGAGATTTCTGCTCAATATATAATATCCACGGAAGTTATTTATTTTATTTAGCTGAAAATCTCTTTCTTAAACTCAAGTTTGAAAGTTTAATAACTATGCCATCTGGCGACGTTTTGGCGAAATATGTTCCAACTGCCATCTGTGTTATGTATTGAAACTAATGCATAGTAACCACCTTGTCGAGAAGATGGCGTAGGGCAGCAGTTCCCTATAACTCTGGGCGAAAATTGTATCAACCTTTTCGCGGTAGATATTTGAAATGTATTATTATTATTATTATTATTATTATTATTATTATTATTATTATTATTATTATTATTATTATTATTATTATTATTATCTCGTTAAGGAAGGCATAAAACTCAATTATATCAATCTTCTTCTTCTTCTTCTTCTTCTTCACTTGCCTGTTCCGCCTCACAGTTGTTCTGTCCATCTTTTCACTGGACTTCCTACATTCCTTGAACCTCTTGGCTTGTAATTGAATGCTGGTCTTGGTAATCTTATTACATTCATTCTTTTTACACGTGTAAACCATTTCTCTCTATATTGTTTGATTTGCTCATTCAATGGATATATATTTAACTCTGTTTTTATATCTTCATTCTTTATCCGATCCAATCTTGTGCAGCCTTTTGTTCTTCTAAGAATTATATTAATAAGCTGTTAATATATGCTTACGATGTAGTTTTATTAAGTAATAATGAGGATATAATAAGGGCAAACATATACATTATTTTGTAACACTAAGAAATTGGGGCTCGAAGTAAATTTAAATAAAACTACATATATGTTCACACATATAAATTTATTATATAATGGGAATGGACAGTTAATGTTAAATGAGGGAAATTTTGAAGAAGTGGCTGAGTTCAAAATACCTAGGAACAATAAGGCCGATATATATATATATATATATATATATATACATAGAATTGAAGACTACACCAATTTTGGAATATATTATTAAACAGTACCAACTAAATTGGAAACACCATCTTGAAAGAATGAGTTCAAATCGGATCCCCAAAGCTATTTATAATTATATACCAAGAGGACGAAGATCACTGGGCCGTCCTATGAAACGCTGGAGGGAAAATTTTCTATAGGATCGTAACAGGCCTTGGCCTAATACTTGGAAGGAAGAAGAAGAAGATATATACATATTACCAAAAACAGGATGAGGTGAAAAAATAAATTGAACATAGACTCAATTCTGAAATTGCATGTTATTACACATTGCAGGGACATTTGCCATCAAAACTCCTTTCAGTAAACGTTAAACTGAAAATATATACCTAAAAGTTTTATTCTCCCTGTTATATTTAATGATATGGATGTGAAACATGGATTCCTATGTTAAGGTAGAGAAAAGGTTACGAGTATTTGAGAATACAGTTCTGAGAAAAAAAAATTTGGTTAGAAGGGCGACGAACAGAGAGCGGAATGGAGAAGACTGCATAACAGTGAGCTACATGATCTTTATTGGAAGGCAGATATAATAAGAAACGTGTATGTCTCATAGACTGTGATACGCAGGACATGTGGCACGAACGGAAAATGAATGAGGGCTTGTAAATTCCTTGTAGAAAAATCAGAGGAAAAATGTCTTCACACACACACACACACACACACACACACACACACACACACACACACACACACACATATATTTATTTATTTATTGTGAAGGCTTAGGGCAATAACATGATAAGCCACATATTGTTCTTTCTGAGATATAAGGATTTTAATGTTTCAAAAAATTATAAATACCAATTGGACAGTATTGTTGTTAATACATTGTGTGTCTATGTATATTTTAATGCATCTCTGGCGCACTTATAAATGATTTTATGGATATTCATAATTGTTAATATTATCTCATGCCCCAAATGGGAGTCAATGACCAATCACGTTTCAATGATTTCTGTTTTACAACCTATCAGAGTCGTGTTTCACCAAATATTTATCAGTGTTATAATTACCATATTAAAGAAAGCTCCTCCTTACAATATTGCGTTCCTTTGGCAATAAATAGTATGATCTGGTTGCAGTGATAAACAAAAGAAGCAGTAGAAGCGTACCTATCGTTTCTCATTTGTTTTCAAGCATCGCCGTTTACATTAAATATATAAATATTTTAAAATAACTATAGTTAAATAATGATTTGTGAGTAAACAGCTTAATTTTATTCGTTAAATAGTCCTAACAAATGCCACTCTTGATTTCCAAATTCTCTAGATAAATTGGAAATCACTCGTAGCATTACTTATGATCAATTATATTATGAATTGATCTTAATTAAATTTATAGCATATTACGATGCATTATAATTATATATATATATATATATGACATAAGAAAAATAAATGCCTGGACGGGATTCGAACCCGGAACTCTGAGTCTGTACCTCAGCGTGTTATCCATTACACCACCAGGCGAATCCAATTGAAACCCATATTTTTCTTATATATGTATTATATTCTCCATTATTACTAGATGTCGCGAGAACTCGGTCTTCACTGCCATCTAGTAGCTGACTATAACAAGTAAGCAAATTAAAGAGAATATTTTTACTTTATAGCAGTGACGCTTTATAGATGTTATAATTAAATGTTTAACTATTGAGCAATGCAAGCTTAATATGGCATGATAAAAAAAATAAATGCTACATATATATGGTCCACCGCTGTGGTCTCGAGGTAGCGTGCTGAATTGTCACGCAGTGGGCCCGGGTTCGATTCCCGGTCGGGGCAGGCTCCTGGGTGAGGTTTTTCGGGATTTTTCCTCACCTCTAAGACAAATGTCAGGAAGATTAGGGCCCAATGGTCCCCGAAAATCATCCGGCCATCATCATGATCATCCTTTTCATTATCATCATCATCCTTCACTGGTGTGGAAAGTAGTGGAAAGCTACCACATCTATAATTCCCTAGTAAAGCTGCAAAGCGTAGCATCAAAATGGTATGAGTGTAGTGAAAGACTTCCCTCGGGCAGAATTACTGCGGATATATATATATATATATATATATATATCTCAAGGGCTTAGAGCAATAACATGATAAGCCACATATTGTTCTTTCTGAGATATAGGGATTTTAATGTTTAAACAATTATAAATACTAATTGGACAGTATTGTTGTTAATACATTGTATGTCTATATGTTTTAACTCATCACTGGGATACTTACAAGTGATTTTATGGATATGTATAATAGTATGCCGATAATGATGTGGACAATATCATTAACCATTATTTGAGGAAGTTAATTATGCAGGGGATTATTTGGAAACATTAGCTCAACGTAGGGTTGTATAGCTTATGTTGCGGGTGACGGAGAGAATAGTGTCCTCGCATTGGCGGAAGTAGAATCGTGAGTCGTTGATTCGCGAGTTGAAAGACCCGCGCAGAATGAACGATGCATCTAGACATCCATGTCCGAAAGGTTCTGCACGCATGTACCCCTCCTGTCCAGAGGGCTCGATTCCCGAAGCTTCTATACTAGAAAAGTCTCGATTATAAACTGAGAAATTTCCTTCCCCTGGCTTATATAATTTTGTCAGTGTCGGGAGGCAGTTAGTTGTGTTGTGACAGCGATACAACGAACTGAAATCAGAAGAAACTGTGGCAATTGAAATCATCAGTAGCTAGAAATAATTGTGCGGCAGATAAACTTTAAAGCAAGATTAATTATTGCAGTAATTTGTGAGTGAAATGCCATTGAAAATTTATAGAATCAAATAAAATGATTGTGAAATTTTACGCGATTATCTGTTGTGTTTTATTACTAGAAAACAACGCGAGAACGATCCCTTGGTAGCGCGCAACAATATGTATTATAATTTGGGCTCGGATGTTCAGGACCTATACAATGCCTATAAAATAACTTTAAAAAGGCCTAAAGATATCCTACAAAACACCTAAAAAACAGGAAAAAGGACGTAAAAAGTGTTGCAGTTACTAACGAGTATATAAAGACAACCTCGCTGCCTTCGCCCTCTGTTCGAGGTAATTCTCATAGAGTGGCAATTTCTTAGAAAATTTGAAGTCGAAATACAATAGTTCAGGCGGTCAATTACCTGCTGGTTAAAAGTAACGTGATATTTTGTAAGGGTTCAATAGTTTCTCGCCGAACAAAAGTGTTTGGAATGTGAAATGTCATTAGAAAGTAAAACTAACTAACTCACTGACACTATCGAACACGTAGGTCCATGCCCGCACGAACATAAGCTCTCCATACATCCCTATCCTGAGCTAATGTTTTCCAATCATCCCCTGTATAATCTACTTCCCTCAAATCATAGTTAATATTATTCTCCTACCTCATTCTTCGTCTACCAACTGGGCGTTTTCCCTCTGGTTTTCCTACAAGAAGCTTCCATGCAACTCTTTCATTCCCCATTCGTGCCACATGTCGTGCCCATCGCAGTCTACGAGACTTAACTGTTCTTATTATAACTGGCTTCCTATAAAGACCATGTAGTTCACTATTATGAAGTTTTCTCCATTCACCTGTCTGTTCATCTCTCTTTGGTCCAAAATTTGTTCCTAAGATCTTTATTCTTAAATACTCATAATCTCCTTTCCTCCCTTAAAGTAAGAGTCCACGTTTCACATCCATATAATATAACTGGTAGAATGATAGTTTTATATATTTTCAGTTTAACGTTTTTTTAAAGGAGTTGGGATGTCAAGACTCTCTGTAATGCATAATAGCATGCATTTCCAGAATTGATCCTATGTTTAATTTCTTTGTGCATCTCATTCCTATTTGTAATTACTGTTCCTAGGTATTTGAATTCAGATACTCCCTCAAAATTTCCCTCATTTGTCATTGCTGTCCATTTCCATTATATAATGTATTTCTATGTGTGACCATATATTTAGTTTTATTGTATTTACTTCCATTCCCAATTTCTTAGTGTTACTCAATAGTGTGTGTGTGTGTTGGCCCTTATTATCTCTTCGCTATCGCCCAATAGTACT
This sequence comes from Diploptera punctata, assembly GCA_030220185.1. Taxonomy (NCBI): domain Eukaryota; kingdom Metazoa; phylum Arthropoda; class Insecta; order Blattodea; family Blaberidae; genus Diploptera; species Diploptera punctata. The sequence goes on from JASPKZ010003050.1 coordinate 1,291,082, forward strand.
ACATCATCAGCGTAAACTAACAGCTTATTAATACCATTGAGTTGCAGGTCTTCTTTATCCTCTAAAGATTCGATGGCGTGCTCTAGTACAAAATTAAATAGTAGAGGAGATAGTGCATCTCCTTGCTTCAACCCATTGTGGATTTCAAAAGTGTCCGAAAACTGTTTGCCTACACGCACCCTACTCTTTGTGCCATTTAGACACATTCGTATAAGTGTAACTAACTTTTTAGGAATTCCGAACTCCAGCAGGATACTATATAACTTTTAGAAAGTAAAACTACATAGTGTTTTTAAAATACTTTGGAATTGAGACTAGACTCTGCAGATTCTTAAATTTTACAAATTGTATAAATGTAGTCAAAAGAAGGTAAAGTTGCAAAAAAAAGCCGGTAAGACCTAAAAAAAGACTAAAAAAGGACCAATAAAAAACAAAAAAATTTGAAAAAGGACTAATATGATGCAATATTTTCTGGCCTAAATTGGCCCAAAATGAATTTATATTATGTTGGGCTTCATCTTCAGACATAAAATAATAGGACATTTCCTCAACTTCCGAACCCCAATTATAATGCACAATATAGAGCTGATAATGAAATTAGAAAATATAAAATCTAATAAGAATAAATAGGGAGTTTTACTAAATTTTCTTCTTTTCTTTACAGCACGACAGAGTGCAAGACTCGAAGAGAAATATATTGCCGCACGTATTATCAATAACACTGTACATTTTAGGGTAAGTTGAACATTTTTTTGAGATCATGTATTATTTAATCAATAGACTTATGTTCACAAGGAGTGACTCTGTGAATGTTTCATCTAAGAAGTGACTGCTATAGGCTTATCTCTTCCGAGCTAGTTCCAGATGCAATGTAAACAAATCAGATGTATGACTGCATTTTTTATTGTTCGAATAACAATTTTACCTTTGAGCATGTAAGAAAATATATTCCCCCCTCTAACACTTGAAATAGAGAAAATAAAAATAATAAAATTATGTATTATCTAGTACGTGTCTATATAAGTTATATAGGAGGATATTAAAATATACTATTACAATTTTAATAGATTAAATAAGCATTGTTTTATTCTTACGCACGCGCAATGCAGAATACGTTGCGATTTAAATTGTTTAAAATGGTCGCTTTTTGTAGAATTTCTTAAAACATAAGAAAGGAAACCATTTTAAAAGCGAAGAGAAACACATTGTTTTGAGTGTGTTTTCAAACAGCTTAGTGAAAAATATCCCACTTTTGACATTGAAGATATGGTGAAAGTAACACCAGAATTTACAGGTGAGTCAGTAGGGAGCATAAACGCTACTCTTAATGGAATTGTATACAGAGCACATGTATATTGCTAATTTTGTTATTTTATGTTAAGTTTATTTTTTTGTGCTGTAGCCGAGTGGTTAACGCAAGATGCCTTGGTGCAGAACTATGGGACTTGCGCTGGTTCGAAGCGCTGGTTCGAGCCTCCATGGGTGAATAAATTGTCTCATGGAATTTCGGCCAGTATTGACCGCAGCCCACACAGCATCGTGAGTCATTTGGGTAGCTACAATAAGTAGCAGCTCTAGGTTGAGAAAATCAGCTATAACGACAAGGGGACCCGACATGCCGACTAAATGTCACCCCTACACTGGCTGGATGATCGTCTACCTCTGTGATGAACACGTGTGGATGTGAGGCCAGCAGCAGGATGGTAGGCCAAGGACCTTCTAGGCCTGCGTGCCATTGAGTTGGATTCAAGTTTATTTTTATAGGGAAAGAGACCCAATTATTAAAAATCGTTTGATATCACTTACCCAATTTTTGTACTCGTATTTATCCTCATATAGCTTCTGATATTGATTATCATAAGTAATGCTACGAGTGATTCCAATTTATCTAGAGGGTTTTGAAATCAAGAGTCGCATTTATTAGGACTATTTAACGAATAAAGTTAAACTGGTTATTAAAGAAATCACTGTTTGAATATAGTTACCGCTATTAAAATATTTACATATTTAATGTAAACGGAGATATTTGAAAACAAATGAGAAATGTGTGGTTATGTTTATTCACGGCAACTTAATAATATTATTTATTGCCAAATAGGATCGTAATCAGCGATAACCCACTATGATCGCAATACTTCAAGAATGCACCCTAGCGGCTAATAAAATGAAACCCATCACACTGTATATTGTAACCAACATTATAGGTTATTAAATATTTTTAAGGAAACAACTCAGTAAAATTATTTAAAAAACACAATTATTGAACACACAATTATCAAATGTGTAGTTAGAAGGAATCTGTTCATTATTTGCTATATTCAGCGTATTTGTTGGAGAGTCAGTCATTGCAAAATAATGCTCTGACCTGTCCAGAATATTGAAAAGCAGGAGCTTTCTTTATTTTGGTAAAGATAATTCGATAAATAGCGACGATGTGAAATACGACTGTCATTGGTTGTAAAACAAAACTCATTGAAACGTGATTGGCCATTGACTCCCATTTAGGGCATGAGTTAAATATTCAACTTTAATAAACGCCTAATCCACTTGAGGCCTATGTTTACAAGATTTTGTTATAATATCACGGAATTAGGAAATCTCTCAAGGCGTTAGGATTCCAATATTACGGATTTAGGAATCCTTGTCCTGGAGAAGAGAATGAGGCAACTGTACATCAGTTTGGGGTGAATTCTATAACTAATCTCGTGGAAGGTTCACACTATGTTCCAGTATTCATAGTTTGTCACCATTACCTGGAATATAACATTTGCAGTAAAATGTAACACTATCACGGAATTAGGCAACCTTACCCTATATATTTTCTAAACCCATAATAAAAACGTGTACCAGTGGTTATGCTCCTTGCCTTTGGTCCGGAGGGTCGCGAGTTCAAACCCGGCCGGGATCGATGGATTTTTTTAGGACGGAAAAATCAGGAGCTCGTCTTTCGAGAGGGACTTTAAGCCGTGGGTCCCGAATCTGGAGATTTTTACGCTCGTAAAAAGATCCTTAAGCCTGTTAGAAAAGGCCTCTAAGCAAAATTTACCGACCTGAACGTTCTAGTAATACCTTAGTTGCCTGTTAGATGTCTCATCGAGTCGGTGTGTTGGCCGCATGCCATTCATCACATATATGGGCAAATAAGGTAACTAAATTAACTTGGTCTACTGGCTCCTGACAAGGCAAAGGCTATGGCTCAACAATGGGTTACGACATTATGGATAGATAATGAAACGAGTGACCAGTTATCGTATATGGGACAGAAACTAGGGCTAATGCAACAAAAACTAAGCAAATAATAAGCACATGTGAAATGAAAATCTTAAGAACTATTCAGGGGAAAACATTATTTGATAAAATACACAACACAGAAATTAGGGAGGAATGTCATATTCTAGACATAACCAAATTTATTATAGATAGACGAAAATATTGGAAGGGTCATATGGAAATAATGGAAGAAAACCGACTTGTAAAAAGAGCTAAAGAAGATAGACCAATGGACGGGAGAAGAACAAGAGGAAGACCAGCCTAGAAATTGATATAGAGTGAATGCACATCCAATACGTCTTCCTCCGAGGAGTGATTTTGGAAATAAACAGGATGAAAATCCTAAAAATTATATTTAAGAAGAAGAAGAAGAAGAAGAAGAAGAAGTAATTCATGGTTGAGAAACCTGATCATTAACAAAACATGAAAGCTTCCTCAACACATGGAAAAGGAAAGTCCTCACGAAAATATTCGGTGCAGTATATATTAAAGGTGAATAGAGAATAAGAACAAATAGTGAACTGAAATGACTTTACAAAGCCACAACAATAGTAGCTGACATCGATAGTCATATATTGAGATGGTTAGGACATGTGGAAAGGATGGGAAATCATAGAGTCCACAAGAAAATATATTCTTCTTCTTATTCCTTTCCAGGATTAGGTCAATGCGACCTATTTCGGTCTCAAGTCCATTGTTTCCTTAGCCGCCCCAATAATCTTTTACCATGCGGTTTGTAGGTGTTGATCATTTTGGGTAATTTTGTATTGTTTATTCTGTCTAAATGTTCTCTCCATCGGTATTTGTATTCTTCTAGTTTATTGAGTATTGAAAATATCTCCTGTTTATTTCTTATGACTCATTATGTAATATATCCATGCGTGTACATCCTTTTACGGATCTTAAACATTTCATTTCAGTGGCTTTAATGTGTGAGATATCTTGTTTGTAAGTATCCAAGATTCAGATCCATATAAAAGAACAGGAACAGCCATAATTTTATAAAACCTGAGCTGAGTGTCTCTTCGAGTCTTTCGGATGGTTCTTCTAAATGGTGACGCACATAATTTCATATCGGTTAAATTAAGAAAATATTAAATACCAAACCAGAAGGAAGCCGATCGATCGGACCCCCGAGACTAGATGGATGGACAACGTACAGCAAGATCTGCTTAGTCTGGGGATTCAAATTTGGAGGAAGTTGGCAGCATCAAGGCTTGATTGGCAGAAACAAGTAGTTAACATTGCCCTGGTTCTCAATGGACCGTAGCGCCGGAAATGATGATTATGACGCTACATATTTTCAGAATAATCAGCGCCGTCTTAAGGCTATGCCGGGGTCCTTGAGCACACAAGAATTTGGGGCCCTGTTGGAAAGTAAAAAAAAAGAAAGAAAAAATGAATGGCAGAAACATTCGTCTGTTATGATCTTATATTTATTATGGTTAATTGGTGCAAATCAAATAATATAAAAAGGTAAAGGTATCCCACTACAGACCTCAGGAGGCCCTTCGGGTAGTAGGAGGTTAGGGCTCCCACTTTTCTGGACAATCGGCACTTGATGTCAGCCGGGTTGTCAGCCCTGCGTGACGGCCGTCTTTACACCCAGAACAAGCGTCTGGTACTCATTTCCGTTAGAGGCTGAGTCGACCCCAGGGCCACAGTGCCGCCAGAAGGTTTGGGTCAGTTTAAAAATCCTGACCCCACCGGGACTCGAACCCTCGACCTTCCGGCTTGTAGCGCAGTGCCTTAACCACTACGCTACAGCGTACCCCCAATCAAATAATATACACATGTTATTAATTAGATAACTATGCTGCTATTTAGAATTAGTTAAGTTTACAATAATGATTTATTTCGGGATTTCTGTTGTGCAAAATCTTCTATTATATCCTCGAAGTCTATTTTTTGAAGGATGTCACTTTCAGTGCACTTATTGACAAATTAGTAAGTCGTTCTTGTAACATTGTTGTTTGTAATTAATTTTTTATTCTGTTTAATTGTGAAAACAAGCGCTCTCCACTATAATTGGTAATCATTAAGCGAACTTTACATTAGCAACTTCAACATTTGGAAAAGTTTCTTCTAATTTATCAGACTTTATTAGGTTACGTAAGGTCGAGATACTCAAATTCGCTGATTCCTTTGCTACGTTCTTTAAATACTGCCTAAAATGAAAACATTCTGATTTGAACTCATATGATTTAATTAATGCATTCGTGATATAATTCTGCAAATTCTTTGTATTTTTTTTGTCAACTCGTCAGCATCGATTATTAATTGACGAAGAAAACTAAAACGATTGTCATGTCAATTTCTTGGTATGCTGCCGACCGATGTCTTAATTGTGCATATATATTTTTATATTTTATTTATTTTAAGATCCATTAGAGCATCATAGATGCTTTTAGGACGTGTCCAGATAAAAACCTGTACATAAATAACAATATAAAATAATTCACATACATACATAAATATATATAGAAACCAATTTACATTCAACTAAAATACACCAAAACAACAAGGAGCAGCACTTTCACAAGAAAAGATAGCGATGCAATTCCAATCAAATATTACTTACAATTTTAAATGTAGGTATTCACCCATACTTAATGGTATGTAAGACAATAAAATGTTCTTTACAGCAAGCTTAAATTGTCTGCCCGTAAGAAGTTTGATATTAGAAGATAGATGATTATATAGATTACTACCTCTATGTGATATGATGGTAATACTTCTGGTAAGCCTGTGACAATATAGGTGCATATTATTGGATATTCTAGTGTTATGTTCATGTAAATCTGAATTTATTCTGAAGAGTTTAAAATTTTTATGAATAAAGCAAACTGATTCTAAAATGTAAATACAAGGAACGGGTAATATTTTTAGTTCTTTGAAGAGTTTCTTACTTTGTGTTCGGATTGGTGCTTTCTTAATGATTTTAATTTTGTTTTGTAATTTAAGTATTTGAGTAGATTTTGGTGTTGATCTCCATAGTATTATACCATATGATAACTGTGAATGTATGTATCCAAAATATACAGTTTTTAATACTTCCTCTGGTAATATTCTAATAATAATAATTTTATTGCAGCCAAATAGCCAGGATGAATTTTTTTTATATATTAATAATAATTTTTCTAATGAGGACGCGAATCGCATAGCATATAATGTGTCGATTATAGGAATAAACGTATCTATACGAGAGGGGATTAATTATCATCCTGAGCGTAGCATAGTGTAAGCCAATATATCGGCCTTTCGGGGCCCCAGTAGGCCCACATACGGAAAAATGCACGATCTAGCTGGACAGAATTGTTTTTTGAACTTACTACGAAATATGAAAAAGGTAGTGAAGCATATACTATATGAATCAAAGTTTAAAACTGTATGCTTGTTTTGATTGTGCTGTCAATGGTATCCTCGCTATAGCCATCGAAAGTTATCGCTCAGATCGCCATGTGCGCAGAGTCCTTGAAAGATAAAATTCACCCCTGGTCATTTCCTCGCAGTATTCCTGTTACTTCGTCGTGTGAGTGACTTTTTCGCATGGATTCTGTAGTAGAGAGTATGCTCCTTCATAACATACTAATTAGTTTTAATTGTATTAATTGTTTATTAATTTATGAAGCATTTTATAAAGTACTGCAATTACATAAAATTACAATCAAATAATAAGATTTGACAAGAGTTATAAAAATGTCTATCCTGGTCCATCTTTTCTTTCTATGTTAGGATGTTTTCTACGCTCATTTAGATTATTATACAAAAAAATTAGATATCACTATTAATCACTTTCTTAAATAGAGCCACTTCGTTACAGGTAGCCGTGTTTGCACTCATACTAGTAATTCGGAGGACCGTGTGTAAAATCACAAAATCTGAATAATTTTTAACTACTGAAGACAAACCAATTTTTTAACATAATCCACTACCAATTGTTTCTCAAAGAGCTTTCTATTATATTTTAGAGAAAATTTAGAGTAATAAGTTGCCGTTCTGAGATAGAAAAATGTTTGAAACGTAAGGTGAGTGCGTTTACATCAATCCTAATTTCGAAGTAGAAGGCAAGTAGGCAAATAAATGAAAACTATACAAAGAAAAACAATTAGTAGTTAGACACAGATATAGAGCTATATATATTGACAGCATTAAGGAGAAACCAGGAAGACCAAGAAAACTTTTAGTGAAAGTTCGGAGAGAACGAAGACAAGGACTGTATCTTCACCACTGTCATACATATCTCCAGATAAAATTACTTGTGCTATTCAGAAGAGTCTAAGAAAGAATGGAAAAAGGACATCTGCTGAAATAGTGAAGCTGTCCACAAATATATCATCACGAAGATTAAAAAAGAAGAGGGCAATTGAGCCGTTCTGTATCCAGACTTTGAATCCCTATCATTCAGAAGAAGCTATGACACTTATTGTTGATTTAGGATTAGGAAAATATGATTATACTCATATTCAGGCAGCAGCAAAGGCATGAGATGCCAACATGTACCCACCATATAATATAATTTCACAAGTAAACAACAGTGTTATCCTGATAACAGAGAGTGGAGCTGAGGTTCCTCTAAAAGATCTTTTAGATCATACAATGCAACTATTAGTGCTCGTATAAGATGAGGTATTAGAAAGTATTCCAGGTGACTTAAGTGACATAAATATTATTTATAAATGGGTAAAAGTCCTAGTTTCGTGAAACTATGTCCAATAGGAGAGCAAATATAAATTTTATAAAATTTCACCACCTGTAAGGGGTGATTCTTTAATCAAACAAAAGTAATGAGAATTTCTATACATGCAGAAAATGCAATGGTTAACAAATGTGTGAAGTTTCATAAAAAATTGTTTAATAGGAGAGCAATTGTAAATTTTATGAAATTTCACCCTCCTGTAAGGGGTGATTTTTTTTTTCAAACAAAAATAACGAGAGTTTCTATACATGCAGAAATGCAGGGTTAACAAATGTTGAATTTTCGTGAAAATATGTCTAATAGGAGAGCAATTGTAAATTTTATAAAACATCACCCTTCTGTAAGGGGTGGTTTATTCAAACAAAAGTACTGAGAGTTTTACTACGCAGAAAATGCAATGGTTAACAAATGTGTGAAGTTTCGTGAAATTATGTCTAACAGGAGAGCAATTGTGTATTTTATAAAATTTCACCCTCCTGTAAGGGATGGTTTCTTAATCAAACAAATGTAATGAGAGTTTCTATACATGCAGAAAATGCATTGGTTATACAAAAGTGTGAAGTTTCGTGAAATTATGTCTAATAGGAGAGCAATTGTAAATTTTTATAAAATTTCACCCTCCTACAAGGGGTGGTTTTTTCAAACAAAAAGTAATGAGAGTTTTATATACATGCAGAAAATGAAATGGTTAATAGAATTGTGAAGTTTCGTGAAAATATGTCTAATATGAGAGAAATTATATATTTTATAAAATTTCACCCTCGTAGAAGGGATTTTTTTCAAACAAAAGTAAGGCGAGTTTCTATACGTATATGAAATGCAATGGTTAACAACTGTGTGAAGTTTCGTGAAAATATGTCTAATAGGAGCGATGTCATTAATTTTGTCCAGCTAGATCATGCATTTTTCCGTATGTGTGAGGATGGGGCCCTCGGCACGGGCCCCTTGTGCCCTTATGGCAAAGACGGCAATAAGAATAATCAAAGGCTCCCAGTTGGGGATGTTCCCTTGTGAGTAACCTTAATAAAGCGGATTTTTTATTGCTGTGAACATAAACTTAAAGCTTGCAAGTTGCGTGCATAGTGTTAGGATGTCCGCTTGTCAGCTGTCCACTGCTGCTATTTATGGAGAATTGTGAAGTCGGATCGAACATTTCTAGAATATGTTATGAGCGTTAATCTTTGTACCGTGTCCATCTGTCTACGTCATTCTACCTTAATAATGTGTCACAGCTATGAATGATGAAGTTTTTATGCTCCTACATGAATAAGTAAATTGTACATTTCTACAGTGATGTACTGTGGCATGAACTCGTCTGGGACACATCCATCATTGATTGATCCCGTTCGTCCCGATGGGGACATGGGTCTCCCCTAATGGAAGTTGATTAACCAAACTAACTTATTTACGCTTAATTACCTACATATGTCAACGAGTGACATGTGGTTAGCACATCGCCTCAATGAAACATTTAATAGGCAACTAATGTAATATATATATATAAAGGTTGTGTGTGTATTTGTCTCTCTATCCATTGCCTATTCCAGTCTGTCTGTTAACACTGTAGCGACCGGATTTTTTTTCTTTCGGAATCATACTCTGCGTATAATAATAAATTAAAAAAGTAAGGTTAAGTTTGTCAACCAGCAAAATCGGACCAGAGAGTAGCAGTTCATCAGCAACGAAAATTTAAAAATTTCTCTAGGAGTCGCAATTTTATATTTATTTGCAACGAAATTTAGTTTATGATTTTGAAATAAATATATTGATTTTACAGTTGTATAAAACGTGTATCATTCTCAAAACTTATGGATGCAAAAACTAAGTAAGAAGTGGAATGAGGGCAAGAGGACCGGAGGACAAGTGGTGAATAAATATGGACGAGGAAAGATGGAAAATTAAAATTTGGCACAGAAAGATAAGTAAACATTCAAAATATGTATATAAACAAATACAATTATTATTATTTATTATTATTAATTATTTTATTATTAATTATTATTATCATCATCATCACTCCAAGGATTAGGCAATTGCCCGTTCCGACTTCATAATGCCCAATGTCTTCTAGGTTTTCCAACATCACGTCTTCTTCTTGCTTGATAATTTCTTGCTAACAATGGATATCTCTCCTTACTCGTTCCGTTCATATGATCATTCCATTTCTGTCTGTAATTCGTGACCTTATCCAATAAAGGCTGTACTTTCAATTCTTCTCTTATATCCTCATTCCTTATTCTATCAAGTCTTGTACATCCTTTTACTTGTCTTAGGAACCTCATCTCCGCCGTCTGTATTCTATCCTTCTGTTTTTTCATTGGAGCCCAAGTTTCACATCCATACAATATTGTGGGAACCGCCATAACATTATACATTTTTATCTTGGTTTCTTTTCTAATTTTTTTATTTTTGAATGTTCTCTGTATTGTTCCACACACCGTCTGAAATGTATTTATTTTGGAGTCAATATCTCTTTCCACATTGTAGCCAACATCACAGCCCAAATATTTGAAACTAGACACCTGTTCTATACTTTGATTTTCTAAAATAATTTTGGATCTCACTGGATCTCTTCCTCTAAAAGCCATGGTCTTCGTTTTCCTTACAGAAATCTTGGATCATATAATTTACATATTTCATTCAATGCATGCATAGATTTCTGTAAGTCGTCTTCATTTTTCTGTATTATGATTACATCGTCAGCAAATAGAAGATTATTTTTGCACACTTTATTATCTGTATTATCCTGGATTCACTAAAACTTTCCATTTATTTAAAATATCGTCTATATATATATATATATATATATATATATATATATATATATATGTTATAATTAAATGTTTAACATTGAGCAATGCAAGCTTAATATGGTATGATAAGAAAAATAAATGCCTGGACGGGATTCGAATCCCGTCCAGGCATTTATTTTTCTTATCATACCATATTAAGCTTGCATTGCTCGATGTTAAACATTTAATTATAACATCTATAAAGCGTCACTGCTATAAGGTAAAACTATTCTCTTTAATTTGCTTACTTGTTATAGTCAGCTACTAGATGGCAGTGAAGACCGAGTTCTCGCGACATCTAGTAATAATGGAGAATATAATACATATATAAGAAAAATAAGTGTTTGAATTGGATTCGCCTGGTAGTGTAATGGATATCACGCTGAGGTACAGACTCAGAGATCCGGGTTCGAATCCCGTCCAGGCATTTATTTTTCTTATCATACCATATATATATATATATATATATATATATATATATATATATTAAACAAAGTGGGTGATAAACTACATCCTTGTCGTAATCCAGTATTTGTTTTGATTGTATCTGTTCTTTTGAATCCGGTATCTATAATTATATTTGTCTTCATATAATTTCTTTATTGTTTCAACAAGGCACAGCGGGCATCCTTTCATTCGTAATATTTCCCATAATTTTTGTCTGTTTACTCGATCGAAGGCCTTATCCAAATCTATAAATCCTATGTGAGTTTCTAAGTTATGTTCTCTTCTCTTTTCTATGAGTTGTTTCAGTGTAAAGACATTGTCTATACATGACCTTCCCTTTCTGAATCCATTTTGATTTTCATTTATTATTACTTCTGTTATGTTTCTCAATCTATTATTTATTATTTTCGTATATATCTTGTAGCCAGTATTCATTAAGCTAATCCCTCTGTAATTCTCGCAATTTCTCCGGTCTCCTCTTTTGAATGTATTCTTCACAATTACTGTTTTCCAAGTGTTGGAATCCCATAGGTCTGCCAACATATATTAATTAGATGAAGTATTCGTAGTTTACACAATATTCCACTATATTTCACTAACTCCATATTTATATTATCTAATCCTGTTGCTTTCCTATTCTTAGTGGTTTTCAGAGCCATTTCTAATTCATTTATGTCTATTACATCAATATTTTCCGCTTTTATTTCTTCCTCTTTGTTCTCTTTTCCGTCAACTTCCTCCTTTTTCCGAAGTTTTTCATAATGTTGTATCCATTCTTGTTCTGGGATTATATTCAATCTGGCAGAATCTTTCTCAGTCTGATTTAGATGTTTCACTAATTTATAACCTATTTCTTTATTAATTATTATTATTATTGTTATTATTGTTGTTATTGTTTTTATTGTTATTGTTGTTATTTTTGTTATTGTTGTTATTGTTATTGTTATTATTATTGTTATTATTGTTATTATTGTTATTATTATTATTATTAACTGTATTTACACTGTAGTTTGAGGGATTGAATCACGTGAATGTCATTTAATAGGGATATCTTGCTTTTAACATGTTTTGTTATCTGATGTCAATGCTTAAAATTGTTGATTGGTGTAATATTCTAGGAATGTAGTACAGGATATCCACAAAGTTCTGCTACCAAAACAATCTAACTTAGCTCGTAAACTATTTGAGATAAATACATGCGGTTTTTTTTGCAACGTATTCTACATCTCTCAAAATTATGTTTACATTTGTTGCAGATAGCGATTTAAACGAAAATGACGACACCACAGGAAAACACTCAATGTGTATGGTGGTATGCTGAGTCCGGTAAATCACCAGTATCTCCATATCCGAATGTTATGGCGGTTAACATGTCTAGAGACAAAGAAATTGGCTTCATCAGAGAACATCACCCTCTGCAGGTACTCATTGTCTTCGTCAATTGCGTTCAGCATGGAATCAGCAAATTCAGCACGCCGCACCGAGGGAAGTCAGTTGGCAGCGACGCTTGTGTAATTTGCAGCCGCTTATGGAGGACTTTATGAATGATTGATTTAAGTAAATGCAGTTCCCGTGAAGCACGACGAACCGATTTTTGAGATCTGAGTTGAAATGCAAGTTGCCCATTTTATCTATAGTTTCTTGGCTCACACCTGGTCGTCCACTCCGTGGCAAGTCCATTACACTGCCAGTCGCTACAAATTTCTCGATCCATGTAATTATGGATGATTTGGATGGAGGATATCTTCCATATTGCCTGGCGAAAACTTCGCTGAACAGTTACTGGTGATTTACCAGACTCAGCATAAGACCATACACATTGGGCCTTTTCCTGTGGTGTCGTCATTGTCGCATAAATCACAATGTGCAACAAATGTAAACAAAACTTTGAGAGTTGTACAATACGTTGCAAAAAACCGCATGTCTCTATCTCAAATAGTTTACGAGCTAAGTTACTTTGTTTTGGTAGCAGGACTTTGTGGACACCCTGTAATTTCTGATGAGAAGAAAATTTTTAGGTTAGAAGTAGATTCCAAAAGTATACAATCACATACTTTGTGATAACAGAATAACATCTCAGAGATATATTTATACGGAAGTTATAAATATCATGTGGAGTGAACTGTCGTGATCTACTATATTAATTATGAAATAACTTTATGAAAATGGTATACTATTTTCTACCCGGAAGGTTAAGACTGCTTCAACACACTAAATAGTTGAAAAAATAACCACTAGTGTTCTCGTAAGTTTTCCGTAAATTAAAAGTAAGTTATATACGTTGTTTTACCACTTCCTGTAGCCTATATCTAAAAATATCCATTTAACTTTAAAAGATAGTTTATCTACTATTATAACAATCAATGACGCTTTAGTTCGTAGTTACTAAGCAACAAAACCTATACTATATGTTCTAACAAAACACGCTATCGAAACATAAAATACAGGTTCAACAAAATGTAAAATACACTTTAACGATGATTTCGTTTAACTAACCCTACTGGCACTATCGAACCCGTAGATTCATCGCCGCGCGGACATAAGCTCTCCATACATCCCTATCCTGAGCCAATGTTTTTCAATCATTCCCTGTATAGTCTACTTCCTTCAAATCATAATTAATGTTATTCTCCAACCTCATTATTGCTCTACCAACTGGACGTTTTCCTTCTGGTTTTCCTACAAGAAGCTTCCATGCACCTCTTTCATTCCCCATACGTACCATATGTCCTGCCCATCGCAGTCTACGAGACTTAACTGTTCTCATTATATCTGGCTTCCTATATAAAGACCATGTAGTTCACTGTTAAAGGGTCTTCTCCATTCACCTGTCTATTCATCTCTCTTTGGTCCAAAAATTTTCCTAAGAACTTTATTCTCAAATATCTCCTATCCTCCCTTAAAGTAAGAGTCCATGTTTCGCATCCATATAATATAACTAGTAGAATTATAGTTTTATAGATCTTCAGTTTAACGTTTTTGAAAGGAACTGGGACATCAAGAATCTCTGCAATGCATAATAGCACACATTTCCAGAATTGAGTCTACGTTTAATTTCTTTGTGCATCTCATTCCTGTTTGTGATTATTGTTCCTAGGTATTTGAATTCAGTCACTTCCTCAAAATTTCCATCATTTGTCATTAGCTGTCCATTTCCATTATATAATGTATTTCTATGTGTGGCCATATATTTAGTTTCATTGATATTTACTTCCAGTGTCGTATAACTACATAAATAAACTTTCTTTGATTCTTCTGAAAGTATATTAATTGTTGCATCTTGGACTGCTTTGAAGAATTGTCCTGATGAACCGTGATGATCGCTTTCTCCGCTCATTTTTACTTTAAATTCACATATGGTATGAAACTAGCTCCCAAAATTGTAGAATATAACAATGTTTGTCGATTTATCGTGTTTTAATTTTCTCCAAAATCCACATTACTCTTTCTCTAAACATATTGTTCCCGCAGTAAATAAATTTCTTTAAATTTACTAAATATACAACATATACAAAAATTCTCTGAACGTAGATAAAATATTGTACACAACACGTTACAAAATTAGGTATAGCAACTCGCTACTCTTAGTAAACTTCCTTCGGTCGTGTTTTAACTTGAGCATTTCATTACTAAACATCTCCTTTTGTAACTGTTCGTCTAAATAACTATTCTGTTTCTGGTAATTTTTGTGTTTCTAAAGTAAAACAAAAAAAAGTCTCTTGTTATCCTTAATACTTTCATAATTCATGGTAAACAACTGTTGTGGCTATTGATTAAAATGGTAAAATTCGTAGCTACTAAAACAATTTTATGTTTATAAAACGTCGTCAAACATTAAACATGTTCTGTTAAATCCATTAACTAGTTTCTTTCTTTTTTGTTTTCTAACAAGCTTATTGATAACTTCTTATTTATAAACATTTAACATAAGTAATGCCACGAGTGATTTCTAAATCATCGATAAATTCACGAGTCACTAAGCGACGAGTTAATTTAGTACAGAAAGTATTGGTATACTTAAAAATAACACAGACAGAAATAAATTATTCCATTATTTCTTCACTACATACAAAAACAAAAATATATGCCTTTAAATTGAACTCAATGAAGTTAAATTCACGCAGTTTCCTCTCCTTTTACATAACAATTAACGAGTACAAAATAATTTGTACATGAACAACAAAAATTGACCAACAAAACGTATTGGTACAGTCTCAAATTATGACTATTTTTGAGTCTTTACTTTTTTAGTTCAATGCTTGGTTGGGAGCTCCTTTGATTCCAAGATGGCTTGAGGATGACATAGCATCGACCCGACTAAATTTGAAGTTACTAAAGAATGTATATTTCTTCATTCTTTTTCCAAAGCGTTTCTCAGGTCTTGCCTGTTGGAAACCTACCTTCAACGAATTCTCCTTTTCAGATCTTCCCACAAATTCTCAATGGGATTTATGTCCGGAGATTAGGGAGGCGTTTCCATGTATTTTGGTGTGTTATACAAAAACCATAAACGCGTATTGAAACCGATGTGTTTGGGATCATTATCTTGCATAAATACAAAACCTTGTTTAATCCACATTTCCTCTGCAGAGGTATGAAGATTGGTGTTCAGTATGTTCATATACTGTTTGTGATCCATCACACCATCGATAAAATGCAAGGTCCCGACTCCAGGGATACTGACGTACCCCATACTAATAAAGAACCACCACTACGTATGTTACACAGTGGGTTGGAGATTTTGCTTTTGTAGTTCTGTATTTTAATTTCTCCAGACTTTTCTTCTTCCATCTGAACTGGAAATGTTCATTTTAGGCTAGTCAGTATAAATTACTTTTTTTTACAAAATTCTTTGGGGCTGTTTATGTGTTTTTAGCGAAGTTCAAATTGTTCTTTCAGTTTTCTTCACTTAGTAGGCATTTTATACG
Source organism: Diploptera punctata (assembly GCA_030220185.1). Lineage (NCBI taxonomy): Eukaryota > Metazoa > Arthropoda > Insecta > Blattodea > Blaberidae > Diploptera > Diploptera punctata. The sequence goes on from JASPKZ010003050.1 coordinate 1,307,218, forward strand.
GGCTGTTTTCCCATGCAGTTCGTTTGTCCATAGACTGTTACGAACATTGCTAGCAGAAATACAAATATTAAAGTCATTCTTGATACTAGCTGCCAATTTAGGGGCACTACTTGTAGGTTTTTGCTTTACTTTTCTCATTAATGCTTTTTCAACATTAACATACAGTTTTCTAGGACGTCCTGATCTGTGGCTCTTTCGAAAGATTTTCTTTCGCCAACTCTATTAATTTATATGCTGAATGTTTGGTCTTGGTCTTCCAATTATTTCACTAATTCCATTTATCGATTTACACTGATTATGCAAACCAATAATTAATTCTGCTGTAGTATTTCTAACTTTGTGCCACATTCCAGCTTAATCTGTAGCCAGAATACACACAACTACACGACAAAGTACTCAAGGCTAGAGTGAATAACAACACTACCAGACCCATCCCCACTCGACTTCATGTGAACATTCTGTTGACCAAAACTTAATACTGTATCAATACTTTTTGTTGGTTAATTTTCGTTGTTCATGTACAAATTACCTTTTTACTCGTTAATTGTCATGTTCAAACAGAGGAAACTGCGTGTATTTAACTTCATAGAGTTCAATTTAAATGCGTATATTTTTGTTTTGTATGTAGTGAAGAAATAATGGAATTATTTATTTCTGTCTGTTATTTTTAAGTGTACGAATACTTTCTTCACTACTGAGTAACACTAAGAAATTGGGACTGGAAGTAAATATAATCATCATCATCATCATCGCTCCAGGGATTAGGCAATTGCCTGTTCCGACTTCATAATGCATCAGCCCAACGTCTTCTGGGTCTTCCAACATCTTGTCTTCCTCTTGCTTGAAAATGTATTGCTAACAATGGATATCTCTCCTTACTCATTCCATCCATATGAGTAAATATCAATAAAACTAAATATATGGTCACACATAGAAATATATTATATAATGGAAATGGACAACTAACGACAAATGAGGGAAATTTTGAGAAAATGGCTGAATTCAAATACCTAGGAACAATAATCACAAACAGGAATGAGATGCACAAGGTTATTAAATATAGGCTCAATTCTGGAAATGCGTACTATTATACATTACAGAGACGGTTGACTTCCCAACTCCTTTCAAAAAACTTTAAACTGAAAATATATAAAACTATTATTCTGCCAGTTATATTATATGGATGCGAAACATGGACTCTTACTTTAAGGAAGGAAAGGAGATTACGAGTATTTGAGAATGAAGTTCTAAGGAAAATGTTTGGACCACAGAGAGATGAAAAGACAGGTGAATCGAGAAGACTGCATAACAATGAATTACATGGTCTTTATAGGAATTCAGATATAATGAGAAAAGTTAAGTCTCGTAGACTGCGATGGGCAGGACATGTGGCACGAATTGGGAATGAAAGAGGTGCATGGAAGCTTCTTGTAGGAAAACCAGAGGGGAAACGGCCAGTTGGTAGACCAAGAATGAGGTGGGAGAATTACATTAACTATGATTTGAGGGAAGTAGATTATACAGGGAATGATTTGAAAGCATTAGTTCAGGATAGGGATGTATGAAGAGCTTATGTCCGCGCGGCCATGAACCTATGGGTTTGATAGTGCCAGTGAGTTAGTTAGTTAGTTAATACTTTCTGAACTAACTGTATGTAGAGGATTTGTAAATCAAGAGTGACATTTGTTACGACTATTTAACGAATAAAATTAAGCTGTTTACTCAAAAATCATTATTTAAATATATGAGTAGTTACTGGTATTTCAAAATATTTATATATTTAATGTAAACGGCGATGTTTGAAAACAAATCAGAAATGTGTGGATATATTTCATTTGTTTATTCACTGTATATCGATCATACTATTTATTGCCAAATAAGATCGCAATATTGTAAGAATGCACCTTAGTGGAAAAAAAAGAAGAAAAAAAGAAACATATCAAACAGTATATTGTAACCAACATTATAGGCTATTAATTAATTTTTTTAGTAAACAACTCAGTTAAATAATTATTTAAGAACATAATTATTGAGCACACAATTATCAAATGTGTAATTCGAAGGAATCTGTTCATTATTTACTATATTCAACGTATTTGTTGGAGAGCCAGTCACTGCAAAATAATGATCTGACTGTTCAGAATATTAAAAAAGGAGGAGCTTTCTTTATCACAAAAGCAGGAGCTGATGATGAGAATTCGATAAAGAATGAGATGAAACATGACTTTCATTGGTTATAAAACAAAATCCATTCAACGTGATTTGTCAATTAACTCCCATTTGAGGCATGAGTTAAATAGTCAACTTTGCCCTCAGGGGTCCTCATCTAGGGGATATGTGGATGGCGACCACAAGGTGCCCAAGCTGTGCAAAACATTTCTTCCACTTACTTGTGTTTTGCACTCTTTTAACTTTACTATCTAACCTCTCTTGGTTAACTCTTGTTTTTTCGACCCGACGCTATTAGGGCATCCGAGGGCTAGGGAGTCTTTCCTTTCTTCCATTTCTTCTTTCCTTTATTTTCTTTTCTTCTCCAGAAAAGCCTGACCAGAGGCTATAAGATGGCAGCCCCATCACTGGTCTTGCCTTCCTTTGGCCAGCAACCAATCGAAGGGACTATTATTATGCTTTCAAGTCTTATACGAGAATTTCCCATACGGGAAAATTTTCTATAGGATCGTAACAGGCCTTGGCCTAATACTTGGAAGGAAGAAGAAGAAGAAGAAGAAGAAGAATAAACGCCGAATTCAGTTGTAGACCTACATTTACAAGCTTTTGTTTTAATATCACGGAATTAGGAACTAATATTTTATAAAATGTCCACCGCTGTGATCTCGAGGTAGCGTGCTACCTTGTCACGCAGCGGGCCCGGGTACGATCCCCGGTCGGGACAGTTTTTCTGGGTGAGGTTTTTATCGGGTTTTTTTCCTCACCTGTAATATAAATGTCAGGAAAACTTTAAGGCCCAAACGGTCTACGAAATCATATGGCTATCGTAATCATCATCATCATCATCATTCATATAATCTTAGATTAAGTTTAGGATTAGGGACTCTTCTGGCGCACCACTACCATCATCATCCATCATATCATCGGGGCAACGTAACCCCGCCTTCCAGGCGCCCCAACCTCAGAAGTGGTTTACAATTACGCCAATGCCAGGAGAGAATACCATAAATGTCTAAAAGGACGAAACTGGTGGCATTAAAAAAATTATAAAATTCAATTCTTTATAATAATTTGTTTTACTGGACGATAAATTTAACATTTGGATATTTTTTTTTAAATATTTGACGATGTTTTATAATCCGAAGTTTTAATTGAGGGCGACTGATAAAACATGTACGGATTTAAAAATTTTAATATCACATGATCATGTACCTAAATTGTGAAGACCTGACAATTTTCGAAAAACCGTTGACAAATAGCTTGGTATATAATAAATGTGTGTGCAGAATTTGGAATAGGCCTACTAAGGCATATAAATGTAGAGTTCTTAGGCCATTTAGGTCTGAAATGAAGGATGCATGTGGTCCTAACTATGAAAATTTAATACAAATCGAAACCATGCATTTTGAGCATGTTATATCCTGTCTCTTGTCAAAAAAGTCAATAATGTGTCCCAATAATCAAAGTGCGAATTTAAGTTTCTACAAACATTTATTTTAATTTTGTGAGAAGGCATTTCGTAGATCTTTTTAAGGAGTGAAAAATATTCTTCATATAGTTCATGTTATCCTTCTGCATCCCGAATAAAAATATAACAAGATATATACTCATGTTTCTGCTTAAAGAATTTATAGAGATCCAAGTAAATAACTATCTAACTCACTGGCTCTATCGAACCCGTAGTTTCATGTCTGCGCGGACATACATCCCTATCCTGAGCCAATGTTTTCCAATCATCCCTCAAATAATGGTTAAATTTATTCTCCCACCTCATTCTTAGTCTACCAACTGGGCGTTTTCTCTCTGGTTTTCCTACAAGAAGCTTCTATGTCTCTCTTTCACTCCCCATTCGTGCCACATGTCCTGTTCATTGCAGTCTACGAGACTTAACTGTTCTTATTATATCTGATTTCCTGTAAAATCATGTAGCTCAATCTTATTTTTGTCTTCTCCATTCGCCTGTCTGTTCATCTCCATTTTAGTCCAAAATTTTTCCCAAGAACTTTATTCTCAAATACTCGTAATCTTTTCTCCTCCCTTAAAGTGAGAGTTCATGTTTTGCATCCATATAATATAACTGGGAGATTAACAGTCTTTATATTTTCAGTTTAACGTTTTTTGAGAGAAGTTTAGGCAAGAGTCCCACTAATGCATAATAACACGCATTTCAAGAATTCAGCCTTCGTTTAATTTCTTTGTGCATCTCATTCCTATTTGTAATTATTATAACAAAAAAAAGTTTTGGTAGTTCAAAAGAATTTTTGGGCTTTTATGGGGGTCCTGAATTAAGATTTTGTCAATTATGATTTTATTTTCACGTTTAATGGGATTATAGGGTGAAAAATAACAAATTTTCAAGAAGCACATTTTTAGGGGATTTAAGAGAGTTTTATGCAAGATATCATACACATATGATAATTTGGAGTCAATCAAGTTTTTCCCTTTAACTGATGTTGCAGTTGGAAACGAAAAATAAAAATATGAGTTTGAAGCCATCTTTGGTATCCCATCCTCTGTCATTCTTTGAAGATGTTCTATCCAATTATTCCTGTGTTCTTCTATTTGTTGAAGAAGTGGTTATACTTTTAGTTCTTCTCTAATATTCTAATATTCTCATTTATAATATGTTCTTCTCTTGTACAACCTTTCACACCCCATAGGAATCTTATTTCCGCTGCCTGAATTGTACTTTTTTTTTTTTTTTTTTTCCTTTTCCTTCAGAACCCAGATCTCACTTCCATTACATCGCCACTGTTAGTGTCATCGTTGAGTAAAATCTTAGCTGCGTATCCTTTCTTACCTTTATCACTGATGAAACTATTGCCTAGACCGTCCGTACGTGGTGAAGAACCACATCCTACAAGAGGTGGCCCTGCTTTAACTGAATACGGCGGATCTAGACATGGCTATCGATAAAAAGCCCCAACACACTTTACCCCAAGTGTGAGTATTGGTAAGGGTGTAGGAGAAGGAAAACCCCGAAAATAAACCCGGGAAAAGGACTCTCGTCAGCCGAGGAGAAGGCAAACTTCTAAGGGAAAGGGACCCCAACAGAAAAAGCTCTGATCCTCCAGGTTGTGGGTTGTGCGTCGGGCTGGAAACCCATCACGTAAAACGATCTATCTCAAAAGTCTCAAATGATTAAGCCGGGAAAATAGTAATAGAAGATAAAGTGTTGGAACAGGTTTCACACTTCCAGTATTTGCGTTGCGATATAACTTATGAAGAAGAACAAATATAAATTTAAAAAATCAGATATTGCAATATATTTGTGGAACAAAAATTATTTATTTATTTATTTATTTATATACAGATTTTTTAAAATGTTTACACACATCTTTCTGTGCCTAAAGTTTTATTTTCTTTCTTCACTCACCTCTGTCCATCCACTCCATGCCCTCCAGTCCTCTTGTTCTCATTCCTGTTCTTATTTATTGAATCCACGAGTTTCGAGGTCTTCTTTTCCTTCTTCTTCCAGGAGGACACTATACCATTGTTTTTCTGGGTAACCTTTCTTCTTGAATTCGTCGTACATGCCCATACCAATTTAATTGCTTATATCTTATATAATCTACTGGAATAATAATAATAATAATAATAATAATAATAATAATAATAATAATAATAGTTATTATAATGATAATAATAATAATAATAATAATAAATAATAATAATAAAACACCAAATATATCATATATGATACCTAGGGATGGAGGAGGTTGTATTTTCTTTGCAGTTTACTAAATTTACTTTCCCTTATTTATGTTGCCAGTTTTATCAGCTCTAAATATGTCTGTTTACCTTATTATTATCCAAATATATGTAGGGTAGTTTGTTATCGTTTTATTTGTGGATTTGCGTGTTCTCTTATAATAAGACATTCTTTATCTGCTGCCCTGTTGTCAGATCTTCCTTTGAAAACATGTTTACATAATTATTTTTAATAATGTGTTGTATATTTTATTGAGTTTCTTAATAAAGAGAACTGCTTCATTTTTCATTCCTACAAGTAGTAACTATAATTGAGGGGTTACGTGGAATAACAACCTAAGTGACTTCAAGTCGTTATTTCACAATAGTATATTACGATGCGAGGTTGGGAAGTGGTTTTTTACAGAAGAGAGGAAAATGTTTAAAACCGAGCGATAGCGAGGTTTTTAATTTCAGAGATTCTGCTAAACACTTCACAAACGTGCGTTGTACATTTTTGTTTTGCGCGATGGAGTTTTCAAAATAAATAATAGTAAAATAATAACATCTTTGTTGGAAATATTTGCGTTTATTATAAAAAACTGACTAACGTTAACAGTGTGGACAATGTTTATTAGTTGAAACTACAGGAGGATATAACATCAATCAGTGATAAAATGGCGGCAACTCCGTGTGTATTGTTTTATATTGTTTCAAATAAAGTTCAGTTCATTTAAAATGCAGTGATTTGTTTCGTATAATGTATATTAACACTAATTTTTGTATATATCCCACATGTGATGTTTGAAGTACACATCAGTAACCATAAATATATGTTCACATGTAGGAATATTATTATATTACATAATGAAATGGAGGAGATTTTGAAGAAGTGGCTGAATTCAAATTCTTAGGAACAATAACTACAAATAGGAGTGAAAGAAACACAAATACACTGGTGTCCAAAAGTTTAGGATAATTTGTAAAACGGAAAATCAAAATGCTTAAAGAGGAGCAAGGAGTAAAAATTATTTATCAAAACATTTCTCAGTACATTTAGTTTAGTTTACATACTAAATTATAATCTCTCTTCAACAATGAAAAAATTAATAGCAATTATAAATGAAAATTGCATTGTTGCAGTTAAGCCCTGTTCCATAAATCTTCATTTTTAAAGAGAGTTATGATATAATCAGATGTAGTGTAAGAACAGATTGCAGTAAAATGGCACAAAGACAACATCTGGACCCTCTGCTTCGGGGTAGAATTATTGGGCGGCTAGAAACAGGACAGACACAAACTGAGGTCTCCATAGCACTTAATGTGCCACAAAATGTTATATCTAGGTTATGGCGACGGTTCCAAGAGACCGGAGACGTTAGGCGAAGACCAGTGGGAGGTCGTCCAAGAGTTACAAATCCTCAGCAGGATCGATATCTTGCGTTAACTGCAAGAAGAAACCGAACAATTTCTGCCAGACCACTGAGTTCAGAACTTGCGGCCGCCTAATGGTCTCATAGTATCCAGACATAAATGTCTATAGAAGACTCAGAGCTGCTGGTCTGTATGCTAGACGGCCTGTAGTGTGCGTCCCACTCACCCTTGATAACAAGAGAGCACGTTTACGGTGGAGTCAGGAACATCGCGACTGGACTCTAAATCAGTGGAGCAGCGTGCTATTTACAGACGAGTCCAGATTCAGCTTGAACTGTGATTCGCATCGCGTGACTATCTGGAGGGAGCAAGGAACTCGTTACAACCCCATGAACATCGTGGAAAGACATCCATTTGGTGGCGGTGGTCTCCTGGTATGGGGAGGTATAATGATGAATGCACGCACAGAGCTTCACATCTTCGCAGGTGGCACTGTTAATGCTCAGCGGTATAGAGAAGAGATCCTGGAACCTCATGTAAGATATCCAGCGTATATTAAACATAGGTTCAATTCTGGAAATGAATGCTATTATCTATTACAGGGACTCTTGTCGTCCCAAATACTCTCAAAAAACGTTAAACTAAAAATATATAAAACTGTTATTCTCCCACTTATATTATATGGATGCGAAACATGGACTCTTACTTTATGTGAAGAGAAAATATACCAGTATTTGAGAATAAAGTTCTTAGGAACATTTTTAGACCAAAGAGAGATGAACAAACAGGTGAATGGAGAAGATGAGCAAGAGTGAGGTACATGATTTTTATAGCAAACCCGATATAATAAGAAGAGTTAAGTGTCATAGACAGCGATGGGCAGGACATGTGGCACGAATGGGAATGAAAGACTTGCATGAAGCTTCTTTTAGGAAAACCAGAGAAAAAACGCTCAGTTAGTAGACCAAGAATGAGGTGGGAAAATAACATTAACCAAGATTTGAGGGAAGTAAATTATACAGGGAATGATAGGAAAACATTAGCTCAGGATAGGAATGTATGGAGAGCTTATGTCCGCGCGGCCATGAACCTACGTGTTCGATAGAGCCAGTGAGTAAGTTATTTGAATTCAGCCACTCTTTCAAAGTTCCCTTCACTAGTCATTAACTGCTCATTTTCATCATATAATATATATAGTCCAACCGCTGCGGTCTCGAGGTTAGCATGCGGCCTGGGTTCAATCCCCGGTCGGGACAAGTTTCCTGGGTGATGTTTTTTTTCGGGGTTTTTCCTCACCTGTAAGACAAATGTCAGGAAACTTTAAGGCTCAAACGGTCCCCGAACATCATCTAGTCACCATTATCATATTCTTTAAGTTTAGGATTAAGGCCTCTCCTGGTGCATCGTTATCATCATCACCTATCATATATCATCGGGCAGCGTAACTCCGTTTTCCAGGCGCTCCAACCTGAGAAGTGGGTTACAATAACGCCGTGACAGGAAAGAATACCAGAATGTCGAAATGACAACTTGGCGGAATTGAATAAAAACATATTTTTCTAGATGGGCAGGACATGTGACACGAAAAGAAGTGCATGGAAGCTTCTTGCAGGAAAACGAGAGGAAAAACGCCCAGTTGGTAGACCAAGAATGAGATGGGAGAATAACATTAACTATGATTAGAGAGAAGTAGATTATACAGGGGATGATTGGAAAACATTAGCTCAGGAAAGGGATGTGTGGAGAGCTTATGTCCACGCGGCCATGAACCTACGGGTTCGATGGTGCCAGTGAGTTAGTTATTTCAATTTAGCCACTTTTTTCATATTTCCCTCATTTGTCATTAATTGTCCATTTCCATTATGTAATGTAATTCTACGTGTGAACTCGATCCCATCAGCACATTGTCCTTTATATCCCGCCTCATCACACTGTATATTATTCATTATCTTTTACGGTGTCACTTACCAAAACATGGAATTCCCTTCCACCCTATGTCAGAGACTGTCAAACTATAACATCCTTCAAAAACAAACTAAAGAATTATTTAATAACAAACTAACTTATACACCTCACTGATAGTATTCTTTTAGCAATATTAATATATTTAATTATTTATGTAAATAATATTAAGAATAACAAATACTTTTATTTGTTTTGTTTTAAATATTGTATAATCGTAAAATTAGTTTTCTATATCTCATTATTTTCCTGTTTTTATATACACTAGACAGGGACAATTTAATATGTCTTGCTTGTATACATTTTATTATTAGTTTTAGTCTTAATTTTAACTAATATTTAACTGGTTGTATTATAGATCGTAATATGTATATTAGATATTATCTTTTGATCAAATTTTTACTTAGTGTTTAATATTAGAGTTAATTAAGATTGTTATATTCTTATGTAATATATGTTTGTCCTGGTGAGTGGAAGAGAAGGCCACATGGCCTTAACTCCACCAGGCTAAATAAATCTAAAAATCTAAAAAAAAAATATAGTAACATATTTAGTTTTATTGATGTTTACTTCCAGCCCCAATTCCTTAGTGTTACTCGTAGAATGTGCTTGTTGGTCCTTAATATCTCTTCGCTAGCGCCTAATGTTACACTAGTAAGATAAATTCACACACTCTGTTGTGCCGTATTGATTGAGGTCAAAGTACCTATTGCGTCGCATGTTTCCGTAGTAAACATGAACATCTTGCTTTATTGATGATGTCATTAACCTATTACGAGCTCTAGCAGACTGTTTATTTTATTTTATTGTATAAAAATATTAATGAAATTATATGTAAGTTTAGTTCAATTTTAAGATGTTTTAATATTTTTTTTATTCTGAATGAATCTTCGTACTTTGAAATAAAATGATGAAGATAATCACGAAAAATCAGCTAAATCCGACCATTAGAGGTGGAGTTTACTTGAAAGCCGAATTTAAACATCGCTCTAGTTGTTGCCATGTTTATTTTTATCTTGACAAAACTGTATACATATGATTTAATGATTTGATTGACTAACTTAATCAAAGGCCGGTGGTCCAAGGAAGACCAAAACATCGGTGGAAAGATCAACACCATCTTCGTTAATTTTACCGTCACAGGCCACATGGTCTAAAATGGATTTGTTCATGATGATGATGAAGAAATATGTATTCCGTAAACCCGCGAAATCTGGTCACAGAGGAATTCGCATACAATTTAGAATTATAATATAAAACAGAAACCTGGACAGTAAGTATAAAAACAAGCCAAAAAGCTGTTAGCAGTAGAAGTGGTTTTTTGGAGGCGATCGACAAGAATTTCAAGGAGGGATAAGGTTAGAATCGGCACAATAAGGGAAATTATCCAAGTTGAAAAAACACAATAAAAAATTGAAAAAAAAAGTTTGAAATGGTATGGACACCTCTTAAGAATGAAAGTAGAGAGAATACCAAAGGAGATCCTTAATTGGAAAGCTAATGGAAGATGCAGACTTAGAGAACGTTGGATAGATGGAGTGAAGAGAAATATGGAAGCTAGAGATTTGAGGGAAGAAGATGCTTTAGACAGAAACAGCTGGCGACAAATTACTTTGGGCTAAAGGAGAAACGCTTTATTGCGGAATATTCCTAATAAAAACCTTATTTATAATATTATAATAAAAATAAATATATTATAAAATTGTATACACTTACCATAAACAAGAATTTTAGACACCCATTCCAAGAAAAAATGAGTACATTCAATAGTTTGATGAGCAGAATGTTAAAAATACCTTTAAATAAAAACAATTACATTAAAGAACTGAATTGCATTTAACGTATGGCAAAAACTAACGGATACAATAAAGATGTTACCAACAAGTTAGCAAACAAACAAATAAATATTAGTTTTAAAAAACTAAAACAACACGCTTTGTTAGAAAACCGAAGTAAAAAAATGAAAAATAATTTTAATTTCCAACATGCTTGGGATAAATAATTTTACCATCAAAAGCGTGGGGTGCTCTTTATCAATTAATATATTTCATAATAAACAGATATTGGAAAAAGTAAAGTCTCTAAGAAGAAAATGTAAAACTCATAAAAAGCACCCCACGCTTTTGATGGTAAAATTATTTATCCCAAGCGTGTTGGAAATTAAAATTATTTTTCATTTTTTTACTTCGGTTTTCTAATAAAGCGTGTTGTTTTAGTTTTTTAAAACTATTATTTATTTTTTTTTTTTTAGTTTTAATATTTTACAGAATAAGATAAAAATGTAAATATCTTTAAATTCGATACTATTGTAGTATGAGCTAAAAGTAATATTCTTCTAAAAAAAACCTCCCAGCCGGATTTGAACCAGCGACCTATAGATTACTGAAATTATATACCACTAGAGTTCACCGCTCTACCAACTCAGCTCTTACAACGATTGACTAAAAAGTCGACAAGTCCGCAATCTATTATATCAGTTTTCATTTTTTTTTATTTTCTGACGATTCTGGCCAGAATTTTAGAAACAAAATATGAAATTATTGTATTGTCACGGGTCCTTTACAAATACACAAAGTTTCAAGTCGATCCAATGTTTCTAAGTGGGTGAAAATCGTGTTCAAAGATTCCGTTACATAGATACAAAGACACTTTTTTTTGATTTTCTGACGATTCTGGCCAGGATTTTAGAAAATAGATATGAAATTATTGTATTGTCACGGGTCCTTTACAAGTATGCAAAGTTGCAAGTCGATCCAATGTTTCTAAGTGGGTGAAAATCGTATTAAAAAATTCCGTTACATAGATCCAAAAACACTTTTTTTGATTTTCTGATGATTCTGGCCATGATTTTAGAAACAAAATATGAAATTATTGTATTGTCACGGATCTTTTACAAGTATGCAAAGTTTCAAGTCGATCCAATGATTTTAAGTAGGTGAAAATCGCGTTAAAAGATTCAGTTACATAGATAGATACAGGTCAAGCTAATATAAAGCGTGTAAAAATAGAAAAAATAACACAAATACCTAAATACCTAAACTCGAAATGGAACCTGATGAAAACCTTAAAACTTAACACTCACACCGGGAAAGAAACATCGAAATTGACTAACACAATAAAAAGAAGTGACAAAAACATAACATTTGAAACTAGTAACAAATTAAACAACATAGACAATAATAGCATTAAAGAAAATAACAAATTCAACAAATGTCTATATAAACTAATGTGCAAAGACTGTAACAAATTTTATATCGGAAGAACCAGGAGAAGTTTTAACATCAGATATAAAGAATATTTCAAGGATTATATTTATACAAGAGATAAATGAAGCTTTGTAAAACATGTAATTCAGGAAGGACACCACATGCTGGACATTAATAATACACTGACTATTATGCACGAAGATAATAATAATCTAATTGAATCAATGTAATTGAGGAATTGGAAATATTTAAACAGACCAGCAATGACCTGCTATTAAACGCGAACACACCCAGTAATTCAAACCCACTCTTTAAAGTCTTCAAATAGAAGAAACGCTTTCAAATATCTGGGAGTAACCCTCCAAACGCCAAATCCTTCAGAATTCATAAAAAAGAGAGAGCGACAGCTGCTATGGTTGCCGTATAAGACATAGAAAACATCACACAACTATCACGTGCAACAACCATGAAACTTTTTGAGGCCAAAATACTTCCCATCTTAACATATGGAATAGATATCACATGTCTACTAAATAGGAAACTACAATGAAGGAGATAAGATGAAAGAAGAGAAAAGAAATACCGGACGATTTTTACGCAACAGATGCAGTGATCAATTTCGTTCTCTATGATGATCAATCGAGACTGGACTGGACCAAACAACAAGATACGCAGTGCAGTAACAAGACATGGATATCATCCCACAAACTCTGCAAAATTTCAAACTATCATGATCCGTCAATGGACTGCGCGTGTAAGCTCTGTGATAGACCGTGTGCAAGATATAATTTCAATGTCTGTCTAAAGAGAACAAAATCATTGCTGGCATACATAATAGATAAAATGTAATGCACATCTGTGCGCGCTTTTTCCTATTACTATTATTATTATTATTATTATTATTATTATTATTATTATTATTATTATTATCATTATCATTATCATTATCATCGTCATCGTCTTCGTCTTCGTCACCGTCATCGTCATCGTCATCATCGTCATCATCATCATTATCGTCATCATCGTCATTATCATCGTCATTATCATCGTCATTATTATCATCATTATTATCGTCATTATTATCATCATTAATATCATCATTATTATCATTGTCATCATTGTCATCATCGTCATCATCGTCATAATCGTCATCATTGTCATCATCGTCATCATCATCGTCTACATCATCATCATCATCATCATCTTCATCATCATCATCATTATCATCATAATTATTATTAATTATTATTATTATTTTATTATTGTTATTATTAATTAATATTATTATTATTATTAATTATTATTATTATTATTATTATATTAATATATTATATTAATTTTAGCTGCTCTAAAATATGGAAGTGAAATTTGGATTTTAAATAAAAGAAACTCTCATAAACTTCAAGTAAGCCAAATGCGCTTCTTACGATCATTGTTAGGAGTTAATAGACTGGATCACCAAAGGAACACTATTATCAGAGGAAAACTTGGAGTAACAAGTTTAAATGAAGATATACAAAGATACCAACAAGAATGGAAAAATCATCTGAGAAGAATGGCAAGAAATAGACTTCCAAAATTGGCATTCCAATATACCCCAACTGGACATAGGGACCAAGGAAGACCAAAACATCGGTGGAAAGATCAAGACCATCTTCGCTAGGTTTACCGTACAGGTCACATGGCCTAAAACGAATTTGTTCATGATGACGATGATTATTATTATTATTATTAATTATTATTAAGTATTATTAATATTATTATCATTATCATTATCATCATTATCATTATCATCATCAATATCATCATCATCATTATTATTATTATTATTATTATTATTATTATTATTATTATTATTAAAGTTATAACGGATAAGCCAGTTTTATATTCGAAGCCAGTGGATGTAGACGTACATTCTGCTGATGATAGGACTGTCCCGAAAGGCCTACAGTAACTTCATGTTTCAACGGTTAAGGAGACGGACCTAAAAGTTATATAATTTAATATTATAATTCTAAATTGTGAATGACACCTCAACGGAGTTTACAATGATGAATTCGCTTAGTTTACGCAATTCCTGAGAGAGGATTTTTTAAAAAGAAGTTGGGATGACAAGAGTTCCTTTGATTCATAATGGCATTTGTCTGCAGAGTTGAGCCCATGCATGTTTAATTTCTTTCTGCACCTCACTTTATGTTTGTAATTTTTTTATATGCACTTGAATTCCAAGCTTAAACATGGACTCAATTCTGGAAACACGTGCTATTATTTATTACAGGGTCTCTTGCCATTCCAATTTCTCTAAAATACGTTAAACTGAAATTATATTAAAACGGTTATTCTTCCAGTTATATTATGGGGAGCGAAACACGGTACCTTCTTTAAGGGAGGAGTAAATATTAGGAGTATTTGAGAATAAAGTTCATAAAAATGTTTTTATAATAATATAATAAGAACTGTAAAGTCTCGTAGATTGCGATGAGCAGGACATGTGGCACGAATGGGAATGAAAGAGGGGCATAGAAATAGATAAACGGAGAAGACTACATAACAGTAAACTACATAAACTTTATAGGAAACCAGATATAATAAGAACAGTTAAGTCTCGTAGACTGCGATGAGCAGGACATGTGGCACGAATGGGGAATGAAAGAAGGACATGGAAATTTATTATAGGAAGCTCATGGGAAAGCATCTAGTAAGTAGATAAAGAATGAGGTGGGAGAATAACATTAAACATAATTTGAAGGAGGTGATAAGGTGGATTATTGAAAATCATTAGCTCAAGATTGAGATGTATGGAGAGCTTATGTCCGCGCGGTCATAAAAGTACAGATTCGATAGTACCATTGATTAATTAGGTAATTGAATTCTAAGCTGAAAACAATAAATACATTAATAGTAATAGAAAAACTTGAATATCTTAGAAGCGAAAAAGTTGGTAGTATTAAGTTGAATGGAATGAGTGAACTTCACGTGACCAAAGATTATTGTTCGCCAACTGCGAAGGTCAAGTGTCAGGGTGGCTTTGCGTGACCACTTTGTGTGAAAATCAGTTTAATTCACAACATGGGTTGCTAAGAACTTGAACTACATGTAATGTATGTGTTTATCTTTCTTTCTTTCTTTCTTTCTTTCTTTCTTTCTTTCTTTCTTTCTCAGTTTTATCTCTCCCATTGGAAATAATTTACATGCCCCACATTACCCGAACCTTACAGGACATGACCTGTCGGGAGAGGATTTTAAACTCTTGATCATACACATACCTTCACGTGTAATGTATTACCCAGCTATAGGTCGGCTATACCTTAAAAGACAGTATCGAATTAGATGTAGTATGTACCTCTCTCACTCGCACTCCTATGCCCTGACATTAGCTTCATCCTTTTCTACTCCCGCGATGTTGCCAATTTAAAAAATGCAAAAGTGATGAATTTAATAAAATGATGGTGTGATCGTATAGAGAATTTTCCGCTCTTTCTGAATGTATACATTTTAAAGTCGTAAGTAATTAATGTAATAAATAGTTTTGACAAATACATTATTTTTGCGCGAATCTATATTTTTGCAGATAAAAACTTGTCACACGATTGGTAGAAAACTAGTGATAATGATAGATTCATAATTTTTTTGTGGGTTGTCTGATGTTTATGGATTATACTGTCTTTACCTGGACAATAATGTTTACATAAGAAGGGAGCTATTTATTTATTTTTATTAAATACTTGTTAAAATTATCGGATGGTAACACAAAAAAGTTATGTAGCGAGAACCTTTTTTTGTTATTGACTGTATGTTGGTGCCAAAGCGAGAAGACTTGTTTATAAATGTCTCAAATAGTTTTTAAAACAAACCAGACCTCGGTATCATTGCGCATTCATGCTTTATCGCAGTTTAAAGTTTGTTTACTTAGGGTAGGTTTCACCAATAGAGGTAACTGTATTATGCAAGTTTAAGCTATGCATTATACACGGGGAAAACTGGCGTAATACAGTTACCTCTGTTGGTTAAACCGACCCTTAGGTGTTCCTTTTCATTTCCGATCGCGTTTGACTCTGCACTTCTTCAGGCTCAGAGCTCAGTGTTGTGATAGTTTTTGAGTGAAGTTCAACTTTGAGTGGCTCTCATTTGTCTTTTGGTTCATGTATTTTTCATAAAATTGTTTAATTTCATATTTATTATTGTATTATATTAATTATGAATATAGAAGCTAAGCGACGTAGTATTGGCGAACTGCACAGTAAACAACGGAATATAGTATTGAACATATTTAATTATTTTTTAAAGACAACCAACGTTACCCGGGGGCAATTAAACAGACAGCAGAAGCTACCGGGTGTTCGGAACGTTTAATATATAGAATAAGAAAGGAACAAACGAAAGGTCCTCTTATAACGCCAGCAAAAAATAAACCTAAAACGAGCGAGCAAACATAAAAATACCAAATTAATGAAGTACGATGGAATAAAAGCGGAGTTCGCCGCATCGTTCATTCCTTATTCTTTGAGAACATACCACCAACACGAAATATAATATTAAGCAAGGTAAATAGTAATGATAAGCTACCAAATTTTACGAGGTCTACTTTAAATAGATTTCTTCGTGATATAGGGTTTGAATATGTATTGGCCTGAAAGATTTAAACAAATTTAGGAATGAAGGGAAATCTATTTTTTATACAGATGAGTCTTGGGTAAACATAGGTGACATCGTGACAAAAGAATGGAAAGACAGAAAAATTAAAAGTGCTCGTCAAGCAGCAATTGAGGGTGTTAGCGCAGGTCTTAGGCCGTCTAGGAGTCGTGGGTCAAGGTTTGCGTTGGTTCATGCAGGGAATGAAAATGGGTTACTTAATGGTGCCGAGTTAACATTTCTGTGCCAAAAGAACGCGGCAGACGTCCACGATGTGAAGTGTATGAAAAGTGGTTCGCCGAGCAATTGTTGTCCAATGTCCCTGAAGGATCTGTGATAGTATTAGACAATGCCGGCTATCATAGCCGGAGAAGCGAACGTTTGCCTACAACTTCCTGGAGAAAAGATAAGATTATAGAGTGGCTCAATCAAAAGAAAATCCCTTTCGAAAGTGATATGTTAAAACGGGAGTTTCTTTTTATTGTGACTCAAAACAGAGACACTTATGATAAATGCATAATTGATCAGATGGCTAAATCAGCAGGAAAATATGTTCTTCGCTTGCCACCATACCACTGCGAACTTAATCCTATCAAAATGGTATGGGCATAAGTGAAGAACTATATAAAAATGAAAAAATGTCTCATTCAAAAAACAAGAATTAGAGATTTAATTTCGGCTGCATACCAACACGTGACAGTACAAAATTGTGCTTGGACCATACAAAGAAAATTGAAAGTAATCTCGGGAAAACAGACGAGATTCAAGATGACGAGGAAACATTTTTGATACATTTGTCATCATCATCATCATCATCATCATCATCACTATCTTCTTCTTCTTCTTCGCCTTCCTCCTTCTATGCATCGCCCACTGGTTCCGATTCGGCTAAAACTGGACCATCCAGAGACACGGAGGAATTTATGGAAAGATTGTGGACAGGCTTGATGGTATATAACGTATTTTAAGTATTACTTTCCAAATATTATTATATTCGTGAACAATTTTAATATTATAAAAGCTTCAATATTATTGTATTCGTTAAAAATGTTAATATTATAAAAAGTATTAAATATTTAATTAAATATAACTTCTTATAATATTGTATTCTTAAAAAATTAAAATGAATTACATGTTAAAGTGATGGGATTCCAACCACTTGGAAAACAGTAATTGTGAAGAATATATTCAAAAGAGGAGACCGGAGAAATTGCGAGAATTATAGAGGGATTAGCTTAATGAATACTGGCTACAAGATATATACGAAAATAATAAATAATAGATTGAGAAACATAACAGAAGTAATAATAAATGAAAATCAAAGTGGATTCAGGAAGGGAAGGTCATGTATAGACAATGTCTTTACACTGAAACAACTCATAGAAAAGAGAAGAGAACATAACTTAGAAACTTACATAGGATTTACAGATTTGGATAAGGCCTTCGATCGAGTAAACAGACAAAAATTATGGGAAATATTACTAATGAAATGATACCCGCTATGCCTTGTTGAAACAATAAAGAAATTATATGAAGACAAATATAATTATAGATACCGGATTCAAAAGAACATATACAATCAAAACAAATACTGGATTACGATAAGGATGTAGTTTATCACCCACTTTGTTTAATATATATATAACTTATATATATAGACGATATTTTAAATAAATGGAAAGTTTTAGTGAATCCAGGAATAAGAATGGATAATAAAGTGTGCATAAATAATCTTCTATTTGCTGACGATGTAATCATAATATAGAAAAATGAAGACGACTTACAGAAATCAATGCATGCATTAAATGAAATATGTAAATTATATGATCTAAAGATTTCTATAAGGAAAACGAAGACCATGGCTTTTAGAGGAAGAGATCCAGTGAGATCCAAAATTATTTTAGAAAATCAAAGTATAGAACAGGTGTCTAGTTTCAAATATTTGGGCTGTGATGTTGGCTACAATGTGGAAAGAGATATTGACTCCAAAATAAATAAATTTCAGACGGTGTGTGGAACAATACAGAGAACATTAAAAAATAAAATTAGAAAATAAACCAAGATAAAAATGTATAATGTTATGGCGGTTCCCACAATATTGTATGGATGTGAAACTTGGGCTCCAGTGAAAAAACAGAAGGATAGAATACAGACGGCAGAGATGCGGTTCCTAAGACAAGTAAAAGGATGTACAAGACTTGATAGAATAAGAAATGAGGATATAAGAGAAGAATTGAAAGTACAGCCTTTATTGGATAAAGTCACGAATTACAGACAGAAATGGATTGATCACATGGATGGAATGAGTAAGGAGAGATATCCATTGTTAGCAAGAAATTATCAAGCAAGAGGAAGACGTTGGGCTGATGCATTATGAAGTCGGAACGGGCAATTGCCTAATCCCTGGAGTGATGATGATGATGATGATGATGTTAAAGTGATTATAATTTCTATATTTGTTTATGTAGGATATTTCTTGATATAGGCCTATATTATAAATTAAATTTATTATAACTTAATTAGCCTATAGGATCATAATTAATTATAATTTATGATAATTTATATTTTTCCCTTGTATTATAAAGTGTGCATTTAAATCTCGCTCTGAGCTTTTTGACGTTTAATTCGTAGGCCTAAATACTTGTATTGTCATTCGACTAGTAGGGCATAAGGTGAACTTATATGTAAATAACAAATATATTAGACATTTCACGTTTTTTCACTCACGTTTAAGGGGTTTTATGAGTTTTGACACATCTATTCCTTGCCTCGCACGTCTTTGTCTATGCAGTAGATCAGGCATCAGCGCGCTCCATTTAACGTGTACTGTCTTTTAAGGCAGAGACGAACTATAGAGGAGAAGTGTGTTAGCGCTAGTGTCGCCATACTATTTCTCTATGGAAGGGAGAATCCCTAAACATATGCGAAATATCATTACATGGTTGTCAAATTACTTATTTAGTTGACTACTGCTGAAGGTTTCAGATCATTTAAAGTAACAGTGCTTGTCATTTCTCTATTTTTACTACCTCACAAAAGTCTTTATAACAGTACCGGTACCTTTTTATACCAGTTTTCAACAATTAAAATGGATTTTTGTTTAAAAAAATTAACAAAGTTGTATTTTTGTTTAAAAACTTTGTTAAATATTGTTAAAATAAAAATAAATTTTAATTTAGGAAAACGGGTGTAAAAATATACTTATCCATCCATAGTAATTCTGCCCGAGGGCAAATCTTTCATTGCAATCATAGCATTTTCATGTTATTGCTTTGCAGCTTTACTGGGGAATTACAGGTGTGGTAGCTTCCCGTTGCTTTCCACATCGGTGAAGGATGATGATGATGGTCGGATGATTTTCGGAGACCGTTGGGCCCTAAACTTCTTAACATTTATCTTACAGGTGAGGAAAAAACCCGAAAAAACCTCACACACGAGCCTGTCCCGACTGGGAATCGAACACGGGATCGTTGCGTAACAAGGCAGCACGCTACCTCGAGACCACTGCAGTGGACAATGTAGGCCTACTTATATTAATTTTGTTGTTAGCATGTTAGAAAACAGAAATTTTAATAGAAGCAAATAATATGAACATTCTAAACAAGAACACATAATTTGTTCGCCAACATCAGTACCAAAGAGCATGCTGAAGATGAAACTTGTTTTGAAAGGTCTTCATGATTTTAATAATTAAGGAAGTTTCTTTAACAAAAATCAATTCTGATGAGGAAGACGGATATAAAAATAAAAAAAAGTACTTGTATTATTATTATTTTTCTAAATTAATTAAAATACATAAATTATCATGTTTATTCGATTTGTTGTTTGTTTTCAGTTTTCCAACAATATGAAACTTCCTCATATTATAGAAGGAAACTAAAATTCCGCACATTGGACATACATATTCGTATATCGTGATCGTCGGTAATTTTTAGAAATTTCCATCCTCCCAACCTGAATCAAAGAAGCCCTGATCTTTCCTTAATTCCTAGACTATGTGTATATATATATATATATATATATATATATATATGATTATTTTCATCAAACTTGAAAAAAAAAGTATTTTACCTGGTATTGTAAAAACTTGGAGTACTCTTTAAATTCGTTAATGGCAGGTAATAAGAGTCAGAGATTATATTTATTTGATTACGAGTTATATTTACCTCTCTTCTCTGCCGCCCCCCCCCTTAAAAACCTAAAACACATTTAACCCACATTCCTGTAAGGAATTCCTGTCCTCTCGATATTTGCCGCCCTTGAAAAATCATTGTTCGGGTTTTGCCCGACGTAAATATAAGTGTCATTGATACAATTACGTAATATGTTGTGAATACAATTAGTTGTAAAAAGTTTGAAACTGAATATGCAAATAGGGTACATTGATTTTCTAAAAGCCAGTTGCCATAGAGACAATGGGGACAACACTGTCGCCTCAGCGGGTGGATTAGTGACCAGGCGAACAACCTGTAGCAGTCTGCGGCCAACGTCCACTTAGATCGAACGGCAAGCGCTCTATTGACAAGGTGAGTGCACCCCGCATTGCACTTCCTCGTAAAATTTTCTCCAATTCTGTTTTAACACGTTGTCTATCTAAAAAAAATATATATATTTATATTTGGGGTTTATTAGGTGGCTTCATGGCGCAAGCGGTTAGACGCTCGCCTCTCACAGCTGGGGTCCCGAGATCGAGTCTCGGTCACTGCATATGGGTTTCGTGCTGGACGGGGTTTTCCCCGTTTTCCCCTGCAACAATTTCATTCTACCATTTCTCCATACTCATCGTATCCATTTCGTTTCATTTCGTTCATCTGCACCGCGATGGTGCGTCAGACGTGGTCGGCCGGCACCCTTGTCATTCACAAACCTCTATATAAGGGGCTTCATCTCATCCCTCGACCCGATCCTGAGTTGGACACGAGTTCAGGATATTATTATTTTATTAAATTCTATATGAAGATTTAATTAATGAAATAATATCTATAAGGATAAGATTGATAATACAATAATGATAATTAAAATTAAATTAAATTATTAATAAAATGTACACAAGCAAGCTATATTAAATTTTTGGTAGACTGTCCCTATCTAATGTGCATTAGAGAAAAAAACAAAGGAAAATAAAAAAATTAGATTAGATTAGATTTATTTAGCCTGTTGGAGTTAAGGCCATGAGGCCTTCTCTTCCATTCACCAGGACAAACATATATTACATCAGAATATAACAATCTCAATTAACTCTAATATTAAATACTAAATAAAATTTTGATCAAAAAGATAATATCTATTATATTACGATCTATAATGCAACCAGTTAATATTAGTTAAAAATAAGACTAAAACTAATAATAAAGTGTATACAACCAAGACATATTAAATTGTCCCTGTCTAACGTTTATAAAAAACAAAGAAAAATAATAATGATGTATAGAAAAGTAATTTGTTGGTTTTACAATATTTAAAACAAACAAATAAAAATATTCGTTAATCTTAATACTATTTTCGTAAAATAATTAAAATTATTATTACTTGTTAAAAGGATTCTATCAGTGAGGTGGGTAAGTTAGTTTGTTATTAATAGTTAAGTGCACGAATTTTACAATTATGTAATCATAAAACGATTCTACTTCAAATAAAATTCTAAAGTTTGAAGCGGTCTTATTAATTTATAAAATATATTTAACTAGCTAATACCCGGCGTGCCTTACTACGCCAGAATAAATTAGATATTAAATATTAATTAAATGGTATGGTATACGCTGAGACGAACCAAACCTGGCGGTTGCTACTCAGTTTTTAATTTCGGATTTCAGGTAAACCTCAACTTCTAATTGAAGGGCTCGGCTGTAAAACGTGTTAACTGACAAGTTCTTGAAAATTGAGTTGTAGCACGTAAACTGTGATATGTGACCTCCTGAAGCATTTGATGCACGTAGTTTTATTTATCATCTATTGACCATCTGTAAAAAAAAAAAAGAAACCATGTGCACGAAATGCTTCAGGAGGTCACATATCATAGTACGTGCTACAACTCAATTTTCAAGAATTTATCAGTTAACATGTTTAACAGCCAAGCCCTTCAATTGCCAGATTTCGCTCAATTTTTGTTAACACCTACCTCGGTTTATTTTAATAGGATATGCTGAGTTTCGTAGTGAAACATTGAACATTGTGACTTCTAGAGCGATTTTAAAATTTTCACTTCAGGTGAATCTAAAACATTTAGGGACCCACTCAAACACAATCAAAAAATCATCAAAATCGGTCCAGTCGTTTAGGCAGTTTTTAATTTCAGATTTCAGGTAATCTTCCATTTCTAATTGTCGGATTTCACTCATTTTTACATAATACATATTTTAATAGGATATACTGAGTTTCGTTGTGAAACGTCGAAAATTGTGACCGCTAGAGCGATTTTTAAATTTTCATTTCAGGTGAACTCCTACACCTAATGGTATTCGAGGGTCTAATTGTGAATATGGAACATCCAAGGACGCATTCAAACACACACACAAAATTTCATTAAAATCGGTCCAGTCATTGACAGTTTTTAATTTCGGATTTCAGATAACCTTCCATTTCTAATTGTCGGATTTCACTCATTTTTACATAATACCTACTTTGATTTCTTTTAATAGGATATACTGAGTTTCGTTGTAAAACGTCGAAAATTGTTACCCCTAGAGCGATTTTTAAATTTTCATTTCAGGTGAATTCCTACACGTAATGGTTTCAGAGGATCCAATTTTGAATCTAAACCCATCCAGGGACCCACTCAAACACACACAAAACGTTTCATCAAAATCGGTCCAGTCATTCAGTAGGAGTTCAGTGACATACACACGTACAGACAGATAATTACCGATTAATAAAGATAAAATGCGTATTTACTTTATTTAGAAATTCCGTTCTATGAAAACCCCAATTCTCACTACAACAGTGCACCTTATTTAATTTATTCTGATTATGAATTATATTTTAGAATCTATTGTATGTTTGCGTTTTATATATGGGAAAGTGCATTAGTTTCTATAATTCGTAGTTTTGGAAATTATTTTTAAATTCTTATAGAATGTGTCAAAGTTAATAGCGATTTTTAATTAATTTGTGCTTTATTTAACTAAAATTGTAGGCCTATACTTACTTACTTACTTACTTACTCACTGGCACTATCGAACCCGTAGGTTCACGGCCGCACGGACATAAGCTCTCCATACATCCCTATCCTGAGCTAACGCTTTCCAATCATTTCCTGTATAATCTACTTCCCTCAAATCATAGTTAATGTTGTTCTCCCACCTCATTCTTGGTCTACCAACTGGGCGTTTTCCCTCTGGCTTTCCTACAAGAAGTTTCCATGCACGTCTTTCATTCCCCATACGCGCAACATGTCCTGCCCATCGCAGTCTACGGGACTTAACTGTTCTTATTATATCTGGCTTCCTATAAAGACCATGTAGTTCATTGTTATGTAGTCTTCTCCATTCACATGTCTGTTCATCTCTCTTTGGTCCAAAAATTTTCCTAAGAACTTTATTCTCAAATACTCGTAATCTCCTTTCCTCCCTTAAAGTAAGAGTCCATGTTTCGCACCCATATAATATAACTGGTAGAATAATAGTTTTATATATTTTCAGCTTAACGTTTTTTGAAAGGAGTTGGGACATCAAAAGTCTCTGCAATGCATAATAGCACGCATTTCCAGAATTGAGCCTATGTTTAATTTCTTTGTGCATCTCATTCCTATTTGTGATTATTGTTCCTAGGTATTTGAATTCAGCCAATTCCTCAAAATTTCCCTCATTTGTCATTAGCTGTCCATTTCCATTATATACTGTATTTCTACGTGTGACCATATATTTAGTTTTACTGATATTTACTTCCAGTCCTAATTTCTTAGTGTTACTCAATAGTGTGTGCGTGTTGGCTTTTAGTATCTCCTCGCTATCGGCCAGTAGTACTACATCATCAGCATAAACTAACAGCTTATTAATACCATTCAGTTGTAAGCCTTCCTCATTCTCTAAAGATTTAATGGCATGCTCTAGTACAAAATTAAATAGTAGAGGAGATAGTGCATCTCCTTGCTTCAACCCATTCTGGATTTCAAAAGTGTCTGAAAACTGCCTACACGCACCCTACTCGTTGAGCCATTTAGACACATTCGTATAAGTCTAACTAACTTTTTAGGAATTCCGAACTCCAGCAGGATACTATATAACTTCTCCCAGGCCTATACTAATTGTTATTGTTGATATGCATCGTAATTTGACATTCCCGCACACAGTCTTGGTTGCTATGAAAACAAAATAAATCTCAATACTTTAAAAATGACTATAAGCACTAGTGCGGCAAGTAAAAACATTTATTTTCAAATATTGATAGTGATACTGCAATGTGTATTAATTTCGGTATTAATTCGTCACATCCAACTTTCCACGCCTCTTCTATTTCATCATCACTGCACACATCATCTAAAACTTTCTCCATAATGAGAAATAAATCCCAAATCAAATTGGTTTTACAGTTTTAACAAATATAAGATGGCAATATGAACAACAATAGTTATTATTTCTCCATAGCAACGCATGTAGCCGATTCACCTTCTGAAATCTAACATTTATCTTCAATTATATTAATTACTATTTTAGCTAATATCTTAGTTACTAATATAAATACACATAGTGCAAAAAATAGTATGCATTACTCATATGGCAAACACAAAACGGAATCTCGGAAGAAAAAAAAAAAACTCGGCGCAAGCGCCACGTTCGTTTAAACTTTTCCTCGATCAGTAACAAGTGTTTACCACACTCGCATCGCTATACAGGCCTACTATTTTTACACTGGCCTTACCAACGCTCCATACATGTTTGAAAAAAAATTATTGTAATATCAGGCACTCAACTTAGTATGTAGTATGTGTTTTGTCTTAAATGTTCGTTAATATTTTTAAAATCTATACTGAGTTACAGTTGAGTTTCTTTTGTAATAATTTAAAATAATAAAATTACTACCTGAGATAATAGTCGTTCTCTACATTTTTTATTTTTAATGCCCCAGGTTGTCCTTTTTGTACATTTCTGGTATTCTCTCCTGGCATTGGCGTAATTGTAACCCACTTATGAGGTTGGGGTGCCTGGAAGGCGGGGTTACGTTGCCCCGATGATATGAAAGGGATGATGATGATGATGATGATAGTGGTGTTCAGGAGAGTCCCCAATCCTAAGCTTAATCTAAGATGAATATGAATGATGATGATGTTGTTGATGGCCATATGATGTTCGGGGACCGTTTGGGTCTTAAAGTTTCCTGACATTCGTCAGGCGAGGAAAAATCCCGATAAAAACCTCACTCAGTAAACTGTCCCGACCGGGGATCGAACCTGGGCCCGCTGCGTTAAAAGGCAGCACGCTACCTCGAGACCACAGCGGTGGACACGTTCTCAACAATAAAATTCATTAAAATTGAGAAGGCCTTTCAGGACAACTTGTTCCATCCTCAGTAGCTGGATTGGTACCAGCTTTCAGAACTACTTGTTCCATCTCCAGTAGCTGAAGATTTTAATGAATTCTAATGTTGAGGACGAATGTTATATCGGGTACCAATTATATTATTTCACTTATTAATATTCGTGTTGTCTTGGTGGTGGTCCTACCATTGAGATGATCATTCAACCAGTGATGCACTCTAATTTTTGTATGATAAAAAATGTATATGCCTGATCAAGATTTCAGCATTCTCTTCCAAGAGGCCGTGTCACTATAAGGCCCGGTCGGTTAAACTAAAAACAAGAAATAAATAAATGTAATAGATTTATTTTACCTGCAGACTTACAACCTTAAGGTCTTGTGAAACACTCAACCAGATTTGATCGAATCTACAATAATTGCTCTTATAGGAGTAAGTTACAATTAAAGGGCCCTATATAATCACATACAGTACAAGCTCCTTTTTCGCGGGGGATATCTTCCTCAAATATACCGCGAATACAGAAACCGCAAATATGGAATAGTAATTTGTATGGGTATATAGGGGACACGTTCCAAGGTTACAGAATAATTCATCTGTCTGTTCATCTCTCTTTGACCAAAACTCTTCCTAAGAACTTTATTCTCAAATACACGCAATATTCTTTCCTCCCTTAAAGTAAGAGTCCATATTTCGCATCCATATAATATAACTCGGAGATTAACTGTTTTATATATTTTCAGTTTAACGTTTTTTGGGAAGAAAAGAGTCCCGTAATGTATAATGGCACGCATTTGCAGAATTGAGCCTATTTTTTTTCTTTATGCATCTCATTTATTGTTCCTAGGTATTTTAAATCAGCCACTTCTTCAAAATTTCCTTCATTTATCATTAGATGTCCATTTCCATTATATAACACATTTTTATGTGTGAACATTAGGGTTATAACTTTTTGGACTTTTGTGAAATAAAATAATTCTTGTACAAAATATATTTATATATCAATAGGCCTATTTACTATTGATTTGGGAGTGACCGTTTCTTGAAGTTCAGTAAAACAAAGGCCTTTTTCAATTATTTTAAGTAAACCATAAATTGCATAGGAAATATTTTATTTCAACAAATAGTCCAAAAAATTATTACCCTAGAGGGTTATAACATTTGGACTTTTGTGAAATGAAATATTTGCTGTGCAATGAATGGGTGAACTTTCACTTAAAACCATTGAAAAAAGGCCTTCGTTTCATTGAGCTTCAAGAAAAGGTAACCCCCAAATATATTTATATATCAATATTTAATATTAATTGGGAGTGACCTTTTCTTGCCCTCCATGGTATCTTTACCTTGTCGTGGTGGAGTGGCTTGCGTGCTTAAATGATCCTGAGAGCTATGCCGGCGGTAGCATTGCTGCCGATAGGGTTACCCATGCCGGACTGGTCGAAGATGATAAGCCAGACGAAAAAAGTATCTTGGTCAAAAGAGTGACGATCTTTCACCGTAAAAATACAAGTGTCAAGAAATGCGGACATGGGTTCAACTGGGGTAAAATTTTCCGGAGGTCAAATAGTCCCCCATTCGGTTCTCCGGGCGGGGACTACTACAGAGAACCCATGCCAAAGGCTCAAACACAGGGACATGTTCCTAGAAATATGGAATGTTAGGACTTTATACAATAGCGGGGCACTAGAGATATTAACGCGAGCATTAGATAAATCGCCCTTGGATATAGTCGCTTTACAGAAAGTTAGGTGGCCAGGAGAAGGTAGTCAGGAATCAGGAAGCTTTGCGTTATACTACGGGGTGCACAAAGACCTGCATTTGGAACGGATTTTTTTAGTCAGGAGGAGGAACCTATCCGCTATCCGAGATATTAAGTTTGTTAGTGATAGGATACCATACATAATTCTAAATGGCAAACGACATGATTTCATAATTGTAAATGTACATGCTCTCACAGAAGATAGAGATGGCAAGATCAAGGATGAGTTCTATGAAGAATTAGAATGTGTATTTGATAGCCCTTCACGATATCATATGAAAATTGCCTTACGAGATTTTAATGCTAATACGGGACGGGAAGATACATTCAAACCAACAAAAGGCAAATTTAGTCTTCATGAAGATAGTAACGACAGTGGCGTTAAATTAGTAACCTTTGCCACATCAAAGACTCTCATTGTTAAGAGCACAACATTTCAGCATAAGGATATTCATAAATACACCTGGACGTCTCCAGATGAAGAAACTCGGAACCAGATAGGTCATGTATTAGTGGACAAACGCTGGTACAGTAGCATCATCGATGTTAGATCAGTTAGAGGGACAGACTTCAATTTGGATCATCATCTGGTCAGGGCGAAAATCAGACAACGGCTATCGCTTATGAGAGGAACAAATGCTAAAGATGATTCTGAAAAATTCGAATTAAAAAACTTGAAAAATAATGAAATGCGGCAAGAATGCCAAATCAAAATTGCTAATAGATTTGAAGTACTGGAATCTTCAGATGACAATGTGGCAAACGAAGGAGAAACTGATATATATATATATATATATATATATATAAGAATGGGAGGCTATAAGAGGCACTAAATTTCAGCATCAGAAAGCATTGTTTATTTAAAAAAGGAGCAAAACAAGAAATGGTTTGATGAGGAATGTACCGACATTGTAAAGAAAAGAAAGCTGGCAAACAATGAAATGTTTACATGAGCAAAATTATGTAAATTTAGAGCAATTGGTTAGTATTAGACGGGAAACCACCAGGTTACTAAAGAGTAAAAAGAGGGAATATTTGAGAAAGACGATTAATTATCTTGAAATGAATGCAAAAAATAGGAGCATTAGAGAATTATATCAGGGAATTAGGATAGAGAAGAGAGAGTTTCAGGCTAGAACAAACATAATTCGGAATGAAAATGGGCATATGATTGCAGATTCCAGGAGTATATTAAGTAAACGGAAAAGTTACTTTAATCAGCTATTAAATGAACATACAGAACAGGACGTTGAGGAGGATAATTTAAAGACAGCAGAAATGCTAGTCGCAGAACCAAGTACATTAGAGGTTCAAATGGCGATGGAAAAATTGAAGATGTATAAAGCATCAGGTTCAGATGAGATCCCAGCAGAACTGATAAAATCAGGGGAAGAAAAATTGATGGACAAGATACGACGGTTGCTTAGTATGATTTGAGAAAAAGGAAGCTCTTCCAGATGACTGGAAAGAATCGATTATCGAACCAATTTATAAGAAAGGAGATGAAACTGATTGCAACAACTACAGGGGCATCTCATTACTTTCAACTTCGTACAAAATTCTAACAAATATATTAGTAAGCAGACTTACTCCCTGATATTGATGACATTCTAGGAGATCACCAATGTGGATCTAGAAGAAATAGGTCTACAACATATCTTATACTTAGTATAAGACAGATTTTAGAAAATAAATGGGAATATAATGGTACTGTACATCAACTATATGTAGACTTCTAAAAAAGCAGCGTATGATTCAATTAAGAGGGAGAAGTTATATAGTATCCTGCTGGAGTTCGGAATTCCTAAAAAGTTAGTTAGACTTTATACGAATGTGTCTAAATGACACATAGAGTAGAGTGCGTGTAGCCAAACAGTTTTCGGACACTTTTGAAATCCAGAATGGGTTGAAGCAAGGAGATGCACTATCTCCTCTACTATTTAATTTTGTACAGGAGCATGCCATTAAATCTTTAGAGGATGAGGAAGGCCTACAACTCAATGGTATTAATAAGCTGCTAGTTTATGCTGATGATGTAGTACTATTGGTCGATAGCGAGGGGATACTAAAGGACAACAGGCACACACTATTGAGTATCACTAAGAAATTAGGACTGGAAGTAAATATCAATAAAACTAAATATATGATCACATGTAGAAATACATTATATAATTGAAATGGACAGCTAATGACAAATGAGGAAAATTTTGAGGAAGTGGTTGAATTCAAATACCTAGAAACAATAATTGCAAATAGGAATGAGATGCACAAAGAAATTAAAATTAGGCTCAATTCTGGAAATGCGTGCTATTATGCATTGCAGAGACTCTTGATGTCCCAACTCCTTTTAAAAGGCGTTAAACTGAAAATATATAAAACTATTATTCTACCAGTTATATTATATGGGTGCGAAACATGGACTCTTACTTTAAGGGAGGAAATGAGATTACAGGTATTTGAGAATAAAGTACTTAGGAAAATTTTTGGACCAAAGAGAGATGAACAGATAGGTGAATGGAGAAGACTAGATAACAATGAACTACATGGTCATTATAGGAAGCCAGATATATTAAGAACAGTTAAGTCTCGTAGACTGCGATGGGCAGACATGTTGCACGTATGGGGAATGAAAGACTTGCATGGAAGCTTCTTGTAGGAAAGCCAGAGGGAAAACGCCCAGTTGGTAGACCAAGAATGAGGTGGGAGAATAACATTAACTATGATTTGAGGGAAGTAGATTATACAGGGAATGATTGGAAAGCATTATCTCAGGATAGTGATGTATGGAGAGCTTATGTCCGCACGGCCATGAATCTACGGGTTCGATAGTACCAGTGAGTGATTGAGTGTGAGTGTGTGACCTTTTCTTGAAGCTCAGTGAAATGAAGGTATTTTTCAATGGTTTTAAGCAAAAGTTTACCCATTCATTGCACAGGAAATATTTTTTTTCACGAAAGGCCAATAAGTTATAATCCTAGTGAATATAGGTCTATATTTAGTTTTATGGATGTTTACTTCCAGTCCCAAACTCTTAGTGTTATTATTCAGTCGATTGTGTGTGTTGGCCCTTAGTCCTCGCTATCGCTCATCAGCATGGAGTATCAGCCTATTAATATTCCGTGAATCAGCAAAATCAGGGCATAACTTCGACTTGTTGAGGAATTCGATTTGTTTGCGCATTTACTGCGTGACGGACTCTTAACAAGCAAATATATCGATTAGGAAACCGTCTACTTCCTGCTCCTCCCAGTAACCTATATATATAGACCTATAAGCTACATCTTTATAATTATATAGCCTATCCTATAGCCTAATAATTCTGTGGTCTACTCCTCCTAAACGATTTATACCGATTTTGATGTAATTTTTTGTGTGTGTGTCTGATTGGGTCCCTTGATCTTTAAATTCACAATTGAACCCTCTAAAATCATTAGGTGTAGCAGTTCACCTTAAGTGAAAATTAAAAAATTATCTCTAGCGGTTACAATTTTCGATGTTTCACAATAAAACTCAGTATAGCGTATTAAAATAAACCGAGGTAGGTGTTATCCAAAAATGAGCGAAATCCGACAATTAGAAGTAGAGTTTTACCTGAAATCCGAAACTAAAATCACTCAAGCGGCATGTTTGATTCGTCTTAGCGTTTACCATACTATTCAATTAACCTTAATATTTAATTTATTTAGGCGGGTATTTGCTAGTTATGTTATATAGTTCCAGGATTTATCGAATAACGTTATATAAGGCTGTGTTCCTTTCCCGAATTTAATGTCCAATTGTGGGAAGAACTTATAGTAATAGAAGTAGTTGTAACCAATTATATTCTTGTTATGTATTAGGCCTAATGGCTGCGCCGACTGGAACCTCAGATTCGAATCCTGGCGGTTCCGGAGTGTTTATTTATTTTTATTTGTTTATTTTACCTTCAAAGATTCTCTATTGGATTTAGTTCAGCTGACTGTGGAGGTATTCTCACCTGCTTCGGAACATTCCAGTTCAACCAAAACTTGTTAATGTCTGCAGTATGTTTACTATCATTATCTTGTTGGAATATGTAATTCTGTTCCAGTCCCATTTTTATTGCACTTTGTTTTACATTTTCCTTCAATATCCTGTGTAGTACCAGTTTTCCATTATTTCGTCAATGAAGTACAGGTTTCCAACCCCACTGGAAGACATACAGGCCGAAATCATAACTAAGTCGCAGTCGGAAGAGTATTCACCTTATCATCAGCAGTATTGGGTTTCCTCCAAACCGTTATCATACCATCTGATCCGAAGATATTTATTTTGCTTTAATCGGACCAAATTACACGATCCCAAAACTCATATGATTTGTTTACATGCTCCTTTGCAAAGAGTAATCTTGCAGTACAATTTTTTCACTTAGGCCTACATATGGCCTTTTTTTCGCGGTCTGCGGCCATGATAATTATGAGACCACAGTACACGACGAACAGTCTGATTGCTCATTTGCTTTCCGGACACTTCTGCCACCATGGGCCTAAGTTCGGTGGCACTAATCTGAGGATGTGCTCTAACATGTCTGAGTATAAAACGTTCTTCTCTTTCGTTTATTATTTTTTCTCTATCTTTACGCTGAAAATTTGGTATGGTACCTTCATACTTGAACTTGTTAACTATGTACTGTACAGTTGCATGTGATTTGCCCACTATATTGCCTATTTCCCTCAGTGATTTACCTCTTAAAACAAGGTTGACAATAATTATCTTTAAGCCTGAAGTTAACTGCAATTTCTTCTCCATTTTGTACACAAATGAAGAAGGTACGTCAATGTTATGAAACAACCCTCTCTACTCGTTCACTTGAGTAGGTAGCGCAACATTTGTTTATAAACACACAAAGGATAGAGCAGAATTCTTTGAGTGAATGAACAAGACTGTTGCATTCCGGTTGCTATGATTAAGTAATGATTGATTTTCCAAATTAATTTAGACGTGCTACAAAATAAAATTAATTGTCATATATTTCCGTAACACAGTTAATACTATTACGCCGCATAGTATCAATTAAAAAAATTAAATAGGCCTAAGATTAACAAAAATATAAGCTCTATGAACAAGATTATTACCAACTGTATTTCTACTCGCTTTCACTCGCTATCTTCCCACCATAACTTAAATACACGATCCATCCATCCATCCATAGTAATTCTGCCCGAGGTCAGGTCTTTCACTGCAGTCATAGGATTTTCATGCTATGCTTTGCAGCTTTACTACGGTATTATAGGTGTGATAGCTTCTCGTTGCTTTCCACACCGGTGAAGGATGATGATGATAATGATAAGGATGATGATGATGGCCGGATGATTTTCGAGGACCGTTGGGCCCTAAACTTCCTGACATTTATTATACAGGTGAGGAAAAACCACGAATAAACCTCACCCAAGAACCTGTCCCGGCCGAGAATCGAACCCGGGCCCGCTGCGTGACAAGGCAGCACGCTACCTCGAGACCACAGCGGTGGACACACACGATCGAGAGAAAATTTAACTCTGTTACTCTACATCTAACATCTCACTATTCCTGACCCTTCCTTGTTTCAGCCACCCGATACTGAAATTCCCTTCCCTCGTATATCAAGGACTGCCCGACTCAAAAACAGTTAAAAAACTCACTACATAAGTTACTGTATTTCCTTAGAAAATGTAATATACAACCGTGTTCCATATATAGGCTTCTTTTATTATTAGTCTATATTTCAAACTTTCATTACCACGTCAATTACTTAAATTATGTTATTATTATTATTATTATTATTATTCTTTCCTTCCCTTGTCAACACTATATTGTGTAACCTATACCTATTATGTATCATTAATCAACACGTAGATAATTCATAATTGTCATTGTACGTATAATTTAACTCTGGTGAAGTGGAAGAGAAGACCTTACGGTCTTAACTCCATCAGGTAAAATAAATAAAAATAAATACATAATTACAATTATATATTTTTTTTCACGCGTCTTCCATGGTAATCTAGTGGTTACGTTCCTTGCCTCTAGTCTCAGTGTCGCAAGTTCAAATCCGGCCGGGGTCGATGAATTTTTAGGATGTTAAAATACAAGAGACAAGTCCACCGGGAAGAACCTTAGGTCGGAAAACAAGGAAAGATACGAAACTTAAATTATATAAAACAATGGCTGTTCCTTTGTTGTTGTATGGAAGTGAAAATTGGATAATGAAAATCAAGGGATAAAAGCAGGATAGAGACTTCGGAAATGCTATTTTTACGTAATGTGAAAGGATGCACAAGAGCGGATAGAATAAGGAATGAAACTATACGAGAAGAATTAAATATCTATAAAATTGAAGATAAAATCAGCGAAAATAATAAGAAATGGACAGAACACTTAATGAGAATGAACAACGAAAGAATACCAAAAAGAACCTTCCTGTATAATCCCAGAGGAACAAGAGATGTTGGCCTACCACGTAGAAGATGGACTCCACTTTTAACTTCGCCGGAACAGGCTGCATAGCCTAAACTTTGTAGTAGAAGAAGAAGAAGAAGTTCTCCGGGAAATACTCTAAGCCATAGGTCCCGAGTCTGAAGATTTTTGGGCTCATAAATTAGTACCTCTAAGCAAAATTTAATCGCTCTTCACTATTGAAGTAATACCTTAGTTTCCTAAGATGTCTTCTTGAGGCAATTTGCTAACCATATATCGATCAGTGACATCAATAGGGAAATAAGAGTAACAAAATTAGTCTGGTTAAGAAACTCCTTACTGGGGAGCACCCATGTCCCGAGCGGGACGAAAAGAGACCATTCAAATTAATAAGGCACGATCCTTTGGTCCAGAAATACAGGACTTGCGCTGGTTCGAGTCCCTATGGGGGAAGAATTCTTCTCATGGAATTTCGCCTAATGTGGTACCGTTACCCTAGTGTGGTACCCGAAAAGAAGGACGAGAAAAATAAATCTATTAATATTTAAGTCCCCATGCATGTAATCGTCTCTATAAAGAATAACTAGAGAAGAAATAAAAAATACAACTCCTGTAAACATTAATTCTATTCAATCAAATAAAAGACTTATCACAATACTATTTGAATAATCATGAAGAATTTCGGTAACTACAATAAGTAGCGGCTCCAGGTTGAGAAAACAGCTAACTAACTGCTGAAGGATCCTATATACTGATCACGTATCACCCCTATACTGGCTGTACGATCGTCTATATCCGTAGTTAACATGTGGATATGAGACCAGCAGCCGGCTGATAGGCCAACAACCTTCTAGGCTTTCGCGCTATTGATTTGTGTTTTATAATTATGCTGTGTGTGTGTGAGTTGGTGAATTCCATTAACATTTAACATAACACATGCAATTTAAATGTTGTTCGCTGCTTCACATCCCCTATTCCTACATCCATCAATCCATAGTAATTCTGCCCGAGGGCAGGTCTTTCACTGCAATCACAGCATTTTTTCATGCTATGCTTTGCAGCTTTACAAGGGAATTGTAGGTGTGGTAGCTTCCCGTTGCCTTCCACACCGGTGATGATGATGATGGCCGGATGATTTTCGGGGACCGTTGGGCCCAAGCTTCCTGACATTTGTCTTACAGGTGAGGAAAAACCCCGAAAGGAACCTCACCCAGGAGCCTGTCCCGACCGGGAATCGAACCCTGGCTCGCTGCGTGACAAGGCAGCACGCTACCTCGAGACTACAGCGGTGGACATATCCCTATATAGACTAATAAAAATATTTTCAAGTGCCTACATCCCGAGATATTGTAGAATCTGAACAAACTCATACGTAACGAAGAATTTTTATTTATTTTAATTGGACACTTAATAGATCAGATAAAAGGAAAGTAGAAGTAGCTGAAATTAAATTATCACGTTCAGTAGCAGGCTATACTTTGTTAGGTAAGAAATGCAATGAAAAAATAAGAACTGAATTAAACATCTACAGTGTTATAGAAAAAATTCAAAACTCAAGATCTAACTTGATCCAACATATAGAATGAATGACACCCAATAGACTCCCACAAATTTTGCCTCACTACCAATCCAAAGGAAGCAGAAATATTGGGCGCCCCATAACTGGATGGAAGGATACAGTTACTTGATGTGGAAATAGGTCTATGGCCTAACTCCATGACATAAAATAAGGAGAAGAATTAAAACTCTTACACCACGCACAAGTGTTAGTTGTTCGTTAGTTACCATTATTTTGTATAATTAGTGATTAGGTTTGTTAGAACATAAAACTAATTAATTAATATTAATATTCACACATTCGTATAAGTCTAACTAACTTTTTAGGAATTCCAAACTCCAGCAGGATACTATATAACTTCTCCCTCTTAATTGAATCATATGCTTTTTTGAAGTCTACATATAGTTGATGTACAGTACCATTATATTCCCATTTCTTTTCTAAAATCTGTCTTATACTAAAAATCTGATCTGTTGTAGACCTGTTTCTTCTAAATGCACATTGATGATCTCCTAGAATGTCATCAATATAGGGAGCAAGTCTGCTTACTAATATATTTGTTAGAATTTTGTACGAAGTTGAAAGTAATGAGATGCCCCTATAGTTGTTGCAATCAGTTTTATCTCCTTTCTTATAAATTGGTACGATAATTGATTCCTTCCATTCATCTGGAAGAGCTTCTTTTTCCCAAATCATACTAAGCAACCAGCGTATCTTGTCCATCAACTTTTCTCCCCCTGATTTTATCAGTTCTGCTGGGATCTCATCTGAGCCTGATGCTTTATACATCTTCAATTTTTCAATTGCCATTTCAACCTCTAATGCACTTGGCTCTGCGACTAGCATTTCTGCTGTCTGTAACTTATCCTCCTCAATGTCCTGTTCTGTATGTACATTTAATAGCTGATTAAAATAACTTTTCCATCTATTTAATATACTCTTGGAATCTGCAATCATATCCCCATTTTCATTCCGAATTATGTTTGTTCTAGCCTGAAACCCTTTCTTCTCTATACTAATTCCCTGATATAATTCTCTAATGTTCCTATTTTTTGCATTCATTTCAAGATCATTAATCTTCTCTCTCAAATATTCCCTCTTTTTACTCTTTAGTAACTTGGTGGTTTCCCGTCTAACACTATCCAATTGCTCTAAATTTACCTCATTTGGCTCGTGTAACCATTTAATTTTTGCTAGCTTTCTTTTCTTTACAATGTCGGCACATTCCTCATCAAACCATTTCTTGTTTTGCCTCTTTTTTAAACAACCAATGCTTTCTGATGCTGACAATTTAATAGTATCTCTTATAGCCTCCCATTCTTTATTTATATCAGTTTCTTCTTCGTTTGCCACATTGTCATCTGAAGATTCCAGTACTTCAAATCTATTAGCAATTTTGATTTGGTATTCTTGCCGCATTTCATCATTTTTCAAGTTTTTTAATTCATATTTTACAGAATCATCTTTAGCGTTTGTTCCTCTCATAAGCGATAGCCGTTGTCTGATTTTCACCCTGACCAGATGATGATCTGAATTGCAGTCTGTCCCTCTAACTGATCTAACATCAATGATGCTACTGTGCCAGCGTTTATCCACTAATACATGATCTATCTGGTTCCGAGTTTCTCCATCTGGGACGTCCAGGTGTATTTATGAATATCCTTATGCTGAAATGTTGTGCTCTTAACAACGAGATTCTTTGATGTGGCAAATGTGACTAATCTAACCCCGTTGTCGTTACTATCTTCATGAAGACTGAACGAGTAGGGTGCGTGTAGGCAAACAGTTTTCAGACACTTTTGAAATCCAGAATGGGTTAAAGCAAGGAGATGCACTATCTCCTCTACTATTTAATTTTGTACTAGAGCATGCCATTAAATCTTTGGAGAATGAGGAAGGCTTCTTACAACTGAATGGTATTAATAAGCTGTTAGTTTATGCTGATGATGTAGTACTACTGGCCGATAGCGAGGAGATACTAAAGGCCAACACGCACACACTATTGAGTAACACTAAGAAATTAGGACTGGAAGTAAATATCAGTAAAACTAAATATATGGTCACACGTAGAAATACATTATATAATGGAAATGGACAGCTAATGACAAATGAGGGAAATTTTGAGGAATTGGCTGAATTCAAATACCTAGGAACAATAATCACAAATAGGAATGAGATGCACAAAGAAATTAAACATAGGCTCAATTCTGGAAATGCATGCTATTATGCATTGCAGAGACTTTTGATGTCCCAATTCCTTTCAAAAAACGTTAAGCTGAAAATATATAAAACTATTGTTCTACCAGTTATATTATATGGGTGCGAAACATGGACTCTTACTTTAAGGGAGGAAAGGAGATTACGAGTATTTGAGAATAAAGTTCTTAGGAAAATTTTTGGACCAAAGAGAGATGAACAGACAGGTGAATGGAGAAGACTACATAACAATGAACTACATGGTCTTTATAGGAAGCCAGATATAATAAGAACAGTTAAGTCCCGTAGACTGCGATGGGCAGGACATGTTGCGCGTATGGGGAATGAAAGACGTGCATGGAAACTTCTTGTAGGAAAGCCAGAGGGAAAACGCCCAGTTGGTAGACCAAAAATGAGGTGGGAGAACAACATTAACTATGATTTGAGGGAAGTAGATCATACAGGGAATGATTGGAAAGCATTAGCTCAGGATAGGGATGTATGGAGAGCTTATGTCCGTGCGGCCATGAACCTACGGGTTCGATAGTGCCAGTGAGTATTCACATATTTATATACATTTTAATAAATTTATTAATTATTATTCTATATGTGCTTGTAAGTTTTTATATGCTTATATATATATATATATATATAGGCCTATATATTATATTATAAATAATTTAATTATATCGAAAAGTTTACTTTCTTAACTACGCCCATATAATACTACATTTATAATTTCTTGTTGAAATAAAATTGAAAATTTCACAGATAATATTATTTTACTCTCACTCTGTAAAACATGATGTAATTCTACAGTTACCTCAACGATATAAACTAGTATGTTTAAGTACAATTGAGGTACTGAGAACCTTAAGGGCCCAAAGAACAGAAACATATGGGCATATATCAAAGGAAATATCAGATAAATCGGTGAGACAACTTTTCATATAGGTCTATATGCATAATATATACAATGCAAATCTAAAGCATTGATAAAGCTGGTTCACCATGAGGTCAACAGATGTCAGGAGCATGCATACATGCTTAAATCTCAAAATCGACGACGGTGTGCTTAAATTATCTTCTTCTTCTTCTTCCATCCAAGTATTAGGCCAAGGCCTGTTACGATCATATAGAAAATTTTCCCTCCAGCGTTTCATAGGACGGCCCAGTGATTTCGTCCTCTTGGTATATAATTATAAACAGCTTTGGGGATCCGATTTCAAATGTTTTTTCTAATTTCGTTGGTACTGTTTAAAGTATTAAAGATATAAACTTCATATTTTGTGTTAAAATGATTGAAACTTGTATACAAATATTTTTGAAGAGAAAATGTACTGACCAACTATCTAAAGACTATCTTAATATATAAAAATCAATGTTTGTTTGTTTGTATGATTGTTGTTTATTTGTTCGTATTCTATGCGCGGCCATACCGTTGATCCGATTATGAAGGTTTTTTTTTTTTTTTTCAAAATGTTCAGACGATTCCCGGGATCAACATAGGCTATAAGATAGTTGTGATATTTAACCCCTTCACCCCTAAAAATCACCCTTCGTAGTGAAAAACGTGAAATAAAGTCCCTATTTTGACGCTTAAATGACTTACGCTGCCTAAACCATAACAAATACACTAAATTAATGTACCCAGAATTGAATATCTCTAAAAAAAACTCTCCAAAAAAGTCCGCGACAGCATACATTTATCTTTTACGGATAACTCACAATAACCATTTTTGTTTTTCATTGATGCCAAGAAGATAGGGATGACTCGATTCCCGGACAAGCATTCTCTGCCATACTGTCCATCCGATTGAGATGGGGCTTTTTGAAAAATGTTTAGGAGATTCCGGGGATGAACATAGGCTAAAGGGAGTTGTATACTCAACCCCTTCATCCCTAAAAATCACCCTTTGTAGTGAAAAACGTGAAATAAAGTCCCTATTTTGACGCTTAAATGGCTTACGCTGCCTAAACCATAACAAGTACACCAAATTAAAGTACACAGAATTGAACATCTCAAAGAACTCTACAAAAAAGTCCGCGACAGCATATGTTTATCTTCTACGGATAACTCACAATAACCATTTTTGTCTTTCATTGATACCAAGAATATCGGGATAAGCAGATTCCCGAACAATGCACGGCTGGTGGTAAAAACATATTAGCATTTATTTATGAGTAGCAGCGCACGCCGGGTATTAGCTAGTAGGCTATAAAAATTCAGCCTACATATGTCTGTATTTATAGATTTCTAAACCGCTCAACCGATCTTCATGAAAAATTTTACATAGGCCTACGTGTTTTCAGTTACAGCGAATGTTTAGTCACTATCTATTATGCTCTACAACTATAAGGCGTAGGCGTTCACCTGGAACGAAAATTTAAAAATCGCTCTAGCGATCGCAATGTTCGATGATTCTCAACGAAACTCAGTATATGTTTTTAAAATAAACCGAGGTAGATATTTTCTGAAAATCAGTGAAATTCGACCGTTATAAGTGGGGTTTACGTGAAATCCGAAATAAAAAAAAATTGACTTAGCAACCGCCATGTTTGGATCGTCGTAATGTATGCCATATAAAATAATTAACTCCTTTTTTAACTATTCAACTAAAAATAAAAACATATTTAATTGTTTTAGGCATAGCAGCGCAAGCCGGTTATTCGTTATTCGCTAGTTTATATAGGCCTATATGACACACAGGGAAAAATAAATTCCTGAACCCGTATTTGAACTCGAGACTTCTAATTTTGTACGTTAGTGCGGTATCAATTGCGCTACACAGGTATCCACACTTATTTTTCTTCCTTATATATTGTTTATGTCCTCCACTGTGGTCTCGAGGTAGCGTGCTGCCTTATTACGCAGCGGGCCCGGGTTCGATTTCCGGTCGGGACAGGCTCCTGAGTGAGATTTTTTTCGGGGTTTTTCCTCGCCTGTAAGACAAATGTCAGGAAGCTTAGGGCCCAACGGTCCTGGAAAATCATCCCGCCATCATCATCATCATCCGTATCATTATCATCATCATCCTTCACTCGTGTGGAAAGCAACGGGAAGCTACTACACCTATAATTCCCTAGTAAAGCTGCAAAGTATAGCATGAAAATAGTATGGTTGCAGTGAAAGACCTACCCTCGGGCAGAATTACTATGGATGGATATATATATATATATATATATATATATCGGCCGCGGTGGACTAGTGATTAAGCTCCTTGCCTCTGGTTCCGAGGGTCGCGGGTATAAACCCGGCCGCGGTCGATGGATTTTTTAGGACGAAAAAATCCAAGGAACAGGTCTTCCGGGAGGGACTTTAAGCCATGGGTCCCGAGTCTGAAGATTTGAAGATTTTTCAGCCTCGTAAAATATCCTTAAGCCTAAAGAGGTCTCTAAGCAAACTGTACCGACCTCTATGTCCTAGTAATACCTTAGTTGCCTGTTAGATGTCTCATTTGGGTCGGTGTGTTGACCGCATGTCATCATGACGTCTACGAGCAAATAAGGTAGCTAAAACATTAACTTGGTCTACTAACACCTTACAAAGGAGAGGCTATTAATACGTATGTATACAAAGTTGGAGCCCTAAGTATTTTCTTGATTTCCTACTTGTTGTTTCCTTTATTAGCGTATATCTGACAATTGTGGGAATATTATAGTAAATGCCTGGAAAACATATAATTTCACATGTGTTCTTCCCTTAAGAGTGTATATTTTTCTGACTTCCAATCTTTTGTTACTTGCAGAATATTGGCAGTTATGGAATCCTGGTGCTCAGTGATACCAACTATCATTCTTACATCATTTGCCTTGAGCATGGCATCCTTCTGCCCTGACCGGTGTGACTGCCCTAACATAATCACAGTAAACTGCACAGACAGAGAATTGAAAATTCTAGATCCTGGTCTGTTTAGCCCCCTGGATTTACGAGGTTTGCAACAACTCTTTCTGGACGGTAACAGACTCTTTGGACTGGACAGAGATGTTTTCACTTGGCTGGGCAAATTAAGGGTCCTTCGCCTCCACAACAATATCCTGACACAACTTCATGTGGACACTTTCTCTGGTCAACGCAATCTCGAAGAACTTACTCTTCACGACAACGCTTTGACACTCCTCCACGTCTCCATTTTCAGAAGACTTTGGAGTCTCAAATCACTAACCCTACATCGAAATAGTATTCGTCTTCTCGAAAATGGAACATTCAACTCTCTTACAAATTTGGAAGTGTTGGATCTCAGTTTTAACGAATTGAAAACACTTGAAAGTGGTTTATTTAATTTCCAAAACAGACTTATTTCATTAAGTATTTCGTACAACAGCTTAAGTATGATTCCAAATTCTTTATTTAGTTCATTAGTGAATTTGGTGAATTTGTCTCTTAGCAATAATGATATAACAAAAATATGTGGCATATCTTTCAAAAATATGCATAAGTTAGAGTCACTTTATTTAGATCATAACAAGATATTAATGTTTGGAGACTCTCTTCTAGAACTGAGGTCTTTAAAGTTACTAGAATTATCATCTAATAATTTTCATAGTTTGGATAAAGATGTTTTTCTAAGACTTACAAATCTAGAAACAATTATACTCAGAAATAATCATTTACAATCTCTCGAAGTTGGATTGTTTGATTCCCTTCCAAATTTAATTGTGTTAAGACTCGATAACAACAATATTCAAACATTCTTAGACGATACATTTTCTAAACTAACAAATCTTCAAATTTTGTCGTTAAGTCAAAACCAAATTCGCAACTTAGACAGTCAATTGTTTAATAAATTAACAATGTTGCAGACTCTTGATCTAAGTTTTAATCGACTTATATCGATAGATTCACTTTTTGTAACTCTTTCACGATTAAAATTTTTACTTTTGAATAATAATAGCATAAATAAAGTTGAGATTAACGCTTTTAAGAACCTTAGAGAATTAGTATACTTGAATTTAAACAGTAATAATATAAATATTTTAGAAACAAAAACTTTTATATCGCAGAAGAAGTTAGAAATTTTATTAATTCGTAACAATAGTATTTCGACTATTGAAATGGGGACTCTGGAACCGCTGGAGAATTTGAAGGAGTTGGACCTGATGCAGAATCCACTGGTGTGTGATTGTAACCTTAAAGAATCTTGGCAATGGGTTGAGGAACATAACGTTAACCACAAGGCGATGTGCGACGCTCCTGCTGTGACCCACGGCCAGTCTTGGAAGCTCATGCAACTGCTGACGTGCGAAAAAACAACAGAGGCCATCGCCACAACCCCAACAACAACCACTACTGAAATGACCACAAATTCTGTGGAAATGACAACGAAGTTCCAAGAAACTTTAACAACTAAAAATAATATTATGACAACAAACAAAGAAATAGAGTCAACTAACAAAAATACGATGACAACTATAGATAACGAACATTTGATGACCAAAGAAACAATACCAGTTACAACGCAAATGACGAAAACAACCAAAAATGACATAGTTGTTACTTCCAAGGATACAGCATCGATGGATTTGGTGACAGAAGGCATGACAATGAAGACAACTGACGTGGAAGTGAAGACAATGATGACAACAGGGGTGGAAATGAAGACAATGATGACAACAGGGGTGGAAATGATGACGGTGAAGACAACAGGGGTGGAAATGATGACAGTGAAGACAACAGGGGCGGAAATGATGACAGTGAAGACAACAGGGGTGGAAATGATGACAATGAAGACAACGGGAGAGGATATGATGACAGTGAAGACAACAGGTATGGAAATGATGCCTGTGAAGACAACTGGCGTGGAAATGATGACAACTGCAATGCCAATGAATACAACTGGCGT
Organism: Diploptera punctata; assembly: GCA_030220185.1. Lineage (NCBI taxonomy): Eukaryota > Metazoa > Arthropoda > Insecta > Blattodea > Blaberidae > Diploptera > Diploptera punctata. The sequence continues at coordinate 1,351,492 of JASPKZ010003050.1, forward strand.
GAAAATGATGACAACTGCAATGCCAATGAAAACAACCGGCATGGAAATGACAAATGCGGAAAAAGAACTGTTGATGACTGAAGAAAATGCTGTGGAAGCCACTTCACCTCTCGTTATCGTAAACAGTGACGTACCTCTCAAAAAGGAGGAACCTTTGGTATTACAAACTACGTCCAGATCAACAAGTAACGCGAAGGCTACTTCTAAACCAGGAGTTAGTGCATTAGAAATAGATGAAACTAGCTCAGAGATAGCAATGCCTGGCGATTCTTCCTATCTTATTGATATGGGGAATAACACAAATGGAAACAATACTGCTTCTTTGTGCAAATCTTCACTGGTTGTCACTTTCGCTTATTCTATGATAAGGACGATAAACTTTCTAGCTGCAAGTACGGGTTAAAGTGATCCATATTAAACATAAATAAATGAAACACAATTGGAATGTTAAATTCTGTGCTGTGGAGTAGAAACGTTCTGAAAAAAAAAACTTAAGGTAAGAGCTGACGAGATGGCGAGCGTAAGGAATGCGTGATGTAATATTAGAATCATAACATTTCTATCGCATGCATCTTACTACTATGTGTCTTGAAAATATTTGTCGCGTTTCTGGAAGAATAAAACACAATATTTATAAATACTGTGATGAAAACTAAACAATTATAGGGCTAAACTTTACAACATGTGACGCGACTTTTTTTAATTCCTTGATAAACTCCTGTCAAATTTTATTCTTAGGGTTCATTTTTCAAATTATTTCCCACCATTTACACTGATTGTTTACACTTTTTTCTAATGATTATTTCAATATATTTTTCTATGATATTTAACTGCAAACGTAGCATGAAGAGGACCAATCATTTTAGCAGGAATTCTGTTAAAATTTGGAAGGTATGGGTTGCTTCGGGTGTATAATTTATTAATGGGAATTGGTTGTAAAATAAATTTTATTTGAATTTCGCAGCCATATTGACTTTAACGAATATTCTATGCATCAACAAAGACGTGTTCCACTGCAGCCAACATAGAGTATGTACTAATTAACTTTACACATATACTTCAGAATTTCAGAACTTATTATTTATTGTTAAGCGTTGCATTCTTTCACAGGTTAGAGTGCTTAAGTTGCGTTATGTTAGCTTTTAGGTTGGCCTTTCACAGGTTACAGTATTTAAATTGCTTTAGGTTAGATTTTAGATTCGTTAAATATCGTGTATATGTTGGCTGCATTCCAAGATTTCAAAGTGTAAACCGCTTTGCGTTTGTTGGCGCATGCGCAAGGTGTATGATTGGAACTTTAAAAAAATCTCCACATGTAAAATATTTCCAATTTTAGTAACAGCAACATATTGGCGAATAAAACACAATATTTATAAACGCTGTAATGAAAATGAAACAACATTAGTAACCGAAACACACGGATTCATAACACCACTGTGCAAGAAAAGAGCACAAGTTTTGTGAATGATTAATACAGTTCAGTGCGTAGAACTACGTGCACCGGAGATTCACAGCGATAACAGTCTCCCTCTCTTCATGCCCCGCTCGTCATCTTGTGAGCTCCTAGCTGTATTTATAGTTCATTGTTGGAGAATGTACTATAATAGTGCGAAAACGTACGTGGACATTGAGCAGAGAGCAAGCACATTAAACTATTGAGGCTTTTAGAAATTCAAGAAGAGACAAAATTAGGAATATTAAACTCAGAGAAATGATGGATGTTCAAAAATATGTTCTGCTAGGACAGTCGATAAGTAATGGCAACACTGTTATAACATCGCAAAAAATATTTAGGTTATATTTGACATTATGAACTTCATTTATAGTCTCCTGCCAAATTAACTATACGTTGCCAAATCCTTGGAATACGGCGCACTCTATCTGCAGCACCATTTCTGGATATCTCTCTCATCTGATGGATCTACAGTTTTCTGGATATCAACTCTTGATTGAAATCGAATGCCTTGTAGATGTTCTTTGATCTTTGAGAATAAATTATAGTCACAAGAGCTCCTGTCTGGTGAATTTGGTAGATGTTCGAGTATTTCCCAATTCCACCTTCTAAACAAATAATACTGAACATCTTTCTAGGGCGGCATTACTTACTACATGTGAGAAACAGTGAACGTATTCCCAAAACTTGCTATTTCGAGACTTTCAATATTAAATATTCATACAAAAAGACTGATCAACAACATTCTACAAGATTACGATAGTCACCACTAGGATCGCCGATTTACAACAGTGTTGCTATTATTTATCGAATGCCCTAGTACAAGTTATTGAAGAAATAATACTGAAATGGTTTGGTCAACTAAAGAGGATGTCAGATGACAGGATAACTAAGATGATATTAAATTTTGAAGCGGAGGGCAAGAGAAAAAAGGGAAGACCTAAAAAGAATAGGTGGGTTCAAGGAGTGGATAGGAGTATGGTGTCGAGATGATTAACAGAGTATGATGCAGAGAATACAGATGTATGGAGGAGTAAAATTTACAATGGTTGTAGGAAAACTACTGTATTGTAGAGAAATTCCTTATAAAAATATATTAAACTAATGATGTCCAAACTTATGGGGAAGCGGCTATAAAGAGGGTTAAAAATTAGCTCTGAAAAAAATACAACCCTAATTCTAATTGTCACAAAATAATATAGCTGGGTAGTTACATTCAGTGATATACACCTTACTATTTGCCGATAACCAAATAATTATTTCAAATTCAGAAGACAGTTTACAAATGGCAGTTTATACATTATATAGCATATCAAGAGAATATAATTTGGAAATTTCCACGGAAAAACAAAAATATTTGGATTTGTTAGAACAGATCACATCAGAACAAAAATAATTATAAACATTAGAAGAAGTTCATGAATTCAATTATCTAGGCTTCAATATTTCATACCAAGTTTCAAATGACTTAGAACACAAATTAACAAAATTTCTTCAATTAATTGGCACAATCAAACGAACTAAATTCAGGAAAGCGAGAAAAGGAAGTATATTAAAACCATACTGACCGTTGCTACTACATTTTTGTAATGTTCAGAAAACTGGGTTTTAACCACATCCCAGAGGAGGAGAATTGAAGCAGCAGAGATGAAATTACTTAGACCTCTTGCAGGGTAATCTCTCCTTGATCATAAAAAAACAAACGAATCTATTCGTCAAGAACTAAATATCGGTAATATGTTAGAAATTATTGACGAATACCGGTCAAACTGGCATTCCCATTTACAACGTATGCAACCATAAAGAATTCCATTACAGTCTATATATATATATATATATATACAGACCACGATAAAAGAAGAATTGGAAAGACCAAGGAAGCGATGGAGAGAACAGCTATAAATTCTGGAGACGGAACGGATCGAGTGGTCCAATTCTTGGAGCTCGTGATGATGATGATATACAGGGAATCAATGCCAAAGTCTATACAGTGAATGATTGGAAAATATTAGCTCAGGATAGGAATGTATGGAGTGCTTATGTCTGCGCGGCCATGAACCGAATGGGATCTATTTTACCTCCGGAAAAAAAAGTGATGATCTTTCTCTGTAAAAATACAACCGTCAAGAAACCGAATGGGGTCTATTTTACCTCCGGAAAATTTTACCCCAGTGGAACCAATGTCCGCGTTTCTTGACGTATTTTTACAATGAAAGATCGTCACTCTTTCTGCCATAGTACTTTCTTTCGTCTGATTTATCACCTTCAACCAGTCCGGCATGGGTAACCCTATCAGCAATGCTACCGCCGACATAGCTCTCGTGGTCACTTACGCACGCAAGCCACTCTACCACGATAAGTTAAAGATACCATGGAGGGTAGAGAATCTTATATCTGTCTATAATGGCCATTGTGAGCTATAACTTCTCCTTTGTAAGGAGTTACTAGGCCAAGTTCATTTTTAGTTACCTTATTTGCACGTAGATGTCATGGATGGAATGCGGTCAACACACCGACACAATGAGACATCTAACAGGCAACTAAGGTATTACTAGGACGTTGAGGTCGGTAAATTTTGCTTACAGGCCTTTTTATTCAGGCTTAAGGATCTTTTACGAGCCTCAAAATCTTCAGACTCGGGACACACGGCTTAAATTCCCTCCTGGAGGTCTTACTTCTTGGATTTTCCGTCGTAAAAAAGTGCATCGACCCCGGCCGGGTTTCAACCCCGACCTTCGGAACCAGAGGGAAGAAGCATAACCACTAGTCCACCGCGCCCGACTTGAAAGTCTTGTATGAGGAAGAAAACAATAAATATTTTTGCTAGGATGCCTGACTGGACTAGTTTGTATGTCACTAACAAACAAAGGTAGAGGTCTCGGGTTCAAATCCCGGTCCAGGTGTTTATTTTTATTTTCATGTCATATATCATATTTTTTCATCATAATTTCATATTTTTCATATGTTGGTAATCTCTATTTCATACTCTGGTAAACTTTTCTTAAATATCTACTCACTGTACAGTTATATCCATCCAGCATTCCTGAATACCTGTGAAAATTTATCCGTAGCGTTCTGTTCCACTCTGTTTTATAGATCGCCATGGAAGCCTTAGATTCAGAATAATAAGTGTTATTTACTTGGGGGTTATAAATGTTATTTATTGTTCAAAAATAATAGTAAGAATATTTGTTGTTGAACGAACTTCAATAAGCTCCAAGATAATTAAGTTCTTGTTTTATAATGAATTCTATATAAAAGTTTATATGGTTGAAATGAAATGTTATTTTATAAATATTCTCCATAAAAATAAAATTAATTATGTGAATAACGTTGGAGAGTTTTAATACAACTTATCCTGAAAATATAGAAAAAAGTAGGGATAATTTGTCCTTTCCTGAATCCTTTCTCATTGACATCCTTCAATGATCCTGTGAACATAATTAAACTTCTCTCAATGTAGAAAAAGTGCATGTATACTCCATAAAATGGTTTAGTACAACACACTCCTAGTATAAAACATAACTTTTGTTAGCTATAATATTTATTCAGTCGAATAGAAAAGAAAAATACAGGGTTTCCCATTCAAACCTCCCACATTTTAATTAATCATAACTCTCAAAGTATGCGGAATTATGAAATGAGACCGGTATTAAACGAAACAGAAACTCAAAGAATGTTCATTGTCACACAGTTTTGGCGAATTGATTTTTTGTGGACTTCTCTGAAATCCTGCTAACTTCTTCAATCTTTTCCTCTGAAACACGTGTACGAGCACCTCCTGATTCTTTTTTAACGCTTCCAGTCGCCAGAAACTTCTCAAGCCATGTCTTAATGGTCTTCCCATCATGTGCATTTCCTCCATATTTTTCCTGGTAATTTCTTTGCACTGTAATTATTGACTTTGTCTCTGCGCATACCAGAAAACAGTTTGTGCTCGTTGTTGAGGAGTCGCCATTTTGTTTTATGTCATTGTTGTCCAATATGCGACAGATGAATTAACTGCAACAATGAAAACAACATTCTTTGAGTTTCTCTTTCTTTTAATATCAACCTCATTTCATAATCCCGCATACTTTGGGAGTTATAATTAATTAAAATATGGGAGGTTTGAATGGGACACGGTGTACTTTAGGCTAGAACAAATATAAATAGGCCTATAAATGAAAATGTGGATATGATTTCAGATTCCACGAGTATATTAAATAGTTGTGAAATTATTTAATGAACTATCACATGTACATGCAGAACAGGATGTTGCAGAGGACGACTTACATAGAGCAGAAATATTTGTCATAGAGCTACGCGCTTTAGAGGTTTAAATGTCAATAAAAAATTAAATATATTGGGTGTAAGTGCACCGCTGTGATCTGTCACGCAGCGGGCCCGGGTTCGATCCCCGGTCGGGGCAGTTTTTCTGGGTGAGGTTTTTATCGGGGTTTTTCCTCACCTGTATGACAAATGTCAGGAAAACTTTAAGGCCCAAACGGTCCCTTATCATTATCACCATCACCATCATCCTTCACCGGTGTGGAAAGCGACGGGAAGCTACCACACCTACACAATTCCCTAGTAAAGCTGCAAGCATAGCATGCAAAAACTATGATTGCAGTGAAGGACCTGCCTTCGGGCAGAATTACTATGGATGGATGGATTGGGTATAAAACATCAGATTCAGATGGGATCCCAGCAGAACTCTTAAAACCAGGGTGAAAAAATTCGATAGACAAGATACATCGGTTATTTAGCATGATTTGAGAAGAAGAGGCTCTTCCAAATGAATGGATAGAATTGATTATTGTCGCGGCTATGAACCTATGTATTGGATGGTGCCAGTAAGTTAGATAATTACTTTTAATTGAATATTTGTCTCGAAAAAAGTTGTAACCCACAAACTACAAATTGTTGCGAAAACAAAAGTAAGTAAAATGTTCATTTTGAAGCTATTATCTCTATTATATCATATAGGCCTCCATTTTAATCTCTCATCCTATTGGAATCATATGCAGCCAATTTGAATGCAAAATTACATGCTAATAACTAAATATTAACAATTTAATACAGATTTGAGTGCAAAGTTATCCATCTCTATAGAGTGGAAAAATGATCTAACACATATTTAATCAATTGAATTGGCGTTTACTTGATGAAAATTCATACTTTATTTAATTAAATAAAAATTAAACTTAAAAGTTTTATGTGATTTTCATTTTTTTCCCAATGTTCTTTATATTATCAATTAATTCAATTGAATTTTACTGTAAATTGGATTGAACTTAGTATAAGATGAAACTTTATTTATTAGCTTTTTAGACATTTTGTATGATGGAGAACTTATGAAGGATACTAGTGGTCGAATAGGATAATTTTCCTTATGTAATTTAACTAGGGAGTAAAGTTTGGGTGGTTGGGGATTCATTTGTATTATAGAGTATTCAAAGAGGTTATTAAAAATTATAGTGTTTTTATAAATTCTTTTTGATATTTCTCTGTTGGGTCTTTATCAATGATTTTAAAATTATCTGAATTTAGAAAATCTACAGTTTTAGAAATATAATCATCTTTATTTAAAGCTATTAAAGTTTGTCCTTTATCTGATCGTGCAATCACAATATCATCATTTAAAGTTTTCTTTTTTATATCTTCAGCTATCTGATTATAGAATATGTGCCTTGGTATTTTTTCTTACCATCATTGATAATTTTTATAAGAGCATATTTTTCTGACCCAACATTAACATGTTCAGATAATGTATTATTATCGTTTAAAATCAATTCACATTCCACACATAAATTTTGTAGTAAAATATTACTATTGTCAACATTAAAATTAAATTTAAAACCCTTATTTAACAAATCAATTTTATTTTTAGTAAAATTAGTCAGAAACATTAACAAACCGATAAAAAAAATTGTGATTGGATAAACTACTCATAGTAACTTCTCTGGATTTGTTTAATCCATGTAATTTAGAAAGTTTGTTTTTTTTAAATTAAGTATTAGTATTTCTTATGAATCAACACACTTACTTTATGTCTTGTTATAAAATCAATAATGTCAAATTCAATATTATTTAATCTAAAAGTTAGTTCTAAATGTATATACATCGAATATACACTTAAAACATCTCTTCTACTGTACTGTAAATTTCTGTCTTCTCGGAGCCATGTTCTCACTGCTACAGCAGAAGCTTTCCTTGAGGCTCAGTTATTGAAGTTATTATTATCCCTCCATGGTATCTTTACCTTGTCGTGGTGGAGTGGCTTGCGTGCTTAAATGATCCTGAGAGCTATGCCGGCGGTAGCATTGCTGCCGATAGGGTTACCCATGCCGGACTGGTCGAAGGTGATAAGCCAGACGAAAAAAGTACCTTGGGCGAAAGAGTGACGATCTTTCACCGTAAAAATACAACCGTCAAGAAATGCGGACATGGGTTCATCTGGGGTAAAATTTTCCGGAGGTCAAATAGTCCCCCATTCGGTTCTCCGGGCGGGGACTACTTCAGGGAACCCATGCCAAAGGCTCAAACACAGGGACATGTTCCTAGGAACATGGAATGTTAGGACTTTATACAATAGTGGGGCACTAGAGATATTAACGCGGGAACTAGATAAATCGCCCTTGGATATAGTCGCTTTACAGGAAGTTAGGTGGCCAGGAGAAGGTAGTCAGGAATCAGGAACCTTTGCATTATTCTATGGGGGTGCAGAAAGACCTGCATTTGGAACGGGTTTTTTAGTCAGAAGGAGGATCCTATCCGCTATCCGAGATATTAAGTTTGTTAATGATAGGATATCATACATAATTCTAAAGGGTAAACGACATGATTTTATAATTGTAAATGTACATGCCCCCACAGAAGATAAAGGTGACAAGATCAAGGATGAGTTCTATGAAGAATTAGAATGCTTATTTGATAGCCTTTCACGATATCATATGAAAATTGTCTTAGGAGATTTTAATGCAAAAGTGGGGCGGGAAGATATATTCAAACCAACAATAGGCAAATTCAGTCTTCATGAAGATAGTAACGACAACGGGGTTAGATTAGTCACATTTGCCACATCAAAGAATCTGATTGTTAAAGAGCACAACATTTCAGCATAAGGATATTCATAAATACACCTGGACGTCCCCAGATGGAGAAACTCGGAACCAGATAGATCATGTATTAGTGGATAAACGCTGGCACAGTAGCATCATTGATGTTAGATCAGTTAGAGGGACAGACTGCAATTCGGATCATCATCTGGTCAGAGTGAAAATCAGACAACGGCTATCGCTTATGAGACGAACGAATGCTAAAGATGATTCTGTAAAATATGAATTAAAAAACTTGAGAAATGATGAAATGCGGCAAGAATACCAAATCAAAATTGCTAATAGATTTGAAGTACTGGAATCTTCAGATGACAATGTGGCAAACGAAGAAGAACCTGATATAAATAAAGAATGGGAGGCTTATAAGAGATACTATTAAATTTTCAGCATCAGAAAGCATCGGTTGTTTAAAAAAGAGGCAAAACAAGAAATGGTTTGATGAGGAATGTGCCGACATTGTAAAGAAAAGAAAACTAGCAAAAATTAAATGGTTACACGAGCCAAATGAGGTAAATTTTGGAGCAATTGGGTAGTATTAGACGGGAAACCACTAAGTTACTAAAGAGTAAAAAGAGGGAATATTTGAGAGAGAAGATTAATGATCTTGAAATGAATGCAAAAAAATAGGAACATTAGAGAATTATATCAGGGAATTAGTATAGAGAAGAAAGGGTTTCAGGCTAGAACAAACATAATTCGAAATGAAAATGGGGATATGATTGCAGATTCTAGGAGTATATTAAATAGATGGAAAAGTTACTTTAATCAGCTATTAAATGTAAATACAGAACAGGACATTGAGGAGGATAAGTTACAGACAGCAGAAATGCTGGTCGCAGAGCCAAGTGCATTAGAGGTTGAAATGGCGATTGAAAAATTGAAGATGTATAAAGCATCAGGTTCAGATGAGATCCCAGCAGAACTCATAAAATCAGGAGGAGAAAAATTGATAGACAAAATACGCTGGTTGCTTAGTATGATTTGAGAAAAAGAAGCTCTTCCAGATGAATGGAAGGAATCAATTATCGTACCAATTTATAAGAAAGGAGATAAAACTGATTGCAACAACTACAGAGGCATCTCATTACTTTCAACTTCATACAAAATTCTTACAAATATATTAGTAAGCAGACTTACTCCCTACATTGATGACATTCTAGGAGATCATCAATGTGCATTTAGAAGAAACAGGTCTACAACAGATCAGATTTTTAGTATAAGACAGATTTTAGAAAAGAAATGGGAATATAATGGTACTGTACATCAACTATATGTAGACTTAAAAAAAGCATATGATTCAATTAAGAGGGAGAAGTTATATAGTATCCTGCTGGAGTTCGGAATTCCTAAAAAGTTAGTTAGACTTATACGAATGTGTCTAAATGGCTCAAATAGTAGGGTGCGTGTAGGCAAACAGTTTTCAGACACTTTTGAAATCCAGAATGGGTTGAAGCAAGGAGATGCACTATCTCCTCTACTATTTAATTTTGTACTAGAGCATGCCATTAAATCTTTAGAGAATGAGGAAGGCTTACAACTGAATGGTATTAATAAGCTGTTAGTTTATGCTGATAATGTAGTACTATTGGCCGATAGCGAGGAGATACTAAAGGCCAACACGCACACACTATTGAGTAACACTAAGAAATTAGGACTGGAAGTAAATATCAGTAAAACTAAATATATGGTCACACGTAGAAATACATTATATAATGGAAATGGACAGCTAATGACAAATGAGGGAAATTTTGAGGAAGTGGCTGAATTCAAATACCTAGGAACAATAATCACAAATAGGAATGAGATGCACAAAGAAATTAAACATAGGCTCAATTCTGGAAATGCATGCTATTATGCATTGCAGAGACTTTTGATGTCCCAACTCCTTTCAAAAAACGTTAAGCTGAAAATATATAAAACTATTATTCTACCAGTTATATTATATGGGTGCGAAACATGGACTCTTACTTTAAGGGAGGAAAGGAGATTACGAGTATTTGAGAATAAAGTTCTTAGGAAAATTTTTGGACCAAAGAGAGATGAACAGACAGGTGAATGGAGAAGACTACACAACAATGAACTACATGGTCTTTATAGGAAGCCAGATATAATAAGAACAGTTAAGTCTCGTAGACTGCGATGGGCAGGACATGTTGCACGTATGGGGAATGAAAGACGTGCATGGAAGCTTCTTGTAGGAAAGCCAGAGGGAAAACGCCCAGTTGGTAGACCAAGAATGAGGTGGGAGAACAACATTAACTATGATTTGAGGGAAGTAGATTATACAGGGAATGATTGGAAAGCATTAGCTCAGGATAGGGATGTATGGAGAGCTTATGTCCGCGCGGCCATGAACCTACGGGTTCGATAGTGCCAGTGAGTAAGTAAGTAAGTAAGTAAGTAAGTATTATTATTATTATTATTATTATTATTATTATTATTATTATTATTATTATTATTATTATTATTATTATTCCTTTCCAGGATTAGATCAATGCGACCTGTTCCGCTCTCAAGTCCATCGTTTCCTTCGTCCCAAAAATATTTTTCCATGTGGTTTGTAGGTGTTGATCGTTTTGGGCAATCTTGTATTGTCCATTCTGTCTAAATTTTCTTTCCATTGATATTTGTGCCCTTCTAATTTATCGAGTATTGAAAATATCTCCAGTTCATTTCTTTTGGTTCTTTGCGCAATCTATCCATGCGTGTACATCCTTTTATGGATCTTAAAAATTTCATTTCAGTGGCTGCAATGTGTGAGATATCTTTTTTGTAAGTATCCAAGATTCAGATCCATATAAAAGAACAGGAACAGCTATGATTTTATAAAACCTGAGCTGAGTTTCTCTTCGAGTCTTTCGAAGGGTTCTTCTCATGGTGCCACACATCATTTGATATCGGTTTAATTTAATATGTATATCCCAATCATAGCTATATGTTATATCTGAACCAAGATAGTTAAAGTGTGCTCTCTGTTCTAGTATTTCATTATTGATTACTATTTTTGCTCTGGCTGGCACTTTGCACTGATAAGCCATAATTTAATTTTGAAGTTGAGACTTTAAGATTATAATAGAGTCCTAATTGATTCAACGTGTAAATGGCTCTTTGTAAATCATCCGTTATTAAAGTTACTCTTGATATTAATATATTTTGGTTTAATATTATGTTTGATACAACTGTTATAAAACCAAATATCCTGTGTGTAATAATTTAAAATACCAAGTAACCAAGAAGCTTGTCTCAGCTTGTATTAAGTAATTAATTGAATTGGCGTTTACTTGATGAAAATCTATAATTTTTATTTATTTAAATAAATAACACATATTTAACTAAAAATGCTATTATTCTTCTTGTAAGACCTTGTTTCCTTCAACGAGATTTAGGCGCTCTCCCACTACAGAGAAGAAATTGAACCATACTAATATAATAGTTGAATGCAGGCTTTCACGGCCGGTAATCATGATGTTGAGTGATTCCGGGTTCTGTGGCCGTGGTCCATAGTTGGTGTTGATACCAGACGTTTCGCCCTCAACTGCGGAGGGCATCTTCAGTGGCGAGTGCTTCTAGGCGTGTTTCCTGGTCGGAAGCTCTACTTAGAGTGAACGCTGCGGGTGTTGTATTGATACTAGTGGTGGGAGCAGGGGTGAGCGGGCGTGGCTCTTGCTGATTGGCTAATGGTCGTCTCCTTGTTGTCCCTAGTGTTGATGCATTTATTTTCTAGTGTACGGTACCAGGCCTTAGACAGTTTAATACCTTCCTCTTTTCTGTTAATATTTTCCTTATGCTTGTGTATTTCTATAGCCTCTCGATATAATCTAGGGAAATAATAGGAAGTTGTGGCTAAAACTTGTGTATCATCGAATAGAATCTGGTGTCCATTCATAATGGCATGTTCTGCTACAGCCGATTTATCCATTTCTCCTTGTCTGCAGTTTCTTTTGTGTTCTGATAAACGGGTGGCTATACTTCTTTTTGTGGTCCCTATGTATGGTTTACCACACGAACAAGGAAGTCGATATACGCCGCAAGTGGAGAGAGGTGGCCGAGGATCCTTAGCTGAGCGAAGGCAGTCTTCTATTTTTCTTGTAGGTCTGTAAACTGTTTTTATGTTGTATTTTCGTAGGAGTTTTCCGATACGATCTGTGACTCTTTGTACATATGGTAAGTAGGCTATGCTGGTTGAGGGTGTGTTATCCATTCTGACGTGCTGTCTTCGTGGATGTATGGTTTGTCTTATTTCCTTGGATGTGTAGCCATTTTTCTGGAAACAATTGAACAGATGGTGTTGTTCTTGTTTAAGGTGTTGTGGTTGGCATAACTTAGTCGCTCTGTCGAACAGTGTCTTAATGACACCTCGCTTTGTCTTGGATGGTGGTTAGAGTCTTTGTGCAGATATCGGTCTGTGTGTGTAGGTTTTCTGTAAACTGTATGTTGAATTTCCCCATTGCCAGTCCTTATTATTTGAACATCCAGGAAAGGAAGTCTTCCATTATCTTCTTTTTCCATAGTGAACTGTATTTTGTTGTGTCTGCTGTTAAGGTGTTGAAGGAAACGTTCCAATTCTTCACTGCCATGTCTCCATACTACGAATGTGTCATCAACATAGCGAAACCAATGTTCTGGAGACTTGGGAGCTGTTTTTAGTGCTTCTGTTTCGAATTTCTCCATGAAAAAATTCGCTACTACTGGGCTTAGAGGACTGCCCATGGCTACTCCGTCGGTCTGTTCATAGTAGCTGTTGTTCCATTGGAAGTAAGTAGTAGTTAGTACATGCCTGAATAAATTGGATATTTCTTCTGTGAAAATCTGTCTAATGTAGTCCATGGTCTCATTTACTGGCACCATGGTGAAAAGGGAAACCACATCGAAGCTAACCAGTATATCTTGAGATGTTACGTTTATATTCCGTAGTCTCTCAATGAAATGTGTCGAGTCTCTGATGTAGCTGTCCGTTTTTCCAAGGAGTGGTTTCAGAAGTCCTGTAAGATGCTTTGCCAGTAAGTAGGTCGGAGAACCGATGGCACTGACAATTGGCCGGAGTGGAATGTTGTTCTTGTGTATTTTTGGAAGACCATAGAGTCTTGGAGGTTGAGCTTCGGATACGCGTAATTTCTTCTTAATTCCTTCTGGCAAGGACGATTGCTTGATAAGATTGTTGGTTTTTCGAAGAATACCGGATGTAGGGTCTCGCTTGATAGGTTTGTATATATCTGGTGTCAGAATCTCTATTATTTTCTCTTTGTATTCATGTGTATTCATAACAACTGTAGAGTTTCCTTTATCGGCTGGTAAAATAGTGATATTATTATCATTATTTAAAGTTTTTAGCGCTAGTCTCTCCTTCTTAGTTAAATTGCTTTTCGGTGGTTGGGCGCGACGGAGTATTCTTGCAGCTTCATAACGAATTTCATCAGTTGTTTGCAAGGGGAGATTCTTGATGCTTGCCTCGATGTTAGAGATAATGTCCTCTACAGGTATTGATGTGGGTGTGATAGCGTAGTTGCCTCCTTTTGATAGTACAGATGTTTCTTCAGTTGAGCAGCGTGCGTGATGACAGGTTTGTTACGGTATGTTGTAGACCGACTGATTGCTGTAAGGGTCGCGATTGCATTTTTAGAAAGTCAAATTTCTTCATCTGCGTTCTAGTAGACTTTACCATGGTTGCTTCACTTGAGTTGTATGTAATGCTGTCGATCTTGTTCCAATCTTGGTAAGGAATGCTGTTACTGATTGTTATGTGAAGTGTAAAGAGTTTTGCGTCGTTGGTTGCTAACTCCTTCCGTGTTTGTTGGATCCGTTCTCTGAGTAGAGCACGTTCAGTACGGTCGTATATGCGATGGGCTTTTTTAGATCTAAAAGTCCTCCGTTGTTGCAGGAATTTGGGTATATATCCAGCGTCTCTGCACCGTAGTAAAAAAGTATAAGATGATAGTAATTGGGATTTCTTCTTCCGGAGTGTCTCCAGGTGTCGAATACGTAAATAACTTTCCTCCCCGTAGAGGCGTTTAATAGTTGAATGCAGGCTTTCACGGCCGGTAATCATGATGTTGAGTGATTCCGGGTTCTGTGGCCGTGGTCCATAGTTGGTGTTGATACCAGACGTTTCGCCCTCAACTGCGGAGGGCATCTTCAGTGGCGAGTGCTTCTAGGCGTGTTTCCTGGTCGGAAGCTCTACTTAGAGTGAACGCTGCGGGTGTTGTATTGATACTAGTGGTGGGAGCAGGGTGAGCGGGCGTGGCTCTTGCTGATTGGCTAATGGTCGTCTCCTTGTTGTCCCTAGTGTTGATGCATTTATTTTCTAGTGTACGGTACCAGGCCTTAGACAGTTTAATACCTTCCTCTTTTCTGTTAATATTTTCCTTATGCTTGTGTATTTCTATAGCCTCTCGATATAATCTAGGGAAATAATAGGAAGTTGTGGCTAAAACTTGTGTATCATCGAATAGAATCTGGTGTCCATTCATAATGGCATGTTCTGCTACAGCCGATTTATCCATTTCTCCTTGTCTGCAGTTTCTTTTGTGTTCTGATAAACGGGTGGCTATACTTCTTTTTGTGGTCCCTATGTATGGTTTACCACACGAACAAGGAAGTCGATATACGCCGCAAGTGGAGAGAGGTGGCCGAGGATCCTTAGCTGAGCGAAGGCAGTCTTCTATTTTTCTTGTAGGTCTGTAAACTGTTTTTATGTTGTATTTTCGTAGGAGTTTTCCGATACGATCTGTGACTCTTTGTACATATGGTAAGTAGGCTATGCTGGTTGAGGGTGTGTTATCCATTCTGACGTGCTGTCTTCGTGGATGTATGGTTTGTCTTATTTCCTTGGATGTGTAGCCATTTTTCTGGAAACAATTGAACAGATGGTGTTGTTCTTGTTTAAGGTGTTGTGGTTGGCATAACTTAGTCGCTCTGTCGAACAGTGTCTTAATGACACCTCGCTTTTGTCTTGGATGGTGGTTAGAGTCTTTGTGCAGATATCGGTCTGTGTGTGTAGGTTTTCTGTAAACTGTATGTTGAATTTCCCCATTGCCAGTCCTTATTATTTGAACATCCAGGAAAGGAAGTCTTCCATTATCTTCTTTTTCCATAGTGAACTGTATTTTGTTGTGTCTGCTGTTAAGGTGTTGAAGGAAACGTTCCAATTCTTCACTGCCATGTCTCCATACTACGAATGTGTCATCAACATAGCGAAACCAATGTTCTGGAGACTTGGGAGCTGTTTTTAGTGCTTCTGTTTCGAATTTCTCCATGAAAAAATTCGCTACTACTGGGCTTAGAGGACTGCCCATGGCTACTCCGTCGGTCTGTTCATAGTAGCTGTTGTTCCATTGGAAGTAAGTAGTAGTTAGTACATGCCTGAATAAATTGGATATTTCTTCTGTGAAAATCTGTCTAATGTAGTCCATGGTCTCATTTACTGGCACCATGGTGAAAAGGGAAACCACATCGAAGCTAACCAGTATATCTTGAGATGTTACGTTTATATTCCGTAGTCTCTCAATGAATGTGTCGAGTCTCTGATGTAGCTGTCCGTTTTTCCAAGGAGTGGTTTCAGAAGTCCTGTAAGATGCTTTGCCAGTAAGTAGGTCGGAGAACCGATGGCACTGACAATTGGCCGGAGTGGAATGTTGTTCTTGTGTATTTTTGGAAGACCATAGAGTCTTGGAGGTTGAGCTTCGGATACGCGTAATTTCTTCTTAATTCCTTCTGGCAAGGACGATTGCTTGATAAGATTGTTGGTTTTTCGAAGAATACCGGATGTAGGGTCTCGCTTGATAGGTTTGTATATATCTGGTGTCAGAATCTCTATTATTTTCTCTTTGTATTCATGTGTATTCATAACAACTGTAGAGTTTCCTTTATCGGCTGGTAAAATAGTGATATTATTATCATTATTTAAAGTTTTTAGCGCTAGTCTCTCCTTCTTAGTTAAATTGCTTTTCGGTGGTTGGGCGCGACGGAGTATTCTTGCAGCTTCATAACGAATTTCATCAGTTGTTTGCAAGGGGAGATTCTTGATGCTTGCCTCGATGTTAGAGATAATGTCCTCTACAGGTATTGATGTGGGTGTGATAGCGTAGTTGCCTCCTTTTGATAGTACAGATGTTTCTTCAGTTGAGAGCGTGCGTGATGACAGGTTTGTTACGGTATGTTGTAGACCGACTGATTGCTGTAAGGGTCGCGATTGCATTTTTAGAAAGTCAAATTTCTTCATCTGCGTTCTAGTAGACTTTACCATGGTTGCTTCACTTGAGTTGTATGTAATGCTGTCGATCTTGTTCCAATCTTGGTAAGGAATGCTGTTACTGATTGTTATGTGAAGTGTAAAGAGTTTTGCGTCGTTGGTTGCTAACTCCTTCCGTGTTTGTTGGATCCGTTCTCTGAGTAGAGCACGTTCAGTACGGTCGTATATGCGATGGGCTTTTTTAGATCTAAAAGTCCTCCGTTGTTGCAGGAATTTGGGTATATATCCAGCGTCTCTGCACCGTAGTAAAAAAGTATAAGATGATAGTAATTGGGATTTCTTCTTCCGGAGTGTCTCCAGGTGTCGAATACGTAAATAACTTTCCTCCCCGTAGAGGCGTTTAATAGTTGAATGCAGGCTTTCACGGCCGGTAATCATGATGTTGAGTGATTCCGGGTTCTGTGGCCGTGGTCCATAGTTGGTGTTGATACCAGACGTTTCGCCCTCAACTGCGGAGGGCATCTTCAGTGGCGAGTGCTTCTAGGCGTGTTTCCTGGTCGGAAGCTCTACTTAGAGTGAACGCTGCGGGTGTTGTATTGATACTAGTGGTGGGAGCAGGGTGAGCGGGCGTGGCTCTTGCTGATTGGCTAATGGTCGTCTCCTTGTTGTCCCTAGTGTTGATGCATTTATTTTCTAGTGTACGGTACCAGGCCTTAGACAGTTTAATACCTTCCTCTTTTCTGTTAATATTTTCCTTATGCTTGTGTATTTCTATAGCCTCTCGATATAATCTAGGGAAATAATAGGAAGTTGTGGCTAAAACTTGTGTATCATCGAATAGAATCTGGTGTCCATTCATAATGGCATGTTCTGCTACAGCCGATTTATCCATTTCTCCTTGTCTGCAGTTTCTTTTGTGTTCTGATAAACGGGTGGCTATACTTCTTTTTGTGGTCCCTATGTATGGTTTACCACACGAACAAGGAAGTCGATATACGCCGCAAGTGGAGAGAGGTGGCCGAGGATCCTTAGCTGAGCGAAGGCAGTCTTCTATTTTTCTTGTAGGTCTGTAAACTGTTTTTATGTTGTATTTTCGTAGTAACATCTGTACTATCAAAAGGAGGCAACTACGCTATCACACCCACATCAATACCTGTAGAGGACATTATCTCTAACATCGAGGCAAGCATCAAGAATCTCCCCTTGCAAACAACTGATGAAATTCGTTATGAAGCTGCAAGAATACTCCGTCGCGCCCAACCACCGAAAAGCAATTTAACTAAGAAGGAGAGACTAGCGCTAAAAACTTTAAATAATGATAATAATATCACTATTTTACCAGCCGATAAAGGAAACTCTACAGTTGTTATGAATACACATGAATACAAAGAGAAAATAATAGAGATTCTGACACCAGATATATACAAACCTATCAAGCGAGACCCTACATCCGGTATTCTTCGAAAAAAACCAACAATCTTATCAAGCAATCGTCCTTGCCAGAAGGAATTAAGAAGAAATTACGCGTATCCGAAGCTCAACCTCCAAGACTCTATGGTCTTCCAAAAATACACAAGAACAACATTCCACTCCGGCCAATTGTCAGTGCCATCGGTTCTCCGACCTACTTACTGGCAAAGCATCTTACAGGACTTCTGAAACCACTCCTTGGAAAAACGGACAGCTACATCAGAGACTCGACACATTTCATTGAGAGACTACGGAATATAAACGTAACATCTCAAGATATACTGGTTAGCTTCGATGTGGTTTCCCTTTTCACCATGGTGCCAGTAAATGAGACCATGGACTACATTAGACAGATTTTCACAGAAGAAATATCCAATTTATTCAGGCATGTACTAACTACTACTTACTTCCAATGGAACAACAGCTACTATGAACAGACCGACGGAGTAGCCATGGGCAGTCCTCTAAGCCCAGTAGTAGCGAATTTTTTCATGGAGAAATTCGAAACAGAAGCACTAAAAACAGCTCCCAAGTCTCCAGAACATTGGTTTCGCTATGTTGATGACACATTCGTAGTATGGAGACATGGCAGTGAAGAATTGGAACGTTTCCTTCAACACCTTAACAGCAGACACAACAAAATACAGTTCACTATGGAAAAAGAAGATAATGGAAGACTTCCTTTCCTGGATGTTCAAATAATAAGGACTGGCAATGGGGAAATTCAACATACAGTTTACAGAAAACCTACACACACAGACCGATATCTGCACAAAGACTCTAACCACCATCCAAGACAAAAGCGAGGTGTTATTAAGACACTGTTCGACAGAGCGACTAAGTTATGCCAACCACAACACCTTAAACAAGAACAACACCATCTGTTCAATTGTTTCCAGAAAAATGGCTACACATCCAAGGAAATAAGACAAACCATACATCCACGAAGACAGCACGTCAGAATGGATAACACACCCTCAACCAGCATAGCCTACTTACCATATGTACAAAGAGTCACAGATCGTATCGGAAAACTCCTACGAAAATACAACATAAAAACAGTTTACAGACCTACAAGAAAAATAGAAGACTGCCTTCGCTCAGCTAAGGATCCTCGGCCACCTCTCTCCACTTGCGGCGTATATCGACTTCCTTGTTCGTGTGGTAAACCATACATAGGGACCACAAAAAGAAGTATAGCCACCCGTTTATCAGAACACAAAAGAAACTGCAGACAAGGAGAAATGGATAAATCGGCTGTAGCAGAACATGCCATTATGAATGGACACCAGATTCTATTCGATGATACACAAGTTTTAGCCACAACTTCCTATTATTTCCCTAGATTATATCGAGAGGCTATAGAAATACACAAGCATAAGGAAAATATTAACAGAAAAGAGGAAGGTATTAAACTGTCTAAGGCCTGGTACCGTACACTAGAAAATAAATGCATCAACACTAGGGACAACAAGGAGACGACCATTAGCCAATCAGCAAGAGCCACGCCCGCTCACCCTGCTCCCACCACTAGTATCAATACAACACCCGCAGCGTTCACTCTAAGTAGAGCTTCCGACCAGGAAACACGCCTAGAAGCACTCGCCACTGAAGATGCCCTCCGCAGTTGAGGGCGAAACGTCTGGTATCAACACCAACTATGGACCACGGCCACAGAACCCGGAATCACTCAACATCATACTAATTTAGTTACACTTGTTTTCGTATAGAAGTCATTGGAGTGGCCCGTGGTCAGCTTTCCGCCTCATACTGACATCTAGGAAACCAAGATAGTACTAGGGCGGGGAAATTCGGGAAATTTTGTTTAGAGGCCTTTTTATTCAGGCTTAAGGATATTTTAGGAGCATGAAAATCTTCAGACTCGGGACCCACGGCTTAAAGTCCCTCCCGGAGGACTTGCTCCTTGGATTTTTCCATCGTAAAATATCCATCGACCCCGGCCGGGTTTGAACCCGCGATCCTTAGGACCAGAGGCAAGAAAAATGCTACAATAAGAAATATAAAATACATATTGATCACTGATTCAGCGAGAAAAAGTCTAACTTGTTCATTTTTCAATATTTATTTTCCATTTAATGTTACTTCGTTACATTCTTTGTGTCTTTCTTATTTTCACTCAATTTCTCTAATCAGAATCTTGGAATTCATGGAAATGTGATGGAATGAATTCGCACATGTGCAACAATTGTTTTTCTGCACTGCTATTAATGACTTGACTAACTGCTTCCGCCATTTTGTTACATATAATCACTATTCGCTTGAAAGCCAACTTTTAAAAATAAATAAAACAGGTCTGGAAGAGAGTGTGGATAATTTTACATGGAACATGCCGTGATACTCTCCGGTAACATCACTAATCCACTGAAAACTCAACTTTCGAATTTTTGTGGGTTAGATCTATTTTCGGGGCAACTATTCAATTATTAAAAATGTTGCATTTATAGAAATTGGCAAAGCCTGCAGTTACTTATTTGCAAATCAAAATTATGTTCAACAAACTTAGAAAATGGAAGATTAGTACTGTATAGAAAATTTATAATTACAGGGTTGCAAATTAGCCACTTTGTGGCTAGATCTGGTCATTCTGAAAACATAGCTAATTATGAATTTGTTAAAAAAAACTCGAATAGTTTTTCTGGTCATTTGTGTCGCCTTTTCTTTAGCCACTTTATTTTAATTTAATTAATCCTCATTATAATATCGAACCCATAGGTTCATTACAGCACGGACAAAATTCCTCCATAAATCTCTATTCTGAGCTAATGTTTTCCAATCATCCCTTATATGATTTACATCTCTCAAATCATGGTTAATATTATTCTCCCACCTCATACTTGCTCTATCAACTGGGCGTTTTCCTTTTGGTTTTCTTATAAAAAGATTCCATATCCTTCTTTCATTCCCCATTCATGTCACGTGCCCTGCCCATCGCACTCTATGAGACTTAACTGTTCTTATTACATTGACTTCTTATAAAGACCATGTATCTCACTGTTATGTAGTTTTCTCTATTCACCTATCTGTTCGTCTTTGGTTCAAAATTTTTCCTAAGAACTTTATTCTCAAATACTCGTAATCTCCTTTCCTCCCTTAAAGTAAGAGTCCATGTTTCGCATCCATAACATGTAACTCGGAGAATAACAGAATAACAGTTCAGTTCTAGGTTTCTTTTTTTTTTCCCCCCCTTTTTTTTTTTTTTGAAAGGAATTGAGTCGTCAAGATATTCTATAATGCATAATAGCATACATTCTCCACAATTGAGCCTATGTTTAATTTCTTTGTGCACCTCATTCGTATTTGTAATTATTGTTCTAGGTATTTGAATTCAGCCACTTCTTTTAAAATGTACCTCAATTATGATTAACTGTCTTTTCTATTATATAATGAACCTTTCTAAATTATATTAAAACGTAACCTTGAACCAAACCAAGCTTGGGCGGCGTGATCACCCCACCCAAACAAAATCTAACATAACTTAACCTAGCTTAACCTAACAAAACCAAGCTAGGGTGGCGTAAACACCCCAACCAAACAAAACCAAACCTCTAGTGCTTTTGGTCTAGTGATTAACTCTGGCTAATTCTCTTTCTCTACTTTACTTGGAGGATTTTGTAAGCTAGACCTCAGCGGTTGTCGTCACTTGTCATGACGACCAGCAAGCTAAGCTCTGCTCCGGAGGTCGAGCACCTGGAAAGCAACAATCATTCACTTGAGCGCTGTGTGTAGACCAGAATGACAGCACCCGGCGCGGGCGCCCTGTGTCACAGCGATGAGTCTCACCACAATAATCAGAAATATGTTTCTACTAAAGCCAACCATTCGCCATAAAGAAAATAAAGTTTAAAAATAAAAACCCCAAGCGCGACAGGCCTAGAAGACCCTTGGCCTACAAGTCGGCTGCTGGCCTCACATCCGCACGTGTTAATCACAGAGGTAGACTATCATGTAGCCCGTGTAGGGGTGATATGTGGTCAGCATATCGGGTCCCCCGGCCGTTACAGCTGGTGTTCTCAACCTGGAGTTGCTACTTATTCTAGTTACCCAAATGCCTCACAATGCTGGACACCGGTCTCATACTGGCAGAATTTACATGCAAAAATGTCTTCCCCTATGGAGACACGAACCAGGGCAAATCCCATTGCTCTGCGCCAAGGTTTCTTGCCTTAACAACTTGGCAAAGGCGCGGGACAATGTTAAAAAAAATAATTCTGGAAAAAATAAGGTGAAGTGGCACTTCATGTACTTCCCCTGAATAGCCGCCCCTACAACTTGCATTTTTATCATTTCTAGTCATATTTAAGAATCAGTTTTAGCCACTTTTTGTCATTGGATGTTGACGAACTTGTATAATAAGAACATAGATTTAACTCTTGGAACAGAATAATTATGCAAATGCATGGAAATCCGGTGCCTAGTTATAAAAATAAAAAGACAAAGAGATACAAATCTCCATTTTAATAACGCACGTGACTAGAACGTTATATATTCATTACATTCACAGATATGTAAGTCATTTCACCTTCAACTTTTTATCAGTTTATATATTGTTATCCAAGGTTGTAGCTGTTCCTGGAAGTCGCTCATTCTGTCATCTCAAACAACTGAAAATTAATTCCTTATTGTAGAACTTGACCGCTTAGCAATTTTTCCTCCCACTCACATCTGTATCTCTTCCGAGCAAAGTTCCAGTTGTAATGTAAACAAACCAGATAGGGTAAGTCCGGGATAGATTGCCATACTTTTTTTTAATGATTCAGAATATCGAAGATTTACAGGATAATTATGTGAAAAAAAAGTTTAATGGGGTTTGTGTTTATGATGAAACATTGTCATTCAGAATAATAAACCCAACTTATTGAAAAACAATACACTGGCCATCTCTCGCTAGTTGTCAGGGGGAGGTGGCCATAGGCTAGAGAGTGTTGAATACTCGTTTTTGAATCTATACTTCTAATAATCATGTTTGAACAGTGTAGAGGTTAAAATTATGTCAATTATAAAAATGTTTGTACCTTATGTAACACAGTCATCCTCAACTATAATATTGTCTGATAATCTTCGTTATATTATTAAAATTCAAAATTTTTTTAAGATGAAGCATGTCTTCGTAAAGCTTAGAATTTTAATAATATAACGAAATAATAACAGAAAATATTAGCCATAGTTGAGGATGACACAAATTTTTATAATAAAATTAATTTTTGAAGTCGTAAAATACACTTAAAAAGTTTTTAAAATAAATATATTTGTTTATTGCATTTACATTTAGGCCTATGCATTTTCATTGGTCGTTTATTGGTTTTACCTTTAAGCGTGTAAAATATAGTTCGCTCTCTAACACTCGAATTGAAGGAAATGCAAATAATAAAATGTATAATTATTTAGCACATGTGTATGTAAGTTATATGGGGGAATCTTAAAATTTATAATTACAGTTTTAATAGATTAAATTTAATAAGCATCGTTATATTGTTACGCACGCGCAATGCAGATTATATGTTACGATTTCTATTGTTTCAAAATGCCGCTTTCAATATAATTTCTTAAAACATTGGAAAAAGCGGAGAGAAATTATTTTAAATATTTTCAAACAGTTTAGTGAAAAAACATCGTACATTAGCTATTGAGGATATGGTGAAAATAACAGCAGAATTTACAGGTGAGTCAGCATGATGTATAAATTCTGCTCATAATGAAATTGAAAATAAACGATATCTATCGACATCATGGAAAAAGCGTAATCGTCTGATTAGGTAGGTGCATTTAAAATAGGGTGGACCGAAAAAAACTATTTTTTTTATTTCGAAGTTGTAATAGCGCGGAAAAGTTTCGAATTATATAGCTAAAAAAATTAAAAATATATCAAAATCGGTTGGCATTTTCCGGTCGCGCAAAGGCTCTGAAGTTCGGCAAAATATGAAAAAAAAAAAACTTAATTTTTGCAATTATTATTATTTTTTTTTAATATCGAGTAGGTATTGCTGATCTTTGCTAAGCACGTTTATGTCTATCTGTGGGATCTGACAATCAATACTCCAGAAGTTATTTATCAAATACCAAAAATGCGTAAAAATATAACTTGTTCATTCTTCTGGCAAATTTTGGGGTTTATGCGCGACCGGAAGATATCAACTGATCTAAACCAAATTAAAACACAATGTTTTTAGGCTCCATTTGAAGACGTAACAAACTATTACATTACGAAAACATTTAATAAAAATATTAAAGAAATAAAAATGAAGTTTTTTTTTTATATTCTGTCAAACTTTAGAGCCTTTGCGCGACCGGAAGATGTCGACCGATTTTGATATATATTTTTTTATTTTCTTTTCTTTTGTCTACATAATTCGCACCTTTATCGCGCTATTACAACTTCGAAATAAAAACATGAGTTTTTTCGGCCCACCCTAATATATAATTTTTGTCCTAAATAAATAAGAAATGGAAATTAATATCTTATAGGGCCTATTCAGTGCTATTTCCCGTAAAATCCGATGTTCCCTAAGAACGATGTTTCCGCTGACGGCAGTTCAGAACACAATTCAGTCGTACTGCGGATGAAAGTCGCACCATAATTTCCCCAATAGACGGAGTCGGCAAAGTAATACAAGTCATGCAAGTTTGTTTTACAGTACAACTGGAACTTAGCTCGGATTCATTATAGGCCAATTTGTAAATCAATTCTTCATGGAGAACTTGGCCGCCTCACTCACATGTGGCAAAAAGGAGATTGAAAGAGAACTATGGAAACTTCTTGTAGGAAAACCAGACGGAAAACGCCCAGTTGGTAGACTAAGAATGAGGTGGGAGAATAACATTAACCATGATTTGAGGAAAGTAGATTATACAGAGGATGATTAACTCACTGGCTCTATTGAACCCGTAGATTCATGGCCGCAAGGGCATAAGCTCTCCACATATTCGTATCCTGAGCTAATGTTTTCCAATCGTCCCTTGTTTAATTTACTTCTCACAAATCATGATTAATGTTATTCTCCCACCTCTTTCTTGGTCTACCAAATGGGCGTTTTCCCTCTGGTATTCCTACAAGAAGTTTCCATGCACCTCTTTCATTCCCCATTCGTGTCACATGTCCTGCCCATCGCAGGACTTAACTGTTCTTATTATATCTGGTTTCCCATAAAGACCATGAAGCTCAGTGTTATGCAGTTCTCTCTATTCACCTATCTGTTCATCATTCTTTGGTCCAAAACTTTTCCTAAGAACTTTATTCTCAAATACTGGTAACCTTCCTTCCTCCGTTAAAGTAAGAGTTCATTTTTTGCATCTATATAATATAAGTGGTAGAATAACAGTTTTATATATAATATTTTTAGTTTAACGTTTCTTAAAGGAAGTTGGGACAAGAGCCACTGTAATCCATATAGCATACATTTCCAGAATTGAGCCTATGTTTAATTTCTTTGTGCATCTCATTCCTATTTGTATTTTTGTTCCTAGGTATTCGACAGGGGATGATGGAAAACATGCCTGGATAGAGAAGAGGTTATGTCCTAGGGGTCCGATGGTACCAGTGAGTTAGTTAGTTTGCTATTTGTTCTTTCCTTGTCACCAGTAACCATATTGTGTGCGTCAATTAGCCTACCTGTATTCAAATCAAACTGTAGATAATTCATAATTGTTAGTAACTGTATAATTTATAATATTCATGATGTGTTCCGTTGAGGTTTATTCAAAATTAATATAAAATTATAGAATATTCACCTGAAAGGTCCGTCTCCTCAACTTAATTAATCATTTAACTGTAGCGCTTTCGGGACTTGTCCCATCATCGGCAGGATTCAAAACTGGTGTTTCACTGAAGATCTGGTAGAGGGGGTTGCATGTATTGGGTTCGTTTTCGTTTATCAGGCTGTCGTTGTGAGCTGCTTTCATGATTTCCATCTTTTCGAGTACGTTTATCTTCGCTGGATTATTTTCTCTGTGCATTACTGTTAGGGTGTTTTCAATATTTAACATGCGATGTCCTTCATGGATAACGTGTTTTGCATAGCTTGATTTCCCTTTTTTTTTTTTTTATTTACATATATGTTACAACCCGTGTTTCACCAATGGTATATCACGGGATATTTACAGTTTTACAATTGTTAAATTATTGTTCTAGTTGTTCTTGTAGTTGACGGAAGATCCTCGTAAGAAATTCTGCAACGTTGACTGTGTTAAAGTGGAACTTCAGAATATTTGGCGGAGTAGCAATTTGTAGTATAGCTGGTCGATCTCTGGAGAACATGTTGCATTCAGTCATCAGATGGTGGGCCGTCTGCAGTGATTTTTCTGGGCAGTTGCAATAAGGTGAAGCAGTTTTGTTCATTTTGTGTAGTAGGATTTAAATAGTCCATGGTTGGTGAGAAATTGTGTGGTTATATAGTTAGGCCATAGGGATAGGGACAGTCTATAGGGTATGTTGGGGATGAACATTTTGGTATGAAAGGCGTCATTTGATTTGGTGTAAATTAAATTCCAGATTGTTTCATAGTATTCTTTTAATAACTGCTTGCCTCGTGTTATAGGGATGGAGTTATAGTCGATATTATTTTTTAGCTAGCGGCTATTTTAGCCAGATAGTCAGCTCTTTCATTCCTCGAAGACCTGCGTGACCTTTAACCCAGTGGAGGTCAATCTTTCTCGTCTTTTTGAGTACGATTAGCTTTTCTCTGATTTGGATCACCAAAGGGTTGGTTGATTTTCTATTGGCTATGGCTAGAAGAGCGGCTTGTGAATCTACGTGGATAGCATATGTTGAAGTTACATCTTTTTGTAGTTCAATCCATTCAACTGTCATTTGAATTCCAAGGAGTTCTGCCTGGAAGACTGAGCATTCTATGTCAAGTCTTTTCATATTGTAAATACCTCCTTTGAGTTTTTCTCGGCTACCATACCTGCTCCCACATGCTTAGTCGTTTTGGACCCATCCGTGAATATTAAGTAGTCGGCACTCCCTACAGTTCCAGTTGAATCTATTTCTATATAGCTATCTTTGGGATGAATTCCTTTCATTAGTGTTGGCATTTCAGTTCGTTTCAGTAGAGGGATTATAGCATTGGTGGCTTGGCCTCTGGATATTGCTTTAATGTCGTTGTGTAGGAGTACTGTTGGATCCATGGCATGACGCATGCTAGAGCTTGGAGAGCATTGTATGAAACTGTTCTGTATGCTTTTGTTGCGAAAAGAAGAAAATGTCTTTGTATTTGATTCAATTTGGTTTTAGCCCGTTTGGAGATTTGTGGGCTCCAGGAATCTGCAGCATACAGTATTATAGGCAGAATGGCTTGATGATAGATTGTCATAAGATGATGGGAGGACATGCCCCAAGTCGCCTTGGAACATCTGACTAGCATATTTCGGAGATGTAGTATTTTATTTTCCAGGTATAGTGAATGGGGATACCAGTCCATTTTGTGGTCTATCATCACACCCAAATATTTCATTTTATTTACCACATTTAGGCCCGATTCTGCAACTATTGGGTGATTGGCGTATGTGTCTTTCTTTCTGACGTACATAGGCATTAGAGAAGATTTCTCCTTAGAGATTAAAAGTTTGTTTCTGCAACACCAATCTTGCAGGATTTGCAGTGTTAATTGGAGCGTGTTTAGTATGTGATCATGGGAAATACCATTAAGTATAATCATTGATTTCCCTTCTGCGTGAATGAAGTCTCGAAAATGTTCTTTGAATCTGATGTTAAAACTCCTGTTTGTCCTTCCTATATAAAATTTGCTGCAGTCCTTACATGCCAGTTTATAAACTCCTTTGCTGTTGAAAATGTTATTTTCTTCAATGTTATTGTTTATTATGTTGTTTAATTTGTTATTGGTTCTGTATGCTATTTTTACGTTTTTATCGGCTTTCTTTAGTGCATTGGCTAATTTTGTCGTTTCTTTTCCTGTGTATGTAAGTGTTATCCATGTTTTCTTGTTGTTGTCAGATTCTTTTTCTAGTTTAGTTATGTTGGTTATGTTGTTCTTCCTTTTTTGTTTTTTTACGAACTTATCTATGAATTCTTCATTATAGCCATTGGTTTTTGCCATAGCCTATACTTAATGCAACTGGTCTTATGGGAATGTTGTCTTTATGGATCCTTTCAGGTGAATATTCTATAATTTTATATTAATTTTGTATAATTTAACCTGGTGAAGTGGAGAGAAGACTTTATGGTCATCTTAACTTCATCAGGTAAAATGATCCATTATTTTATATATCATCATCATCCACTTCAAGGTTTAGGAGAGTCTCTTTTCCGCGGCCTATATTACAGTTAAATGAATCCTTCCCAACGCTTTCTTGATCGTCCTAGACTCCGTCTTCCTGTTGCTTTATAGTCATAGGCATGTTTTGGGATGCTGAATATTGACATCTTAAATACATGGGAATTTCATCAATTTCCATAATCTAATTTTTTTCATTGAGGGGAATGATTTTGAGGCCACACACACACATATAAAGGCCTATATGTGTGTGTGTGATCATATAGGCCTACGTAGGATGCCAGAGAAAAGATTGCCCAGAAAATCTTAGGAATGGATTCCACCTGGAAAGGAAAGAGAGGTCGACCTATATTTAAATGAATAGATGATGTAACAAGAGGTTTGTGGGAGCTATAGGCCCTATATATATATATATATATTGTAGATCTGGAAGAATTGGAATGGGAATATAAAGAAGAATAGAGAAAGAAGATAAAATGTAAAACGTTTTGGGCACAGGAAGATGTTTTATTATATTGAAAACCTGTTTATAAATAAATAAATAAATAAATATATATATATATATATATATATATATATATATAATAAGAGGAATTATGAATGTAGAAAAGGATACTGTACTAGAGATTGAAGAAATCCAACTAAGATGGTATGGACATATAATGAGAAGAAGGGATACGGAAACAAACAAAGAAATATTGAAATGGGTACCTCCTGGAAAAGGGAAACGTGGTAGACCAAAACCAACGTGGATAAAGGGAATTCAAAACATGAAGAAGAGAAATATGACAGAAGCAGACACGCAAGACCGGGAAGTGTGGAAGAAAAAATTGGTATATTTTGGTTGAGGATACCTGTGTGTATAACATAAACAATCCCGGAATATATATATATAAAGGGCCGCGGATTGAAACATGGCTGTGGTCGATGCATTTTTTAGGACGGAAAAATGCAAGGGACAAGTCCTCCGGGAGGGACTTTAAGCCGCGGGTCCCGAATCTGAAGTTTTCAGGCCCATAAAAGATCCTTAAGCCTGAATAAAAATGCCTCTAAGCAAAATTTACCGAATATTCCCATCCTAATACTACCTTAGTGTCTTAGATGTCACTATGAGGCGGAACGCTGACTCTGGGCAACTCAATTACATCTAACCGAAAACAAGTGTAATTAAATTAATGTGGTTGGATTTCTCCCCTCTAGGAGAGAGCGCCTAAGTCTCGTTGAGAGACACAAGGGCTTATGAAAAATATATGCAGGACAGGTGATACGTATGGGGAATGAAAGAGGGACTTGAAAGCTTCTTGTAGGAATACCAGAGGGAAAGCGCCCAGTTTGAAGACAAAGAATGAGGTGGGTGAATAACTTTAACCATGATTTGAGGGAAGTAGATTATATAGGTGATAACTGGAATAACATTAGCTCAGGATAGGGATGTGTGGAGAGCTTATATCCGTGCGGCCATGATAGTCGCAGTGAGTTATACTTATATATATATATTTCAGTAATTTTCGGTGTCAAGTTAGTAGGATCGATGAGGATCTGTAATAGTAGGGCCTATATTATGATGCGAAGTTGGGAAGTGGTTTTTACGGAAGCGAGGAAATGTTTAAATACCGAGGCAATAGCAAGGTTTTTAATTTCCGAGATTCTGTAAAACACTTCACAAACGTGCGTTGTACATTATTTTTTGCGCAACGATGTTTTCAAAACAATAAATAATAGTAAAATAACATTGGCCCTATTTGTTGGAAATATTTGCATTCATTATAAACAACTGACTAAAGTTAACAGTGTGGGCAATGTTTATTAGTTGAGACCTACAGCAGGCCGTGACACCAATCAGTCATAAAATGGCGGCAAGTACGTATTTATTGTTTTATATTGTTTCAAATAAAGTTAATTTCATTTAAAATGCAGTGGTTTGTTTCGTATAATGTAGGGCCTACATTAACATTGCCTTTTGGATATATTTTTGAATATATATTTTATGTAGAATAGGCCTACGTAAAGGGCAGTGGTTTTACTTCCCGCACGAGGTTTGTAATATGTAATATTACAGTATAGTTATTTAGGTTGGCAATCCCGAAATGTAGGAAGTTGAACTTTTAATCATGGTCGACATTGTTGTAAGTACGACAAAACGCACTATCGCGCAAAAAAACATTCTTTCTTTTTACACCTTCAGAAGAATCATTCCTTCAGAAATACCTAAAACGTGAAAAAATTATTGGGTTAAGAAAAGTGGTGTATGAAGATAATTGTTTGTTATGATATACAAAGTGTAGCGTGTGGTTTCGCTGACATACAAATTTGTGATTGCGTGTCGTATCAGTTAATGCTTTATCAATTATTCCACATGTCGACTTGGTCTGCAGTTCTCTCACGAACGATAATACCTCTTCACAGTTTATTCAAAACTTCAAAACATTAGACATATTCTGTTTTTTAGAAAAGCCCACATATGCTATTTTTAACTCTGAAGTTAAAATAATTTATATCTTCGCATAGATGTTTACTTTTCTTGCATGAGCAGTTCGATCAAATGTCACACTGAAAAATCTTGAGCGAAACCAACCTCACGGGCTAGTGGTCATAGCTTCTGGCTACAGTTCATCGGGTCCTGAGTTCGATTCTCGGTCACCACAGGATTTATTTTCATCGTCATCATCAGCATGAATTTAATTCATAAGTAATGCCACGAGTGATTTCCAAATTATCGATAAATTCTCGACTCACGAAGTGAGGAGCGAATTTAATTAGAGAGTTTTGAAATCAAGAGTAGCATTTGTTAGGACTATGTAACGAATAAAATTAAGCTGTTTACTCACAAATCATTATTTAAATATAGTTATTTTAAAAAATATATATAAAGTAAAGTATTCCCACTACAGGTCTCAGGAGGCCCTTGGGGTAGTGGGAGGTTAAGGCTCCCACTATTTCTAGACAATCGGCACTTTATGTCAGCCGGGTTGTCAGCCCTGCGTGACGACCGCCTTTACCCCAGAACAAGCGCCCGGTACTCATTTCCGTTAGAGGCTGAGTCGACCCCAGGGCCATAGTGCCGCCAGAAGTTTTGGGTCAGTTTAAAAATCCTGACCCCACCGGGACTTGAACCTTCGACCTTCCGGCTTGTAGCGCAGTGCCTTAACCACTACGCTACGGCGTTACCAAAACAATGTCACTTAGCTCGTAAATTATTTCAGATATAGACATGCGTTTTTTTTTTGTCTTACTTACTTACTTACTCACTGGCACTATCGAACCCGTAGGTTCATGGCCGCACGGACATAAGCTCTCCATACATCCCTATCCTGAGCTAATGCTTTCCAATCATTCCCTGTATAATCTACTTCCCTCAAATCATAGTTAATGTTATTCTCCCACCTCATTCTTGGTCTACCAACTGGGCGTTTTCCCTCTGGCTTTCCTACAAGAAGCTTCCATGCAAGTCTTTCATTCCCCATACGTGCAACATGTCCTGCCCATCGCAGTCTACGAGACTTAACTGTTCTTATTATATCTGGCTTCCTATAAAGACCATGTAGTTCATTGTTATGTAGTCTTCTCCATTCACCTGTCTGTTCATCTCTCTTTGGTCCAAAAATTTTCCTAAGTACTTTATTCTCAAATACTTGTAATCTCCTTTCCTCCCTTAAAGTAAGAGTCCATGTTTCGCACCCATATAATATAACTGGTAGAATAATAGTTTTATATATTTTCAGTTTAACGTTTTTTGAAAGGAGTTGGGACATCAAGAGTCTCTGCAATGCATAATAGCATGCATTTCCAGAATTGAGCCTATGTTTAATTTCTTTGTGCATCTCATTCCTATTTGTGATTATTGTTCCTAGGTATTTGAATTCAGCCACTTCCTCAAAATTTCCCTCATTTGTCATTAGCTGTCCATTTCCATTATATAATGAATTTCTACGTGTGACCATATATTTAGTTTTATTGATATTTACTTCCAGTCCTAATTTCTTAGTGTTACTCAATAGTGTGTGCGTGTTGTCCTTTAGTATCTCCTCGCTATCGGCCAATAATACTACATCATCAGCATAAACTAACAGCTTATTAATACCATTGAGTTGTAAGCCTTCCTCATTCTCTAAAGATTTAATGGCATGCTCTAGTACAAAATTAAATAGTAGAGGAGATAGTGCATCTCCTTGCTTCAACCCATTCTGGATTTCAAAAGTGTCCGAAAACTGTTTGCCTACACGCACCCTACTCTTTGTGCCATTTAGACACATTCGTATAAGTCTAACTAACTTTTTAGGAATTCCGAACTCCAGCAGGATACTATATAACTTCTCCCTCTTAATTGAATCATATGCTTTTTTGAAGTCTACATATAGTTGATGTACAGTACCATTATATTCCCATTTCTTTTCTAAAATCTGTCTTATACTAAAAATCTGATCTGTTGTAGACCTGTTTCTTCTAAATGCACATTGATGATCTCCTAGAATGTCATCAATATAGGGAGTAAGTCTGCTTACTAATATATTTGTTAGAATTTTGTACGAAGTTGAAAGTAATGAGATGCCCCTGTAGTTGTTGCAATCAGTTTTATCTCCTTTCTTATAAATTGGTACGATAATTGATTCCTTCCATTCATCTGGAAGAGCTTCTTTTTCCCAAATCATACTAAGCAACCAGCGTATCTTGTCCATCAATTTTTCTCCCCCTGATTTTATCAGTTCTGCTGGGATCTCATCTGAACCTGATGCTTTATACATCTTCAATTTTTCAATCGCCATTTCAACCTCTAATGCACTTGGCTCTGCGACTAGCATTTCTGCTGTCTGTAAATTATCCTCCTCAATGTCCTGTTCTGTATGTACATTTAATAGCTGATTAAAGTAACTTTTCCATCTATTTAATATACTCCTGGAATCTGCAATCATATCCCCATTTTCATTCCGAATTATGTTTGTTCTAGCCTGAAACCCTTTCTTCTCTATACTAATTCCCTGATATAATTCTCTAATGTTCCTATTTTTTGCATTCATTTCAAGATCATTAATCTTCTCTCTCAAATATTCCCTCTTTTTACTCTTTAGTAACTTGGTGGTTTCCCGTCTAATACTACCCAATTGCTCTAAATTTACCTCATTTGGCTCGTGTAACCATTTCATTTTTGCTAGCTTTCTTTTCTTTACAATGTCGGCACATTCCTCATCAAACCATTTCTTGTTTTGCCTCTTTTTTAAACAACCAATGCTTTCTGATGCTGACAATTTAATAGTATCTCTTATAGCCTCCCATTCTTTATTTATATCAGTTTCTTCTTCGTTTGCCACATTGTCATCGGAAGATTCCAGTACTTCAAATCTATTAGCAATTTTGATTTGGTATTCTTGCCGCATTTCATCATTTTTCAAGTTTTTTAATTCAAATTTTACAGAATCATCTTTAGCGTTTGTTCCTCTCATAAGCGATAGCCGTTGTCTGATTTTCACTCTGACCAGATGATGATCCGAATTGCAGTCTGTCCCTCTAACTGATCTAACATCAATGATGCTACTGTGCCAGCGTTTATCCACTAATACATGATCTATCTGGTTCCGAGTTTCTCCATCTGGGGACGTCCAGGTGTATTTATGAATATCCTTATGCTGAAATGTTGTGCTCTTAACAATGAGATTCTTTGATGTGGCAAATGTGACTAATCTAACCCCGTTGTCGTTACTATCTTCATGAAGACTGAATTTGCCTATTGTTGGTTTGAATATATCTTCCCGCCCCACTTTTGCATTAAAATCTCCTAAGACAATTTTCATATGATATCGTGAAAGGCTATCAAATAAGCATTCTAATTCTTCATAGAACTCATCCTTGATCTTGTCATCTTTATCTTCTGTGGGGGCATGTACATTTACAATTATAAAATCATGTTGTTTACCCTTTAGAATTATGTATGATACCCTATCACTAACAAACTTAATATCTCGGATAGCGGATAGGATCCTCCTTCTGACTAAAAAACCCGTTCCAAATGCAGGTCTTTCTGCACCCCCGTAGTATAATGCAAAGCTTCCTGATTCCTGACTACCTTCTCCTGGCCACCTAACTTCCTGTAAAGCGACTATATCCAAGGGCGATTTATCTAGTTCCCGCGTTAATATCTCTAGTGCCCCGCTATTGTATAAAGTCCTAACATTCCATGTTCCTAGGAACATGTCCCTGTGTTTGAGCCTTTGGCATGGGTTCCCTGAAGTAGTCCCCGCCCGGAGAACCGAATGGGGGACTATTTGACCTCCGGAAAATTTTACCCCAGTTGAACCCATGTCCGCATTTCTTGACGGTTCTATTTTTACGGTGAAAGATCGTCACTCTTTCGACCAAGGTACTTTTTTCGTCTGGCTTATCACCTTCGACCAGTCCGGCATGGGTAACCCTATCGGCAGCAATGCTACCGCCGGCATAGCTCTCAGGATCATTTAAGCACGCAAGCCACTCCACCACGACAAGGTAAAGATACCATGGAGGGTTAAGGGCCATAGTGCCGCCAGAGGGTTTGGGTCAGTTTAAAAATCCTGACTCCAACTTGAACCCTCGACCCTCCGACTTGTAGCTCAGTGCCTTAACCACTACGCTACGGCGTGCCCCAGGAGGTTAAGGCTCCCACTTTTTCTAGACAATCGGCACTTTATGTCAGCCGGGTTGTCAGCCCTGCGTGACGGCCGCTTTATCCCCAGAACAAGCGTCTGGTACTCATTTCAGTTAGAGGCTGAGTCGATCCCAGGGCCATAGTGCCGCCAGAGGGTTTGGGTCAGTTTAAAAATTCTGACCCTAACGGGACTTGAGCCCTCGACCCTCCGGCTTGTAGCTCAGTGCCTTAACCACTATGCTACGGCGTGATGCTGAACGTAATTGACAAAGACAATGAGTACCTGCAGAGAGCGATGTTCTCTGATGAAGCGACTTTCTTTGTATCTGGACATGTTAACCGCCATAACGTTCGGATATGGGGATACTGGTGAATTACCAGACTCAGCATACCACCACACACATTGGGTATTTTTCTGTGTGTCGTCATTGTCGTTTAAGGGTCAGTTTCACCAACAGAGATAACTGTATTACGCCAGTTTTTCCAATGTATAATGCATAGCTTAAACTGGCGTAATACAGTTACCTCTCTGGTGAAACTGGCCCTAAATCACAATCTGCAACAAATGTAATCAAACCTTTGAGAGACGTAGAATACGTTGCAAAAACCGCATGTCTCTATCTCAAATATTTTACGAGCTAAGTTACATGTTTTCGTAGCAGGACTTTGTGGACACCCTGTATATTTCGCCTACAAAAAATTGATAAAAACTTTAAGAAAAACTATTCATATTCCTGACAATAGAAATGACCTTTACCAGTTTATATAAGTGATTATAAATGTATAAGAAATAAGCGACTAGTTTTTGTTCAGTAAGGTTTCTGATTGATGAATAAATTACTAGAGAAATTGACAGTTTGCTTTGGATCCAATTATTTTAGTATTATAGGTCAGTTTGTGATCTTTATAATTAGGATATTAAATATCGATTTCCTATAACTTATGTTAAATTTTAACATAAATAATGGAGATCGAGCAAAGGTGAATTTCACATAGGATTGGACACGACACATAAAAGTTAAAGTTTATTCCCTGCTTCCCAAAATGGTACATGGACTACTAAAAACAATTTTAATTTCCCAAAATATTTTAGAATATGAACAAACTCATACGTAACAAACAATTATTATTTATTTTAATTAAGATTTACACCACACAGAAGTGTTAGTTGTTACGTCAGTTGCCATTATTATGTATAATTAGTGACTAAATTTTATTAAAACATAAAACTAAAAACATGTAGGCCTATTTTGTAATTTCTCCTATATACTTTTTTCTCCAAGCGCGCCAGGCCTAGAAGGCTCTTGGCCTACCAGCCGACTGCTGGCCTCACGTCCACATGTGTAAATCACAGAGTAGACGGTCATAAGTCAATGTAGGGGTGACATGTGGTCAACATGTCGGATCCCCAGCCGTTATAGCTGGTTTTCTCAATCTGGGGTCTCTACTTATTGTAGCTACTCAAATGTCTCACGATGATGGGTGAGCACCGGTCCCATACTGCCGAAATTTCATGAGAAAATGTCTTCCCCATGGGAACTCGAATCTGCGTAAGTCCCTTAGCTCTGCGCACAGGCTTCTTGCGTTAACCACTCGGCTACAGCGCAGGACATATATATAGTAATTCTGCCCGAGAGCAAGTCTTTCATCGCAATCATAGCATTACCATGCTATGCTTTGAAGCTTTACTAGGGAATTATAGGTGTGGTAGCTTCCCGTTGCTTTCCACACCGGTAAAGGATGATGATGATGACGACCGGATGATTTTCGGGGACCGATGGTCCCTAAGCATTCTGACATTTGTCTTACAGGTGAGAAAAAAAACCTCACCCATGAGCCTGTCCCGACCGGGAATCAAACCCGGACACACTGCGTGACAAGGCAGCATGCTACTTCGAGACCACAGCGGTGGATATATATTGCTTATTGAAAGAAAAAAATGAAATCAGAGATTATTGTAACTCTCATCTTCTTCTTCTTTTTTCTATAGGCGCATGCCGGTTCATTTACACACTCAATTTTGCTGCTTTAATAGCCTCGTATCGTTGTGGGCATTCTATTCTATGTTTCCTTGTTTTAATAATAAATAATCTGTGATATTGCATTCCTCCCTCATATCCTGGTTCCTGACTCTGTCAAGTCTTTTTTGTTTACTATGGCTCTTAAAGTATTAATTTCTGCTGTTTCTATGATTTTTTTTTTCGTTTTATTATCGTAACATTGATTCTGTAAAATATTCTACATCGATATTTACCCTTACGTTTTAAATACAATTTTATTTAGATAGAATCACAATATTTTCTGTTAAAGATATTGAAAACCTACATATAGGCCTACTGTATAGGCTCAATTCTGGAAATGGGTGCTATTATGCAATACAGAGACTCTTGATATCCCAACTCCTTTCAAAAAACGTTAAACTCAAAATATATAAAACTATTATTCTACCAGTTATATTATATGGATGCGAAACATGGACTCTTACTTTAAGGGAGGAAAGGCGATTACGAGTATTTGAGAACAAAGTTCTTAGGAAAATGTTTGGACCAAAGAGAGATGAACAGACAGGTGAATGAAGAAGACTGCATAGCAATGAATTACATTGTCTTTATAGGAAGCCTGATATGAGAATGGCTAAGTCTCGTAGACTGCGATGGGCAGGACATGTGGCACGAATGGGGATTGAAAGGCGTGCATGAAAGCTTCTTGTAGGGAAACCAGAAGGAAAACGCCCAGTTGGTAGACCAAAAATGAGGTTGGAGAATAACATTAACTATGATTTGATGGAGGTAGATTATACAGGGAATGATTGGAAAACATTGGCCCTGGATAGCGATGTATGGAAAGCTTATGTCCGTGCGGCCATGAACCTACGGGTTCGATAGTGCCAGTGAGTTAGTTAGTTATATATACTGTAGGTTAGGCCTATACATATAGGCCTATATTATTCAATGCCCAAAGTAGTCATTTCTACATTTCTGGAATTCTCGCCTGGCATTGGCCTAATTGTAGTCTAACTAACTAACTCACTTGCTCTATCGAACCCGCAAGTTTACGGCCGCGCATACATAAGCTCTCCACACATACCTATCCTGAGCTAATGTTTTCCAATCATCTCATGTATAATTTACTTCCCTCAAATAATGGTTAATGTTATTGTACCACCTCATTGTTGGTCTACCAACTGTTTTCCTACATGAAGCTTCCATGTAACTCTTTCATGCCACATTAATGTCATATATCCTGCCCATCGCAGTCTACGAGACTTAACTGTTCTTATTACATCCGGCTTCCTATAAAGACCATATATCGTGGTCTGAAGACCATACATCACTATCATTTCTCCATCCACCTGTCTGTTCATCTCTCTTTGGTCCAAAAAAATTCTCCTAATAACTTTATTCTCAAATACTCGTAATCTCCTTTCCTCCCTCAAAGTAAAAGTCCATGTTTCGCATCCATATAATATAACTGGGAGAATAAAAGGTTTTGTATGCTATCGGCTTAACGTTTTTTGAAAGTAGTTGGGATGACAAGAGTCTCTGTAATACATAATAACACGCATTTCCACAACTGAGCCTAGGATGTTATTTCTTGGTGCATCTCATTCCTATTTGTAATTATTGTACTTAGGTATTTGAATTCAGCCACTTATTCAAAATTTCCCTCATTTGTCATTAGCTGTCCATTTACATTATATAATGTATTTTTATGTGTGAACATATATTTAGTTTTATCGATGTTTACTTCCAGTCGCAATTAGTGTTACTCAATAAAGTGTGCGTGTTGGCCTTAGTTTCTCCTCGTCATCGCCCAATAATACTACATCATCAACATAAACTAACAGATTATATTAGTATCACTGAGTTGTATAAAATTGAATAGCAGTAGAGATAGTGCATCTCGAGACTGAACTGTTGCTACCTATTGCTATTACATCTGGTTTTTCATAAAGTTCATGTAGCTCACAGTTAAATAGTCTTTTCCAATCACTTGTCTGTTCATCTTCTTTGGTCAAACATTTTTCCTAGGAACTTATTCTCAAATAATCGTAGTCTTTTATCAGTAATTAGCTAATACTGGCGTGCGCTATACACCTAAATAAATGAAAATGAACGTGCTTTTATGTCTAGTTGCATAATTAAAAGGAAAAATAATTATAAATTTATATTTTTAGATACCCCGTGCTGATTACCCGGCGTTGCCCGGGAATTTACTTACCCCCATCTTCTTGACATAAATGAGCTGAAATACGAAAATTAATGAGTCTTATGTTTAGTTAAATAAGTAAAACGAAAAATTTATAATGTAATTATTTTTAGATACCCCATGCTGTTTAACCGGCGTTGTCCGGGAATCTACTCATCCCGATATTCTTGGCAATAAATGAGCTGAAAGACAAAAATTAATGCACTTCTTATGATTAATTGAATAAGTAAAATGAATAATAATTATAAATGTATATCGCAATTATTTTAAGATTCCCCGTGTTGATTATCCGGTGTTGCCCGGGAATCTATTTATCTCGATCATCTAGGCATAAATGAGCTAAAAACAAAATTCGTTATTGTGAGTTATCCGTAAAAGAATACCCGCCTTGTGATGCTATGCTTACACAGGCATCTACGTACTTGTCTCGATTTTCTTGGCATCAATGAAAAACAAAAATGGTTATTGTGAGTTATCCGTAAGAGATAAACGTATGCTGTCGCAGACTTTTTTGTAGAGCTTTTTGAGATATTAAATTCTGTGTACATTAATTTTGTGCATTTGTTATGGTTTATGCAGCGTAAGCCATTTAAGCGTCCAAAGAGCTACTTTTTTTCACGTTTTCCACTATAAAGGGCGATTTTTAAGGGTGTAGGAGTTGTGTTTTCAGAACTCTCTTATAGCCTATGTTCATCCCGGGAATCTCCTGCACATTTTGCAAAAAGCCCCATCATAATCGGATCAATAGTATGGCCGCGCATAAAGTACGAACAAACAAACAAACATTCATTTTTATATAGGCCTATTGGATATTCTCTCTCAAATATTCCCTCCCTTTTACTCTTTAATAATCTAGTGATTTTCACACTAACGCTACCCAATTGTTCTAAATTTATTTCGTTTAGCTCGTGTAAACAACTAGTTTTTGCTAATTTTCTTCCTCATTTTTTTAAATTTACTTTCTTGCCCTTTCTACTTATCTACTTGTTTTCCTTCTTTTTTAAATAAAATACCCTTTTCTTTTTCTTCTGTTTGTTAACTTTCTTTATTTTCTCACATAGACACAAGGACAAGACACACACATCCAGACCCAACGTGGAGATTTAAAATCCCCTACCCCGACAGGAATCGAACCCGGGTCGCCGGAGTGGAAGGTATGGACTCTACCGACTACGCCACGGCGACGGACTATGAAACCATCTCTTGTTTTGCTTAGTCGACTTCATTTATTTGTTTACGAAAATTCATTTCTTGGAAATCTAACATTGATAATATTCTGTTTGTTTTTATTGACAAGAGACGGTCTTTCATAATTCACCCATAGAATGAAGCATTCAATAAGAGCCTGGCACTACAGAATGATAACATGAGCGTCTAACACAAAAAGCTTATTTATAAGATCAGAAGAGAAACTATGTAAAAGCTCCTTCACGGAAAACCTATTCATCTAATAATAATTTATCACAGAGTGACGCAATAATGGGGTTGTCGTGTCGATGAATCGATCTTCAGGACCAGCTGTCTCTATTCCTGCTAATTAATCATTTATTAGTATAAAACGGCTACTGTATTCAGATGGGCGGTGAATCTAACCTCCTGCCCTACTTCGTTAGGCGTACTGTATACATTGTTTTGCACTACAGTCCAACTCCTTATTCGCGGGGGATATATGGAATGGTAATTTGTATGGATATATAAGGGATACGTTCAAGGCTCCTGAATAAAATAAAAATTATCATAAGTAATGTCTCGAGTTATTTCCAAATTATCGATAAATTCACGACTCAGGAAGTGAAGAGTGAATTTATCTAAACTATTTAACTCATGCCACAAATGCTTCAATGACCAATCACGTTTCAATAAATTTTGTTTTACAACCAATGACAGTCGTGTTTCACCTCGCTCTTTATCGATTTCTCTTTAACAGCTCCTGCTTTTGTGATAAAGAAAGCTCCTCCTTTTTAATGTTCTGAACAGGACAGAACATTATTTTTCTCCAACAAATACATTGAATATAGCAAATAATGAACAGATTCCTTGATTTTACTGAGTTGTTTACTAAAAAAATAAATAACCCGTAGTGTTGATTATGATAATATATAGCTTGATGTGTTTCATTATTTCTCCACTTGGGTACATTCTTAGAATATTGCGATCTTATTTGGCAATAAATAATATGATCTAGTTGCAGTGAATGAACATAACCTCACATTTCTGATTTGTTTTCAAACATCGCCGTTTACATTAAATACATCATCATCATCATCATCATAGTACATTCACGAATTTAGGCCATTTGTTGACCTGTTTCGGCCTCAAGAGAAACACCATCCAGAAGTCTTTTGAGTGGACGTCCTGGTCTTCTTCTTCCTGCAGGTTGATATCTTAACATTTCATTAAATACATAAATATGACATTAAATACATAAATATTTTAAAATAACTATAGTCAAACAATGATTTGTGAGTAAACAGCTTAATTTTATTCGTTAAATAGTCCTAACAAATACTTATGAGAATTTGTTAGGACTATTTGACGAATAAAATTAAGCTGTTTACTCACAAATCATTATTTAAATATAGTTGTTTTAAAATATGTATATATTTAATGTAAACGGCGATGTTTGAAAACAAATGAGGAATGTTTGTTATGATTAATTTGTTCATCACTGCAACCAGATCATATTATTTATTACCAAAGGATCGCAATATTGTTAGAATGCGCCCTAATAGAGATAAAATGAAACACTTCAAACTGTATAATAATTAATTGCTGATGTCCTATGATGTAAATATGTCAATTATATTTTTCTAGAACGTTATTACCTGGGCAAAAATACGTTTAAGAAAGTGCAAACAGTGATTTCTTTTCTGTTTTTTTGTGGTATAATCAATTGCTACAAATGTTTTTATATTATCTCCCGCAACCACGATAAGGTTACATTCGTGCACTATATATATACAATCTGGTAGCCACATGCTGTCACTGCAAAATAATGCTGTGACCTATTCAGAATGTTAAAAAGGAGGAGCTCGATTTTACAGCGATAAAATTAAACTGATAAAATCGAGGTGAAAAACGACTGTAATTGGTTGTAAATAAAAAAATCATTAAAATGTGATGTCATTAACTCCCATTTGGGGCATGAGATAAATAGTCATTGTAAAATCAATTAATGAGAGATCTTGAACAATTTATATTAATTATTATTGTCAGGCGCAGGCAAGGGCTTAAAGAAGTCAGAAATGTTTTCCTGTTTTGCTGCTTTCAAAACGTTTTTTGAATTCAGATTGTTATTCAACTGTGAATTCAGCGATAGAATTCCTTTATTTTATCTTCGGATGTCTTGATGAATCGTACAGTTGATTCGTTAATATTGAAGCAGCGTGATGTAGATGCAAACGTCTCCCCAACGTGTAAACGGTCAAGCATTTCTCTTTTTACTTTAAGCGGCAACACTACTTTTTTCGGAAATAATTTTCTTTCCTTTCACTCGACATTATAAATTGACAACAAAGCAAAAGATACACGTGTTACTCAATCAAAATTATTGCAACGAATGACAAGTTGAAACAATAAAACACCGATCGTGGCGAAGGGCGGCATTTATAACGGACATAGCGGCACGTGAAATACGACGGAGGTAACTTTTAACAAGGAACTATAGGCTTAATGACAACAAGGTTTGTTTTACTTTGATATTAATCGGCTGCGGTGGACTAGTGGTTATGCTCCTTGCCTCTGGTCCCGAGGGCTGCGGGTTCAAGCCCGGCCGGGGTCGATGGATTTTTTAGGATGGAAAAATCCAAGGAGCAAGTCCTCCGGGAGGGACTAAGCCGTAGGTCCCGAGTCTAAAGAGTTTCACTCTCGTAAAAGATCCTTAAGCCTGAATGAAAAGTCCTCTAAGCAAAATTTATCGAATGTTCCCGTCCTAGTCTACCTTGGTTTCCTAGATGTCAGTATGAGGCGGAACGCTGACCACGGACCACCCAGATGACATCTAGGCCTATATGAAAACAAGTGTAACTAAATTAGTATGGTTCAAATTCTTCCCTGTAGGGGGAGAGCGCCTAAATCTCTGTTAACGGAAACATGGGATTACAAGAAGAAGATATTAATTTGTCCATTTGGTTTGAATCGCTCTTTGTAAAAGTCGCCTTGGCACGTGTCTGCAGTAAAAAGAGTTGCCGATGCGTTAATAAAGGATACTAATCCTTTTAATATACCGACTGGATCCGCGAATAGAGACATGTTTAGCCGCGAATACAGGAACTGTGTCACAATTTTTTAACCTGCGAATAATAGAACCACGAATAAGGAGCTTTTACTGTATACTGTATACTATTTAACCCGGCGTGCGCTGCTACGCCTAAATAAATGAAATGTGTTTTTATGTTTAATTGAATAAGTAATAAGAATAATAATTATAATTTTATATCGTAATTATTTTATAATTGTAAATGTACATACCCCCACAGAAGATAAAGATAACAAGATCAAGGATGAGTTCTATGAAGAATTAGAATGCTTATTTGATAGCCTTTCACGATATCATATGAAAATTGTCTTAGGATATTTTAATGCAAAAGTGGGTCGGGAAGATATATTCAAACCAACAATAGGCAAATTCAGTCTTCATGAAGATAGTAACGACAACGGGGTTAGATTAGTTACATTTGCCACATCGAAGAATCTCATTGTTAAGAGCACAACATTTCAGCATAAGGATATTCATAAATACACCTGGACGTCCCTAGATGGAGAAACTCGGAACCAGATAGATCATGTATTAGTGGATAAACGCTGGCATAGTAGCATCATCGATGTTAGATCAGTTAGAGGGACAGACTGCAATTCGGATCATCATCTGGTCAGAGTGAAAATCAGACAATGGCTATCGCTTATGAGAGGAGCACGCGAAAGATGATTCTGTAATATTTTAATTAAAAACCTTGAAAATGATTAAATGCGGCAAGAATACCAAATCAAAATTGCTAATAGATTTGAAGGACTGGAATCTTCAGATGACAATGTGGCAAACGAAGAAGAAACTGATATAAATAAAGAATGGGAGGCTATAAGAGATAGTATTAAATTGTCAGCATCAGAAAGCATTGGTTGTTTAAAAAAGAGGCAAAACAAGAAATGGTTTGATGAGGAATGTGCCGACATTGTAAAGAAAAGAAAGCTAGCAAAAATGAAATGGTTACACGAGCCAAGTGAGGTAAATTTAGAGCAATTGGGTAGTATTAGACGGGAAACCACCAAGTTCCTAAAGAGTAAAAAGAG
The DNA here is from genome assembly GCA_030220185.1 of Diploptera punctata. NCBI lineage: Eukaryota > Metazoa > Arthropoda > Insecta > Blattodea > Blaberidae > Diploptera > Diploptera punctata. The sequence goes on from JASPKZ010003050.1 coordinate 1,396,067, forward strand.
GGAATATTTGAGAGAGAAGATTAATGATCTTGAAATGAATGCAAAAAATAGGAACATTAGATAATTATATCAGGGAATTAGTATAGAGAAGAAGGGGTTTCAGGCTAGAACAAACATAATTCGGAATGAAAATGGGGATATGATTGCAGATTCCAGGAGTATATTAAATAGATGGAAAAATTACTTTAATCAGCTATTAAATATACATACAGAACAGGACATTGAGGAGCATAATTTACAGACAGCAGAAATGCTAGTCGCAGAGTCAAGTGCATTAGAGGTTGAAATGGCGATTGAAAAATTGAAGATGTATAAAGCATCAGGTTCAGATGAGATCCCAGCAGAACTGATAAAATCGGGGGGAGAAAAATTGATGGACAAGATATGCTGGTTGCTTAGTATGGTTTTAGAAAAAGAAACTCTTCCAGATGAATGGAAGGAATCAATTATCGTACCAATTCATGAGAAAGGAGATAAAACTGATTGCAACAACTACAGGGGCATCTCCTTACTTTCAACTTCGTACAAAATTCTAACAAATATATTAGTAAACAGACTTTCTCCCTATATTGATGACATTCTAGGAGATCATCAATGTGCATTTAGAAGAATCAGATCTACAATAGATCAGATTTTTAGTACAAGACAGATCGCACACACTATTGAGACAAAAGAGAAGACTAGATAACAATGAACTACATGGTCTTAATAAGAAGCCAGATATAATAAGAACAGTTAAGTCTCGTAGACTGCAATGGGCAGGACATGTTGCACGTATGGGGAATGAAAGACTTGCATGGAAGCTTCTTGTAGGAAAGCCAGAGGAAAAACGCCCAGTTGGTAGACCAAGAATGATGTGGGAGAATAACATTAACTATGATTTGAGGGAGGTAGATAATATAGGGAATGATTGGAAAACATTATCTAAGGATAGGGATGTATGGAGAGCTTATATCCGCGCGGCCATAGTGCCAGTGAGTAAGTAAGTAAGTAAGTATTTATTTTAGATACCCCGTGCTGATGAACCGGCGTTGTCCGGGAATCTACTTATCCCTATCTTCTTGGCACCAATGAGCTGAAACACAAAAATTGTTATTTTGAGTTATCCATAGAGGTTGTAGAGGGAGTTATCCATATACTCTTGCGGCAGTTTTGTAGAGTTTATTTTTATTAGATATTCAATTCTGAATACATTAATTTGGTTATTTGTTATGGTTTAGGCAGAGTAAGCTATTTAAGCATCCAAAAAGAGACTTATTTTAGTGCACCGATGTCATTTTTTTAAGCCCCAGCCGTATAGTACGTATGGTAACATGTTATATACGTTAATTGTCCCACAAAGTTTCTCTAAATGAAATTTAGACAATTTAACCGTTCAAATCGGTCAAGTAGTTGTTCAGTCCATAAAGGACAGACAGACAAACAGACAGACTCACAGACACTCAGACATATATATCCATCCATAGTAATTCTGCCCGAGGACAGGTCTTTCACTGTAATCGTAGCATTTTTCATGCTGTGCTTGCAGCTTTACTAGGAAATTGTAGATGTGGTAGCTTCCCGTTGCTTTCCACACCGGTGAAGAATGATGATGGTGATGATGATAATGGTAAGGTTGATAATGATGATGGCCATATGATTTCGGGGACCGTTTGGGCCTTAACGTTTTCCTGACATTTGTCTTAGAGGTGAGGAAAAACCCCGATAAAAACCTCACCCAGAAAAACTGTCCCGACCGGGGATCGAACCCGGGCCCGCTGCGTGACTAGGCAGCACGCTACCTCGAGACCACATCGGTGGATATATATAGGCCTATATATATAATAAAGATACCAATTAAGGTGGGATATCAGATTCCCAAATTCTCTCTCTCTCTCTCTCTCTCTCTCTCTCTAAAAAAAAACTTTAGACTTAAAACAGGCCTATATAAAACTGTAATTTTTCCAGTTATTTCATATGGAAGCGAAACATGGACTCTCACTTCAAGGGAGGGGAAAACATTTCGAGTATTTGAGAATAAAGTTCTTACAATGGAAATATGGCGGCTCCGTGGCGCAAGCGGTTAGACGCTCGCTTTTCACCACTGGGGTCCCGAGATCGAGTCTCGGTCACTCCATGTGGGCTTCATGGTGGACGAAACGGAGCTTGGGCAGGTTTTTCTCGTGGTTTCTCCCGTTTTCCCCTGCCACAAATTTCATTCCACCATTTCTCCATACTCATCTCATCCATTTCATTCGTCCGCCCCTGTGACGGTGCGTCAGGAGCGATTGGCTGGCACCCTTGTAGCTCACGGACCTCTAAAAATATAGGGGCTTCATCTCATCTCATCCCTCGATCCGACCCTGAGTTGGACACGAGTTGAGGATATTCATTTACAAGGGAAATATCAACCATTACATAGCGAAACCTGCCTTGACATTTCTCCCAGAGAAGCTTTGTGATGAACCAGGGCGTGTCCAAGAAAAAATATCTGTGGATTTCATCTTCAAATCTAAGCCAGAATCCAGTAGTGGCAAAACACTCTACGAAGCAGATGGACTCTCTGATTGAGTAGAGTTGAGTGAGACGGCAGATTGCGATGGTTATCCAATCCACCAAATCAGGACTTGTATTACTTCCTTATAGTTTAAATGTCCACCGCTGTGGTCTCGAGGTAACGTGCTACCTTGAAACGCAGCGGGCCGGGGTTCGATTCCCTGTCGGGACAGGCTCCTGGGTGAGGTTCTTTTTTCTGCGTTTCTCCTCAACTGTAAGACAAATGTCAGGAAGCTTAGGGCCCAACGGTCCCCGAAAATCATCCGGTCATCATCATCCTTATCATTATCATCATCATACTTCACCGGAAATCAACGGGAAGCTACCACACCTATAATTCCCTAGTAAAGCTCAAAGCATAGCATGAAAATGCTATGATTGCAGTGAAAGAGCTTGCCCTTGGGCAGAATTACTATGGATGGATGAATAGTTTAAGTGAGAGATTTTGCGCTGGAATTTTAGTGTTTTGTAGTTAAAAACTATTTTTTGACACGGTCTTGGTACATCACAAAGCTTTCCTGGGATTTGGCATGCAATGGTTGTTAGGAAAATGTTTGGACCAAAGAGAGACGAATAGATAGATGAATGGAGAAAAAAGACTACACATCTGTGAGCTACCATCATATTTAAGGAAACCCAGATATTATTATTATTTTTTAATGCCCCTGGTTGTCCTTTTGGACATTTCTGGTGTTCTCTCCTGGCATTGGCGTAATTGTAACTCACTTCTGAGGCTGGGGCGCCTGGAAGGCGGGGTTACGTTACCCCGACGATATATGACGGGTGATGATGATGATAGTGGTGCGCCAGGAGAGTCCTTAATCCTAAGCTTATTCTAAGATCAATATGAATGATGATGATTGCGATGGACATATGATGCTCGGGGACCGTTTGGGCCTTAAAGTTTCCTGATATTTGTCTTATGGGTGAGGAAATACCCCGATAAGAACCTCGCCCAAGAAACTGTCCCGACCGGGACTCGAACCTGGGCCCGCTGTGTGACATGGCAGCACGCTACCTCGAGACCACAGCGGTGTACGGAAACCCAAATATAATAAGAATAGTCAAGTATCTTATGCTGCGGTGGACAGGACATGTGGTAGGAATATGTAATGAAAGAGGGGCATTGAAACTCCTTGTAGGAAAACCAGAGGGAAACTACCGTATAGTTAGAGATGGGAGAATAATAGTAACCATGATTTGAGGGAGGTAAATTATACAGGGGATGATTGGAAAATATTAGTTCAGGATAGGAATATATAGAGAGCTTATGTTCGCGCGCCCATGAACTTATGGTTTCGATAGTGCCAATTAGTTAGTTGGTTACTTAATTTTAATGGCAAAACATTGTTCTTCTTTTTCATCATCCAGGGATTAAGCCTGTTGGCTTGTTCCGGTTTCATGAAAGCTAGAATTGTTAAAATTATTCAGACCATCTTCTGTGCGGGCGTCCAACATTTCTTCTTCCGTATGGTTTATAACTCAGCAATAATTTTGAAAAATCTTTCTTCTGGCATTCTATCAACATGTTCTTTCTAGACGTTCCTATAGTCAATTATTCGATCTGTAAGTTTGAAAATATTTAGTTCCTTTCTTATATCTCCATTTATTTTCTTATCCAGCAGAGTATATCCTGCTATATTTCTTAAAAAATCTTATCTGAACTGCTTCCAATCTTTGTTCTTGTCTTTTATTGATTGTCCAACATTCTGATTCATACATCAATACAGGAACAGCCATTACTTTATAAAATTTCATTTTTTTTATTTTTAAGGGTTCTTTTATAAGTGCCACGCATTAGATTAAATTTATTTGTTTTATCATTACCGGTAATATCTTCAATTTTGACATATGATAAATTAAACCTACATATTTTTAATTATTCACTTGCTCTAAAATTTTATCATCGATTACTATTTTTGCTCTTAAGGTATCGTGTCCTTTAAATGCTAAAAATTTAGTTTTATTATTTGAAATTTTTAGACTTTAATTTACACTTACTTTTCCAAATTAAAAATAGCTCTTTGTAGATCATTTTCCCAGCTGTAAATCACTACGTGATCATCGGCAAATAATATTGTATCAAATAATTTATTATTAATTTTAAAATATTTATTTAAATTGATCTGCCAATGTAACGTTCTCGTAATTTCGTCCATATATAAATTAAGTAGAGAATATGATAAAGGAAAACATTGTATGATTCAAAATCATTCTTTTATTTTATTTTTGTTGTAAATTTGAAAAAAAATGTTTATTGTAATTAGTTTCCTAGAAACAAAAAATTATTCATTGCTGGCGCATTTTCTTTATAGTATTTTCCAGTCGTGTTATGTACAGGGTTTTAGTTATGGAATTCTCAGATGGACAATAGTTTTGCTATGGCTTACAAAATGGAGTGATAAAATTATAATAAACAATGTTTTGGCATTTTTTAAAATACAAGTGAGATGTCAACAGTTTTTTAGAACTAAATCATGTGCTTAAATAATTAGTGACAAACATGCCCTGGTTTTATTTAAATGTACATAACTTACTTTGAAGTCTGTTAATATTAAATCTGATCAGAAACTGAAACAAGTCTTGATGTAAAAGTTTACCAGTACACTTAAAGTTTATTATTGTATAATTCTGGATAAAGCTAAAGAAACATCATGAGACATAGGTAAGTGAAAAATTACCTTGCTTATAATAGGCCTCTTGATTATCGTAAGCTCTTAGCTAAATCCGAAGGAATGGAAGAGCTACATTTTGAGGCTGTTCTCGTGGAAAGATGAAAACATTACAGATCTTCACCGATCTTATGTAGTAAACTAACTAACTAACTCCCTGGTACTATCGAACCAGTAGGTTCATGGCCGCGTGGACATTAGCTCTCCATACATACCTACCCTGAGCTAATCTTTTCCAATCATTCCCTGTAGGCTATAATCTATTTCCCTCAAATCATACTTATTGTTATTCTCCAACCTCATTCTTGGTCTACCAACTGGGCGTTTTTCTCCTGGTTTTCCTACAAGAAGCTTCCATGCACCTCCTTCATTCCCCATTCGTGCTACATGCCCTGCCCATCTTTTATATCTGGCTTCCTACAAAGACCATGTAGTTCACTGTTATGTAGTTTTCTCCATTCACCTATCTGTACATCTCTCTTTGGTCTAAAAAAGTTCCCAAGAACTTTATTCTCAAATACTCGTAATCTTCTTTCCTCCCTTAAAGTAAGAGTCCATGTTTCGCATTCATATAATATAACAGGTAGAATAATAGTTTTATATTTTTTCAGTTTAACGTTTTTTGAAAGGAGTTGGGACGTCAAAGGTCCCTATATTGCATAATAGCACGCATTTCCAGAATTGAGCCTAGGCCTATGTTTAATTTCTTTGTGCATCTCATTCCTATTTGTGATTACTGTTTCTTGGTATTTGAATTCAGCCACTTCCTTAACATTTTCCTCAGTTGTAATTAGCTGTCCATTTCCATTATATAATGTATTTCTTGTGTAACCTTATTTTTAGTTTTATTGATATTAACTTCCAGTTCCAATTTCTATGTGTTACTCAATAGCGTATCAAGCCAATTACTTAATCGAATTATAGGTTATTATTATTGTTATTATTAACATCATTATTATTATTACAATTTTTATTCAACTTTATATTGTGTAGCCAGTCGATATCTATTATGTATCATTAATCATGTAGATAATTCATAATTGTTATTATATGTATGATTTAACCCTGATGAAGTGGAAGAGAACACCTTACGATCTTAACTCCATAAGTTAAAATAAATAAATAACTAAAATAAAAAGAGATAGATTTCTCCACTGTTCTCGACTGAATGGAATTACAAACATGCACAATACGATCCTGCATATTCTCTGGAGTTGTCGGAATATCTCGAGAGACAGTATCTTTATTAACTCCCCAAAGAAAAGGTCCAATCGAGTAAGATCAAGAGATTGAGTGGGAAATGAACTGCCCCTCCACGACCTGTCCATTGTTTCCATTAATTAGGTACTGTTTACTAAAATTGCATATTATTATACATTTTTGAACAGGTCCTGTCGTGATAAATTAAATAGTATATGTTGTATATTTAGTATATTTAATTAAATTTATTTATTGCGAAAACTATATGTTTAGAGAAAGAGTAATGTGGGCTTTGGGGAAAATGAAAGACACGATAAATCAACAAACATTGTTGTTATATTCATCATTAAAGTGTATTTTACGTTTTGTTGAACCTGTATTTTAAGTTTTGATAGCGTATTTTGTGTTTTGTTAGAATATAAAGTATAGATTTTGTTGCCTAGTAACTATGAACTAAAGCGTCACTGTTTCTTATAGCAGTCTGTTCGTAGAATCTGTAGAGAAGCCATCTACGCAGGAGGCGGACAAAAATTCACGGCCAATGAGGAAGGAGAACAGATCACATGACATTACTCATTTCGCTTTTGAGCTTCAAGCGAGAAAAATGTTTCATCGGAAAGCTGGCGAATTTCTCTACACATTCGACGGACAGACTATACTAAACAAAATAACAATAATTAATTCGCTTTATTTATTCAATAATTTGTCGACATTTGAATCTCCTTGTGTGAGATCACTTTCAAGGCGTTTGACATTTCCAGTTATCCGTTTTGTATGGTATATATGTAGTACAAAATGGATAACTGGAAATGTCAAATGTCTTGAAAATGGTCTCACACAAGGAGATTAAAACATCGACAAATTACTGGATAAACTGATTGTTTGACTGAGATAAAGAATTAATTATTGATATTATTATTAATTACTCTCAGGAAATAATATAAAACATAGTTGAATGCAGGCTTTCACGGCCGGTAATCATAATGTTGAGTGATTCCGGGTTATGTGGCCGTGGTCCATAGTTGGTGTTGATACCAGACGTTTCGCCCTCAACTGCGGAGGGCATCTTCAGTGGCGAGTGCTTCTAGGCGTGTTTCCTGATCGGAAGATTAGATCTAATCTTCCGATCAGGAAACACGCCTAGAAGCACTCGCCACTGAAGATGCCCTCCGCAGTTGAGGGCGAAACGTCTGGTATCAACACCAACTATGGACCACGGCCACATAACCCGGAATCGCTCAACATTATTAATATAAAACATATTCAATAAATATGTGTAGGTCTATATATTCCCTAGTGTTATCTACATAAAGTCCGGCCTCTACTTATACAGAATCTAGTGTTGCCTTACTTAGATTATTGTGACCCTATGACTTGTCGCAGAGACTGCAACATGTTCATAATGTTTGCGTTAGATTAATTTTCAATATACGCCGTTATGATAATATTTCCGAACACTTCAATAACCTCTCTTGGCTCCGTCTTATATTACTGACAGACGTAAATTGCACTCTCTTCACTTCTTTTCAAGCTTCTGAATTCCTACACTCCTACTTATCTGGCGTCCAGATTTGAGAAGTTATCCTCTTACCACAATATTGACACTAGGTCACAAGATAAGAGTCTGCTAACAATCCCTTTTCATAGCGCTTCCTCTTATTCTACTTCTTTCACAGCGGCCTCTTCCCGCTCCTGGAATATCCTTCCTCAAGAGATCAGGGGTTGCCGCACACTTGGCACTTTTAAGTCATGCTTATACGGTTACCTGTTGTCTAATAATTAATTTTTCTGTATTTATTTAAAATTTATTCTATGTCATTAAATTTTTCTCGTTTTTTTCTATCTTGTACATGTTATTTTGTACCGCGCCGTAGCCGAGTGGTTAAGGCAAAAAGCCTTGGCGCATAGCTACGGGACTAACGCTGGTTCGAGTCCCCATGGAGGAAGACATTTTCTCGTGGAATTTCGGCCAGTATGGGACCGGTGCCCACCCAGCATCGTGGGGCATTTGGGTAGCTACAATAAGTGGCGACTCCAGGTTCAGAAGACCAGTTATCCCGGCTGGGGACCCAAAATGCTGACCACATTTCACCCCTACACTGGCTCGATGATCATCTACCTCTTTGATTAACACATGTGGATGTGAGGCCAGCATCCGGCTGGTAGGCCAAGGGTCTTCTAGGCCTGTCGCGCTCGAGCTTTTTTAAATGTTATATTTAATTCGTTAAATCTAGAGTAAATCAAAATACATTATAAATAATACTTTTATTCTATATATAACATGTAATCGTTTGTGTTTATTGTAATTTAAATGTAAGACAATTTTTTGTATATTTTAAAACCTGGTTGAGTGGTAGACAAGGCCTTAACTCTACCAGGTAAAATCAAGTTATTATTATTATTATTATTATTATTATTATTATTATTATTATCTCTATTAGGTTTTTTAGCATTGCAATTGTTTTCTGATGGGAGGGAGCTGGCTTACCGCATCAACCCCCAACCTGGAGGACCAGGGACTTTTTTTTCAGGTGTCCATCCTTAGATCAGTTGCTTTCACTACAGCTAAGAGCCTGATCTGCCTTTAGGAAGAATTTGACAGAAAAGATATGATGAAATGATCCCCTCGGCCTCGAATACTCTGATACCATCGGGGTCGGAAAACAACAAGTGTTCAGTCCAGAGAGACTGGATAGGAAAGATAAAAAAGAGATATGGTATGGAAGTGTAAGTAATACCATATCGGTCAATATCTCACCCTGCTGACCAGTGCAATTGGTGAAAATGAAATATTGAAGACACTATTTTAGATTATATTAAAACTCAGCAATTAAGATGGTACGGACATGTCCAGCGAATGGAAGAGGATCGACTACCAAAATCTGTTTTGGAATGGAAACCTGAGGGAAGACGAAGCAGAGGAAGACCTAAAACCTCCTGGAGTCAGGGAATATGTTTATATATGAAGGAGAATCATCTACAACCAGGAGATTGGATGGACCGACAAAACTGGCTATTAGGAATCGGACGATGTCAAAGACATTAATCAACCGACGATCTATCTATCTATCTATTATTATTATTATTATTATTATTATTATTATTACTTATATTGTATCGAAAATGAATTTTATTTTAACTTGCAGCATGTTGGTATTAATGTTATCTGGCATTCTGTTAATGCCAGTAGCTGCTCCACAGAAGACTGCCTGGTGTTACTCTGATGAAACCAATCCCTACTTCCAATTCTCGACCTATACAGCTTATGAGGATGTGTACGGGAATGAAACAAAACCTGTTGTGATACAGAGTAAGTTATAAATAGTCTATACATATTATATATAGCTAATACACGGCGTGCGTTGTTGCTGAGCCTAAATTAATGAAATATTGAAGGTTAATTAATTGTATGGTATACGCTGAGTCGAACCAAATCTGGCGGTTGCTAGTCAGTTTTTAATTTCGGATTCAGATAAACCTCCACTTTTATTCGTCGGATTTCGCTTATTTGAGGATAATACCTACCTTGGTTAATTTTAATAGGATATACTGAGTTTCGTTGTGAAACATCGAAAATTGTGACCCCCTATAGCGATTTTTAAATTTTCACTTCAGGTGAACTCCTACACCTAGTGGTTTTAGAGAGTCCAATTGTGAATCTAAACCATCCAGGGATCCACTCAAACGACGCACAAAAATGTCATCAAAATCGGTCCAGTCGTCTAAATATCGGATTTCAGATAAACCTCCACTTCTAATTGTCGTATTTCGCTTTGAAAGCTGTATACAGACAGCTTCAGAGGAAACAATAGGGTACAAAGAGAGCAAGAATATTAAGAAACCTTGAGTCACAGAAAAAAATGTTAGAGAAGATGGAAGAAAGAAGAAAATGGAAAAGCAGCAATACAGAAGAAGCCAAAAGAAACTACAGGAAACTAAACAACGAACTTAGAAGAGAAACTGACAAGGCAACGGAAGAATAGGTAAATCAGAAATGTGAAGAACTAGAGAATCTGGAGAGGAAATGAAAATATGATTTAATGTACCAGGAAGTTAAATGCTTGGACTATGTAAAGAAGAGCAGCAAAACTATGTGGCTGCTTGAGAACGAAAATAATGAATAACAGACAAGCAGGGAATTACGAATGCATGGGAGAAATATGTAGAATGAGATAAGAAATCGCCCGGCTAACTTGGATATACAAAATGAGGGAGACGTGTCAGAAGATGAAAAAGGATTTTCAATTCTGAAGGAATAAGTTGAACTAGCAATTAAGGAAATGAAAAATGGGGAAGCAACAGGGGTAGATGGACTCCTCATTGAATTGGTTAAATTCTTTGATTGAAGCAAAAAGATATATAAAGAAGGCGAATGGCCCGAAGAATTAACTGAGACAGTGTTAATACCAATACCGAAGAAAAACAATGCAAAGAAATGTAAGGAGTTCAGGACTATCAGCTTGATATCACACTCTGCAAAGATTCTCCTGCGGATACTGAATCGACATTTACGTTCTACGATTGAAAGCGAATTTGAAGAAGAACAGTTTGGCTTTAGGAAGGGAAACGGTACAAGAGATGCAATTGGATTGTTACGATTAATAGGAAAAAGATAAAGACGTTTATGCAGTATTTGTTGACCTGGAAAAGGCTTTTGACAGAGTGAATTGGAATAAACTCATGAGGATCTTGAAGAACTGGAAGGAGAGGAGGCTCATAAGTAATCTTTATATGAAACAGCGAATAAAAGTGAAGATAGGAGAAGAAATGTCAGACGGAAGAGAAATTGGAAGGGGGTACGACAAGGATGTCCTCTATCATGTACTCTTTTCAACATCTACCTGGAAGACGTAATGAAGAACTGTTTCAGGAATATGGGAGGCGTAAACATGGGAGGAAGAAGAATTAAGTGCATATGATTTGCTGACTATATGGTTGTGTTAGCAGAAGATGCAATAACAATGAGGAACATGCTGATGGAGCTAAATGACAAGTGCGAGGATTACGGAATGAAGATAAATAAAAATAAGACGAAGGCCATGATTATAGGAAGGAAACCAAGAAAGATAAACATGAGGATTAAAGATGAGGCCATTGAAGCAAGTGGAGAGCTTCAAATACTTGGGTTGTAGGAACATGCTGATTGATCTAAATGACAAGTGCGAGGATTATGGAATGAAGATAAATATAAATAAGACGAAGGCCATGATTATAGGAAGGAAACCAAGAAAGATAAACACGAAGATTAAAGATGAGGCCATTTGGCAAGTGGAGAGCTTCAAATACTTGGGTTGTACTATCAGTAGTAACATGAACTGCGGCCAAGAAGTAAAGCAGAGAATAACAATGGCAAAAGAAGCTTTTAACAAGAAGAGAAGCCAATTTCTGCGGTCCTTTGGCAAAAGAATTACGGAACAGCTAGTGAAGTGCTTTGTGTGGAGTGTAGCATTGTATGGTGCAGAGACTTGGACGTTACGGTGGAATGAGGAAAAGCGACTGGAAGCTTTTGAGACGTGGATATGAAGAAGGATGGAACGTATAAAATGGACAGACAAAATAAAAAATAAAGATGTACTCAACAGAGTGGGTGAAGGAAGAACAATGCTGGAACTGATAAAGAAGAAGAAAAGAAATTGGATTGGTCACTGGCTAAGAAGAAACTGCCTGTTGATGGATGCCTAGAAGGAAGAAATCTCCGCACATTGCATAATAAAATAAACGAAGTGAGTAACATACGGTCAGCAGAAATCCTAGTCGCAGAACCAACTGCATTAGAGGTTGAAATGGTGATAGAAAAAATTGAAGATGTATAAAGTATCAGGTTCAGATGAGATCCCAGAAGAACTGACAAAATCAGAGGGAGAAAAATTGATGGACAAGATACGCCAGTTGCTTAATATGATTTGGAATAAAGACGCTCTTCCAGATGAATGAAAAGAATCGATTATCGTACCAATTTATAGGAAAGGAGATAAAACTGATTGCATCAACTATAGGGACATTTCATTACTTTCAACCTTGTACAAAATCCTAACAAATATATTAGTAAGCAGACTTACTCCTTATATTGATGACATTCTAGGAGATCATCAATGTGCATTTAGAAAAAACAGTCTACAACAAATCAGATTTTTAGCTTAAAACAGATATAAGAAAAGAAATGGGAATAACTGGTACTGTACATCAACTATATGTAAACTTCAAAAAAGCATATGATTCAATTAAGCGGGAGAAGTTATATAATACCCTGCTAGAGTTCGGAATTCCTAAAAAGTTAGTTAGACTTATACGAATGTGTCTAAATGGCACAAAGAGCAGGGTGCGTGTAGGCAAATAGTTTTCGGATACTTTTGAAATCCACAATGGGTTGAAGCAAGGAGATGCACTATCTCCTCTACTATTTAATTTTCTACTAGATCATGCCATTAAATCTTTAGAGAATGAGGAAGGCTTACAACTCAATGGTATTAATAAGCTGTTAGTTTATGCTGATGATGTAGTACTATTGACCGATACCGAGGAAAATACTAAAGATCAACACGCACACACTACTGAGTAACACTAAGAAATTGGGACTGGAAGTAAATATCAATAAAACTAAATATATGGTCATACATAGAAATAGATTACACAATGGAAACGGACCGCTAATGACAAACGAGGGAAATTTTGAGGAGGTGGCAGAATTCAAATACCTTTGAACAATAATCACAAACAGGAATGAGATGCACAAAGAAATTAAACATAGGCTCAATTCTGGAAATGCGTGTTATTATGCATTGCAGAGACTCTTGACTTCCCAACTCCTTACAAAAAACGTTAAACTGAAAATATATAAAACTATTATTCTACCAGTTATATTATATGGATGCGAAACATGGACTCTTACTTTAAGGGAAGAAAAGAAATTACGAGGTTCTTAGGAACATTTTTGGACCAAAGAGAGATGAAAAGACAGGTGAATGGACTGCATAACAGTGAATGACATGTTCTTTATAGGAAGCCAGATATAATGGGAATAGTTAAGTCTCATAGACTGCGATGGGCAGGACATGTAGCACGAGTGGGGAATGAAAGAGGTGCACGGAAGCTTCTTGTAGGAAAGCCAGAAGGAAAACGCCCAGTTGGTAGACCAAGAATGAGGTGGGAGAATAACATTAACTATGATTTGAGGGAAGTAAATTATACAGGGGATGATTGGAAAACATTAGCTCAGGATAGGGATGTATGGAGAGCTTATGTCCGCGCGGCCATGAACCTACGGGTTCGATAGTGTCAGTTAGTTAGTTAAGAGTAACATACTGTTAGCCCTGTGGAGAAATAAAACAAAAACACCAAAAACATTTAAATAACTTAATGAAACCATTTGGTCAACGGAAAGAAAGCTAGAGGCAGAAAAAGACGTCAGATGATAAACAAAATAAATGGTTTGTATGCGGATACAAAAAGGAAAGCGGAGTTAAGAAAAGAGTGGAGTCTGCTGAGTCTGCTGCTCTTGGGCAGAGCACTGTGAATGAAACATCCATCCATCCATAGTACTTCTGCATAGTACTTCTGCCCGAGGGCAGGTCCTTCATGCTATGCTTGCAGCTTTACTAGGGAATTGGAGGTGTGGTAGCTTCCCGTTGCTTTCCACACCGGTGAAGGATGATGATGATGATGATAATGATAAAGATGATGATGATGGCTATAAGATTTCGGGGACCGTTTGGGCCTTAAAGTTTTCCTGACATTTGTCTTACAAGTGAGGAAAACCCCGATAAAAACCTCACCCAGAAAAACTGCCCCGACCGGGGATCGAACCCGCGCCCGCTGCGTGACAAGGCAGCACGCTGCCCCGAGACCACAGCGGTGGACATGAACGAAATATATATATATATAGACTCACTCTTTCCTTAACTCAGCTTTCCTTTTTGTATCCGCATACAAATCATTTATTTTGTTTATCATTTGAGGTCTTTTTCTGCCTCTAACTTTCTTGTATATATATATATATATATATATATATATATATATATATATATGTTGAGAAAACAAGTTATAACGGCTGGGGACCCGACATGCTGACCACATGTCACCCCCCTACACTGGTTGTAAGATCGTGTACTTCTGTGATTAACTAATGTGAATGTGAGGCCAGCAGCCGGCTAGCATGCCAAGGGTCTTCTAAGCCTGTCGCGCCATGGAGTTTTTAGTTTATCGAACTCGGAGGTTAAATGACCACATTTACATAGGCTCTCCATACTTCCCTATCCTTAGCTAATGTTTTCCAATCATCCCCTGTATAATTCACCTTCTTCAAATAATTTGTATTATTATTCTCCTACTTCTTTCCTGGCTGACCTACTGTGCGCTTAATCTACTTGTTTCCCCACAAGAAGTTTCCGTGCCTTTCTTTCATTCCCTGTTCGTCCCACATGCCCTGACCATCGCAATCTACGAGACTTGATTCTTCTTATTACATCTGGTTTTCCATAAAGATAATGTAGCTCATTGTAGTCTTTTCCATTCGCTCGTTTGTCATCTCTCTTTGCTCCAAAAAAAAATGTAAGAACTGTACTACCATATTATCAAATATTCGTACTCTTTTCTCCTCTCTTAAAATAAGAGTCCATATTTCGCATCCATATAACTGGAAGAATGACAGTTTTGTGTAATTTTGATTTAACATTTTTTAATGAAGTTGAAAAGACAAGAGTTCCTGTAATGGAATTGCAGTAATTCCTGAAACAATTCTACTTGTGATTCATCATTCTACTTGCAATTCGGAGGAGGCTGAGGAGAGACGACTATGCAACTGCCAGCAATTCCACAAGTGGACAACGATCTCAGGATGACTATGTAGAGATTGTTATAAAATGACTTTTTAATTGTGTATTTTAGTTGCAATTTAATAGTACATTTTTTCTTAATAATTGTAGATACATTGTATTCACGTTAAAATTTGTATCTATTAGGTTCAAATTACAATGCGAATTAATTTCGCTACACACACACGCACACAAACACACATACACGCACACGCACACACACACACACACATATATGTGTGTGTGTATTTTGTGGAAAGCAACGGGAAGCCACCACACCTATAATTCCCTAGTAAAGCTGCAAATATAGCATGAAAATGCTATGATTGCAGTGAAAGACCTGCCTTCGGGCAGAGTTAATATGGATATATATATATATATATATATGTGTGTGTGTGTGTGTGTTATATGTTATATTATCATTTATGTATAAATTGTAATCTGGAAAAGTCCTAATAGCGTGCGTTTCTAGAGTTGAGCCTCTGTCTAATTTAATAATAGCGTGCACTTCCAAAATTGAGCCTCTGTTTAATTTAATTAAATTTATTTATTTTTTGCACCTCATTCCTATTTGTAATTATTCTTCCTATGTGTAGGAATTCAGCCATCTCGTTGCTGAGATGGTATGAAGCGCGTAATGAGACACGGGGTCGATTATTTGAACATCTATTGCAATTACATGACTTTCAATAAAATATTTTTTTCTGCCCGCATAATTGTTTGCATTCAATTGCGAATTTTACGGGCGAGCACTTTCACCTGCGCATAACTAAGAAAAAAAAACAAGTGCTTCAGAGTTTTGTCATTCAGGGTAAATTTAATAAACGAGTGCTACTTTGATAACCAAAATTGAGTGGTCTAATCGAACTCCCGCCGTAGATTTTTGAACGCTGTTTTTCCTTTTGTGTTGGCATCCCTCTTATCCCCATATTAAGATGAATTTTTAAGTGTAGCGAGGGAAGTAAATGTTTCAATCTTTCATTATTCGAGAAACGTTCATTGCATTTGAATCGTGTTTAACTGCGTAAAATCTGTTTCACCTCTTCAATATTCTATGAAAATTCAAAATGGACGACGGTTACAACGTAATAAATAGGCTATTTCCACTTCTTTAGTTTTTTACATTAAAAATACATTCATAATCATTATTTTCTGGGCCTAAATATCATTAATATCAATTTCTACAAACATTCCGTGCATTAAAATTGTCTTCAATTGCGTACGTAAATTAGCATTATTATACACTCCCACCGGGACTTTTGTAGACCCTAAAAACTTAAGCAATAGCAATGTGAGTATAATTACATACCGTAGATATTTGTACAGGCATCTTCGAATTCAGTTTGAGACATTTTTATAGTAATTTGTCATTCATTTAGAGGTTAAAGTGTTGACGTCAGTTTACTTTGTTTTTTGGCTCAAGTTTAGAATACCTTTACCTATGGTAAGATTTTCCATACTGTTCTTGTTCTACTGTTGCTCCGCGTACTTTTCTGACTATATTAACATTTGGTACTATTTTAAATGTTTTACAACTATATTTATAACATTTTTTTACACTTATTGAATATTTATGTATGCAACGATTTTTTCAAAATTCTGCAGAATTGTGTGCATGCGCGAACACTTAAAAACATTTCCGCTAGATAGTGGAGATATGTGAAATCAGAATGACCAGAATTCAAAAATATATTTTAAAAAATGGATGTTCATTTACATTATTTTGTTACGTTCCAATGGGATAAGTTAGTGTACGTCAGATTAGTTTATACATCATTAAATAATATGAACGTAATTTAAATAATATGAATGTAACTTATTTTGTGAGGTTAGGAAGGGGGAAGTTGGTGTACATCCATTTCTTACAAATGTTTGGGAATTTATTGCGAAGGTTGGTCATACTGATTTCACAGATGTTTGCCATATAAGTGGAAGTTTCTTTAAGCATTTACACATTAAGACTATGATTCTTTAGAACATAGAAAAATTCTTGGTAGAGGTAAATAAAATCAATTGATAACTTGAAAAATAATAAAGCACCTAGAAAGAATTGAATTTAATCACAATTTCTCAAGAGTGGAACTAATGAATTAATGCAAGTGATTCAAGAATTGATTGGATGCAGGAATCAATTCCTGATGATTGAAAAGTAGAAGTCATCTGCCATTACACAAAAAGGAGATCGAATGATCTGCAATAATTACAGAGGCATAACATTATTAAGTACTACTTACAAGATATTTTTCAAAATATCTATTTATTTAAATGCCATGGCGTTTGATACTTGTCATTAGCCAACAATGACTGGAGAAAACAAACAATAATAATAACAATAATAAGAGAGATTATAAAAGGTCCATCATCTTTTCCCTGGCTTCCAAGTATCTGTCCACAAAATTGATGGTTTTTAGGGATGGCCAAGTTCGTATGTGATCAGCATCCATAGTGTTTCAGAGGATACATTGTTGAGTTGGTAGAAGATCGGGGCGATGAAGGTGTTTACCTGGGCAGTTATGTCCTGTTGCAGTAAGGAATGATGCAATATTTTCCAAAATATAACAGTTTACTATCTTATTCAGAAAAGGTCGTAGGGAACTATCAAGCTGGCTTCAAAACTGGAAAATCTATGACTGATCAAATTTTTTACTTTAAGACAAATCATTGAAAAAATATATGAACAAAATATTGAAACCCATCTGTTTATTGAATTCTCAACAGCATACGATAGCATCAATAGAGCTGGGCTTTACAATGCGATGATTGAGTTGAAAATTCCTATAAACTAGTGGGACTAGTTAAAGGCCTGCATAGACGACAGCCAGTCTCAAATAAAACTCCAATCTAATCTATCGGAATCATTTAAAATAACAAATGTACTTAAACAAGGTGACTCACTAGCCTGTCTTTATTTTAATTGCCCTAGAAAAAAATTAAAGATGCTGATATACAAACTAGAAGTACAATACTCTATAAATCAACTTAAATATTAGCTTATGCCGATGACATAGACATAATTGGTAGATCAGAGAAAGATATCAAGAGAACCTTCTTGGCACTAAAATTAGCAGCTAAGAAAATGATGTTGAAAATAAATGAAGAAAAAACTATTTGAAGAGAAAAATATACTAAATATAATAATAATAATAATAATAATAATAATAATAATAATAATAATAATAATAATAATAATAATAATAATAATAATAATAATAATAATAATAATACTTTATTTATTCTGGCAGAGTGAAGGCCATAAGGCCCTCTCTTCCACTCAACCAGCACAAATACAAATAAATATTCGACAAATATAGATATACACTGTACTAATTATAAACAGTTAAAGATACAATAAATGTAGCAATGTAAATGTCATGTACAAACAACATTTCATAGGGTAATAACAATAATGATACGATAATAATAATAATAATAATAATAATAATAATAATATAAATATGATACATTATACGGGAAACACCAATTAATATATATATCTTACACTGGATAATAATGAAGTCGAGTTTAGAGCAAATATAAATTTAGATTTCTTTTAAAAGATGTCAATGTCCGGCAGCCCCTTATTTCTTGTGGTAGGGAATTCCAGTTGCGAGAAGTGGAGATGGTATATGACATGGAGTGATGTGATGTCCTATGTTGCGGTATATTAAGTAAGAGACTATGTTGTGATCTTGTGTTTAAGTTATGGTTTGAGGATAGATACTGGAAACGGGATGATAAATAATTGGGAATCGAGGTATGTAGGATCTTAAATAGGAGAATTAGACAGTGCGATTTTCTTCTCTCTTTTAGATGTAGCCATGACAATTCGTGGAATAATGGAGAAATGTGATCGTATTTTCGAACATTAAATATGAATCTGATACACATATTATGGACACGCTGCAGTTTGTCCGACAACCCGTCACTTATGTCAGTTAGTAGAACGTCACAGTAGTCAAAATGCGGCATCACTAAAGTTTGGATTAAAATTCTTTTAAGAGTATAATGATTATTGGTAACAGGAAACAAAAAAGAGATCTAACACAAATTGCCAATATAAATATTAATCAGTAAATTTCAGAGGGTTTCTAATTTTGTGTATCTTGGTTCTCTTATTAATGATACAAACAACATCAGTGATGAAATTAAAAAGAGGATTCAAAATGTCAATTAAGTTACTTTGGATTATTGAGATACTTTAAGTCAAGGCTTCTTATAAGAGAAACAAAATCTACATAAAACTCTGATAAAACCAATGTTAGTATATGAAGTAAAATATGGTAATGGTCAATGGAAAATATGATAAAACAAAAAATTGTATGACAAATACAATGAACCTGATCCTGTCACTTTTATTAAATTTAAAGAAATTGGAATGGGCTGGGCATGTATAAAGGCTCTCAACAGACAGAGCACCAAAAAAGTGCTTACAGCAAGTTTTGTGGGAAATAGATGAGTTGGAAGACAGAAAAAGCAATGGGAGGATGGTATTAAGGAAGATGCTGCAAACCTACTTAAGTGTCGCAACTGGAGGCTTGCTACGCAAAATGGAAATGATTGGAAGTAGAAGGTAAGGGAGACCAAAGCTGGAATTTGAGCCAATCAGCAATTGGATGGATGGAGTAAAAATATGGACTTTGTCCAAGACCAATATGTCAAGATTGAGTTCATTTAAAAAGAAGATATTCAGAAAAAGTACTGGTATGGCCCAATATGTGACAAAGGAGAATGGCATATAAGATATAACTCTGAGCTCTATCGGTTACATCAATTAAAGTTTCAAGATTGCGATGGGCAGGGCACATACAAAGAATGATTGAACATGAGATACCTAAGAAAAATCATGGAATATAAATTTGAAGGAAAAAAAGAATGTAAAATGACTGAGATTTTGTTGGATGTAATTTTGTAGGATATGAAGAAGCTGAGAATTGAGGGATAGTGACTGGTTGCTACAGACAGAGATGCCTGGAAGAGGGTTCTGAGGGAAGCCAAGGCTTGAATCAGGCTGTAGTGCTGCTGATGTTAAGGAAGATAGATAGAAAGTATATGTCATGACTATGAGAGGCTGCCAATTTTGGCACTAGCATCAAAGAAGTTTAGAATTAAGAGTATATAGTCATGGAACTTCATATAACAAATACAAGGGGTTACTGCAGTATCTGGCATTTATGAACACATTCACTGTTTCTCGCATGTGGTAAGTAATACCTCACTAAAAACATGTTCAGTAGAATTTGTTTAGAAAATGGAATTGGGAAGTACTCGAACATCCACCAAATTCACCAGACATGACTCCTTGTGACTATAACTTATTCTCAAAAATCAAAAAAACCTCAACAGGGCATTCAATTTTAATCAAGTGTTGATATCCAGGAAACTCTATATTGATCGGTTGAGAGAGATATCCAGAAATGGTGCTGCAGATGGAGTGTACTGTCTTCCAAGCATTTTGGCAACATATAGTTGACTTGGCAGGAGACTATAAATGAACTTAATATTTAAAGGAAGTGATACTGCGAGGTTTATTTTAATTAATAGAAAGTTAGAATTTGAATGACTCTCCTCATAATTGTAGATTTTTTTTTAAGATAATAGTTTTCAATATGCTACATATCATTCATTATCAATTCCTTCTTACTGCCAGTGTCTTCATAAAATCTACAATTATAAGGTGAGACATTAAATTTCTAACATTTCACTAAATGTAAACTGAATAAATTTGTTGTGATTTTATAGCAGTGTTGCCATTACTTATCGAATGTCCTAGTATATGAGTAAATACAGTAATAGATTTAATAAAGAAATGATATTATTTTTAGTCTGATCATCTTACCTCAATATTAATGTTGATTTGTTCTTGAAATGTTTCAAAACAATTCTGTTTTATCGTCAGCTTGTCCAGACAGGTTTGATTTATGTTGCATTATGTTGCACAACCTGGATGTCGATGTCAGCTCCATCCTGTAGTTGGCCAAAGAACCTCCAAACCAGGTTGTGCAACATAATGCAACATAAATCAAACCAGTCTAGACAAGCTGACGATAAAACAGAATTGTTTTGAAACATATTCAAGAACAAATCAACATTAGTATTGAGGTAAGATGATCAGACTAAAAATAATATAATTAAAATAACCTCAAAATATCACTTCCTAAAAATAAAATATTAATAAAGAAAGTTTATTTACAGACTGTCAGCCAGTAGAATTCTGGATGCTTTGTCGACATGGAACCCGATATCCTACTGACGCTATCTATTTACAAATGAAGTCTCTGACAGATTTACGAGAGAGAATAATTGAGAACCATGAAATCTATCACAGTAAGTTTCATTATTTATTTATGTACAATGGCATAACAGCCCAATGTTGAGCCATAGCCTCTCCTTTGTTAGAAATTACTAGACTAAGTTTATTTAGTTATGTTTATTTCTGTACAGATGTCATGAATGGTATGCAGTTAACATATCGACCCAATGAGACATCATTGAAAAGAAAAGTTAATGCCTGAACCTGGATTTGATCCCAAGATCTCTAGCTTTATAAACTAGCATGTGGCTCAATTGCACTTCTACTTACGCTTGATTTTTCAGTTTATTATTGTAAACTATAGCTCTTCTTCTGTTTTTACTAACATTATCTAATATTTTAAACTTTTTCAAACAATTTTTATAACGTCATCTTCTTCCTTCCAAGTATTAGGCCAAGGCCTGTTACGATCCTATAGAAAATTTTCCCTCCAGCGTTTCATAGGACGGCCCAGTGATCTTCGTCCTCTTGGTATATAATTATAAACAGCTTTGGGGATTCGATTTGAACTCATTCTTTAAAGATGGTGTTTCCAATTTAGTTGGCACTGTTTAATATATTCCAAAATTGGCGTAGTCTTCAATTCTTTTAAGATATCGGTGTTCCTTTTCCGATCCCATCTGGCATAACCCGCTGTTCTGCGCATGAATCTCATTTCATAAGCCGTTATTCTGCTTTCATGTTGTCTTTTTAGTGTCCATGCTTCACTACCATAGGTCAACACTGGTCTAGCCAAAGTGTTATATAAACGTAATCTGGCGTTTTTTTTTGTATAAGGGATGGTTTCATAACTTGATTAATAATTCCCAAACTTTTATTATAACTAGTAATTTTTTCAGGGATATCCTATTCATCCCAGATTGAGAGATAATACCAAGATATTTAAACTGATATTAAACAATTTTGAAATATTTATTTAAATACGCAAATCACAATATTATGACACTGTTAGACAATATTGTGATGTTAACTGCTATTTTCTCCACAGAGTATATTACTTAGTGTATGATTTTCTGTTGCTGTTTTGAGTTATCACTGGTTGGATCAGCGTTAGTGAGTGATAAGTAAGTGTATACCCATTTTTAATAAACGTTTGGTAATTTTAATATTACTAATATATTTTTTTAACATAGATTTGGAGATTTATTGCAAAGATTGGTCATTCAATTTTATAGCGACGGATAGTAATAGAGGTTGATAATCAATATGTGGTTGGATTGTGGGTTATCTCTAGCTCTATAAACTCTGGCGCATGCGCACTGTTGTTCTATAGGACTTTGAAAATATTTCACACAAGTTTAAGTGCAGATTTTCCCTAGCATGCTATCCATTACACTGTCTAGGGCTCCAAATGCAAATATTAATTGAATAGGTGTAAACCATAACAATATAAATTACATTTTTGAGTGTAACCATATAATATTATTGGGTCCTACTTTTGAATGGTTGAGAGTTGCAAGTGTATGCTGTTGTCTGGCGATGGATGAACACAACTCTTCTAATTTTTTTTATACCTACAGTGAATGTTTAAATTAATTTTTCTCTGAGTTATTTAAATGTAACTTATACCATTTTTTTCACCCATCCAATTTTTTATTCTTCATATACAATTCTCAAACATCTAAGGCAGATAGTTATGGCTACCAATGCCATCTGATGCCTTTTAATTCAACAAGTATTTTTAATAAAAAAAATTGCAACTTTTTAGCAGTAAAGCTTAATATTTTGATCTTATATTTCAATTTTAATACTTTCCATTACAGTACAATTATTATTTTGAAAAAAATATTGACTGAACTGGGATTTGAACCCAAGATCTCTAGTTTTGTATGCTAGCGAACTATTCATTGCACTATTATCCAGTATTATTAATTATAATAATATTTTATTTAAGCTGGCAGAGTTAAGGTCATAAGGCTTTCTCTTCCACTCAACAGACGAATAATAAAATTATACAAAAATTACATACTTATTACAATTTTAAAATATAGACTAGACAAAAGACAATGGGGATGTGGTCTAATATTAGCTAATACTAACAAAACATTGAATAAAATAATATATAATAAAATGAATTAAAGCTTCCTATATAACTATTTATAGGTACGAATATACAAAATGCTGAATATAGTTGTTATGTAGTTAACATTTTCTTTCAGTATTGACAAGTATTAAAATTGAATTAATAAATTACAATAGGAAGTAATAATAATAAATAAAATAAATCTGGTACATCTTACTTACTTACTTACTTACTTACTTACTCACTGGCACTATCAAACCCATAGACTCATGGCCGTGCAGACATAAGCTCTCCATACATCCCTATCCTGAGCTAATGCTTTCCAATCATTCCCTGTATAATCTACTTCCCTCAAATCTTAGTTAATATTATTCTCCCACCTCATTCTTGGTCTACCAACTGGGCATTTTCCCTCTGGTTTTCCTACAAGAAGCTTCCATGAACGTCTTTCATTCCCCATATGTTCCACATGTCCTGCCCATCGCAGTCTACGAGACTTAACTGTTCTTACTGTATCTGACTTCCTATAAAGACTATGTAGCTCATCTGGTACATCTTACCTCATAAATATTTGTGTTTTATTTTAAATGTTTCAATATGTTGTCCATATCAAATGAAACACAAATATCTATGAAGTAAGATGTACTAGAAGGCAGAAAATAGAGAAGAATTGGCTGTCAACATCGAGGAGGCACTAGCTAAACCTTAAGAGCAGCATGTCAGTGGAAGAAGATGATGTACCAGATTCAACTTCTTTATTAAAATTTTAATTAATCATCGTTTGATTAATGTCCTTAACATTGTCCGATTCCTAATAGCCAATTTTGTCAGTCCATCCAATCTCTTGGTTGTGTAGATGTTTCTCCTTCATGTATAAATATATTCCCTGACTCCAGGAGGTTTTAGGACTTCTTCTGTCTCATCTTCCCTCAGGTTTCCATTCCAAAACACATTTTGGTAGCCGATCCTCTTCCATTTGCTGGACATGTCCGTACCATCTTAATTGCTGAGTTTTAATATAAACTAAAATAGTGTCTTTAATCTTCATTTTCAACCTTATAACTGAATTTCTAATTTTTTCTCTTGTTGAAATTCTTGCTGCCCTTCATATGAAATCCATTTCCATTGCTAATTTTGTTCTTAATGGCCAAAGTTCTGCTCCACAAGTAATGATGCTTTTAACAATTTTTGTATGATATATAAATTTTATTTTTATTACTTATATTTTTATCCCACAATATTCCATTGAGGCAAGGAATTGAAAATTTTCCTATATTATTTCTTTTAATTATTTCCTCTTCATAACTTCCATTTTTATTTATTTTTATTTCTAAATATGTTATCTCACTACAAGATTTTATTGTTTCTCCAGTCTCTGAAATTAAATTTTGTTCTGGTTCACCAATTGATAAATATTTTGTTTTCTTCATGTTCAAAATTAATCCTCATTTATTATATTCTTATATTAATTTTCTAATCATATATCCTAAATCTTCATACTCTTGTGCAATTAACAATTGATCATCTGCAAAATATAAGTTGTATAAAGTTTTATTGTTTGAAATAGGAATTCTCATGCTTGAACATTTTTTTCCTCCAATTCTTTAATATTTTATGTACATATATTTTAAAATTTATATATAACATTAAAAAAATAATTACAAAGTATATATTTCTTGTTATTTTAAGATTCGTAATTTGATATATATTTTTCTAAAACCAGGAGGAGAACTTTGTAGCAAAGATTTGAGTAATCTGAAAAGATGGAACCTACAAACAGTGTCACCACTGTCAGGAATGTTAACTCCAAATGGACATGAAGGTCTTCACAACTTGGCAAAGCGCTACAAAGCTCGATTCCCTAATCTGCTTAACCAAGCATACAATTCAGATCAATTTGAGGTAAGATAGATACATTATGTTGTAATTTATTTATTAATATATAGATTTTCAATGTTTACACATCTTTCTGTTCCTAAAGTTTGATTTTCCTTCTCCACTCATCCCTATCCACCCACTGTATGTCCTCCAGTCCTCTTATTCTCATTCCAGTTCTTATTTCTTGCATCCCTGAGTTTCAAGGTCTTCCTTTCTTTCTTCTTCCAGGTGAAAACTATTCCAATGTTTTTCTGGGTAACCTTTCTTCTTGCATTCATCATACATGCCCATACCAATTTAACTGCTTGCATCTTATACAGTCTATTATTGAATATTAATTTTTTCTCGTAGTCGTTGTTTCTTAGTTTTTCCAATTTTGAACATCCTGCTACAATCCTCAAGAAATCCATTTCTGTCGACATAAGTTTTTGTCCTAAGTTTTTGTTGGATTTTCATGTTTCAGCTCCATGTGTGACAATATTTCTCATGATTTAACTATGTATTTGTAACTTATTTTTCCTGGTTATATGTCTGTTCCATAGGACACCGTTTATCATTGCTTTATTGCTCTACCTTTATTTATTCTGTTCTTAATATCACTTTCTTGTTTATCCTCTTTATCTAATTTTACTCCCAGATACTCAAATTCTTCACATCCTCTAATATACCCCTTTTCATCTTCTAATATTAAATCTTCAGTTTCTGCTCCTCATCTCACATAAATATTTTTTCTAAATGTATTTTGAGACCTCAATCATCATATTCATCCAATAATTTTCTGATCATAAACTTCATGTCTTCATATTCTTGTACAATTATTATCTGGTCATCTGCAAATCATCATCATCCAGTATCATGGCAGCTGCCGCCATCTTCTGGAAAACCAATGCCATTCCTCTGTCCATCCATTGATCTTCCTCCAACCCTCTGATATCCATAGCTGCTTTTACCCCTTCTATCCAAGTTTCTTCAGTCTTCCTCTCTTCCTCCTTTCCATTGGGATCCATTCCATAACAATTTTAGGCAATATTTGCTCTGGCATTCTTTTGACATGGCCATACCACTGTAATCTTTTATTTTCTACAATGTCTATGATGTCCAGCTCCTCTTGTACATCCATAATTTCCCTTATTTCTTTATTTTGTATTCTATCCATTTAGATTTTCCAGCTGATCTTCTTAAAACATCCATTTATGTACTTATAATTCTTTTCATTTCCCTGGTAGGAATTTGCCAGACTTCAGCACCATATGTTAAAATGCTCTGAATTATGTGTTTGATATATTTGTAATTTTCTATTTTCTGTAATATTTTTGCTCCACCAAGCAGAGTTTAAAACATTTATTGCTTGTTTTGTTTGTGTGATTCTATTTTTAATTTCCACTCTGTTATCGCCTGAATGGTCTAATTTTGTTCCTAAATAAGTGCATTCAATACTAGGTTTTAGTTCTTCTCCATTGTTGAAATTTATATTTTCCATTTCTTCTCCTGTGAACTACTGTCCAAATGGAAAACGGTCACTTGGTTGACCTATGAAAAGATGGCACGAAAACTGCTTTCTCAGGCTGTAACAGTTCTTCTAGGACTAATACCTGGCAGGATGATGATGATGATGATTTCTTCTCCTATACACAGGTATTTAGTTTTCTCAATGCTTATATAAAGTCCCCATTTTTCATATTCTTCTTTTAGTTTTTTAGCTATATATTCTATGTCATCGTGGTCTTGTGCTATTAATACCTGGTCAGCTGCAAATAACAGTGTATTATATCAGTTGATCCATCTCCGATTTGCTGCTCCCATTCCTGAATATTTTTGCTCCAGTTTGACAGTGCTTTATGTATAAATATCTAAAATAATGTGGGTTTGTTGTAATTTAATATAAAATGGACCATTTGGTAATGGCAGATAAGTTGAATGAAATTAGAGTCTGAAGGTCTCAAAAGTGCATGGCCTGTCGACAATTATGCACTACTTTCTCTCTTTGCCACCAGATTTCAGAGGATGAAGAAGGCCTATAACTCAATGATGTTAATAAGTTGTTTATAACAGATGATGTAGTATTATTAGGCGATAGAGAGGAGATATTAAAGTTCAACATACACACTATTGAGTAACACTAGGAAATTGGGGCTGCCAGTAAACTTCAATGAAACTAAATATATGGTCACACATAGAAATACATTATACAGGGTCACCGAAAAAGGTTGCTGCAATTTTGAACAATCATAGCTCAGGAAATATTTGAGATATTAAAACGAGTATTTTTTGTTAAATTCATGAACTCAAAAAGTTTTTTTTTTTTTTACCTTAGAATGTTTCCATGTGCGCTCAGTTAGTTGATCTCCTAACATCCAGCTGATAGTCGATTTAGGCCTAAATGTATTGGATCATCGCAGGCGTGATTGTTGCAATAGCATTGGTGATCCTGTGCCTTAAATGTTGCAGATCTCTGTTCGGTTCACAGTATACAATGTTTTTTACGTCAATGTTTTTTATGCATAATCAGGTCATTGGCCCTTTCTTTTTTGTTGAGCAGACTATCACAGGATATGTTTACTTAGATGTACTAGAAAGTATGTTTTCCTGCAAGTAGGCCAAATTGAAGAAAATAACATAATGATATTCTTTCAACAAGATGGAGTGCCCCACACTTTTTCCAATAAATTCAAGACGCTCTGCATGTAAGATTCCCTGATCGGTGAATTGGTAGGTCCGGTCCTATTCAGTAGCCTCCTAGAAGCCCAGACTTGACACCCCTACACTTTTTTTATGGGGATACATAAAAAACATTGTGTACAGTGAACCGATCAGATATCTGCAACATTTAAGGCAAAGGATCACTGATGCTGTTGCAACAATCATGCCTGTGATGATCCAGCACTGTTGGGCCAAAATCGACTATCGGCTGGATGTTTGCAGAGCAACCAATGGAGCGCATATAGAAACATTCCAAAGTAAGAAAAACAAACTTTTTGATTTGGCGAATTTAACAAACAGACACTCGTTTTAATATCTCAAATAGTTCCTGAGCTATGATTGTTTGAAATTGCTGCAATCTTTTTCGATGACCCTGTATAATGCAAATGAGCAGTTAAGACAAATGAGGGAAATTTTGAAGAAGTGGCTGAGTTCAAATACCTAGGAACAATAATTACAAAAAGAAATGTGATGCACAGAGAAATTAAACACGAGTTCAGTTCTGGAAATGCATGCTATTATGCATAACAGGGGTAATTGTGATCTCAACTTCTCTTAAAAAACATTAAACCGAAAATATATAAAACTGTTATTCTCCCAGTTATATGGATACAAACATGGACTCTTACTTTAAGGGAGGAGAAAATATTGAGTATTTGATAATAAAGTTCTTAGGAACATTTTTGGACCAAAGAGAGGTGAACAGACAGCCAAATGGAGAAGATGACGAGCTACATGATCATTATGGGAAACCAGATATAATAAGAATAGTTAAGTCTCATTTTTGGGATTCTTGAATTATTCATTCTTTTTACATGGTCTAACCAGTTTAATTTATATCTGTTGAGTTTTTCTTCTACTGAGTCTACTTCTAGTTGTTCTAAAATTTCTTAATTATTTTTTCGATCTAAAAGAGTGTATCCTGCTGTCCTGAGAAATTTCATTTCCGTTGCTTTGATTCTACTCCTGTCTCTCTTACTTAATGTCCAAATCTCACTTCCGTATAAATGGGAAGGTAATGTTACAGTATTATATACTGTATTTTATTCTTGTGGATTTTTACACTATTTTAGCTTTTAATGTATTATTCATTATTCCTAAGATTTGTGTAAATTTGATGATATTCTTGTTCACATCTTTTTCATTTTGATAGGATATCTCACAACCTAAATAACTGAAATGTTGTACTTGTTTTAGGCATTGGTTATTGTTAAGAATCAAATTAATCGTGAATTCTTCTTACCTCATACTTTTATGTTTTTTTAAACAGCACCGCAGTATCGGTGACCATCATCACCATCGTCAGCTGTTTTCATGTCTGTCAATTTTTTTCTTTTGTCAGTAATTATCCAAACTGCCATCTGGTGTTCTTTTGAAGGAGTCATTTTCTAAACTGCCATCTGTTGAATTTTTTAAGAACTTTGTAATCAAGCTCGGTTCGTCCGGAAATCTCGAAGTTCATGGTTCTGGTATGGTTTTTTGAATATATATCTTTTCCCAAACTGTTAAATCCAAAGGTTTAGATAGATGTTATAAAAGTTTTGCTTCTTTTTCAATTCTATGATTCTCTAATAAACTATGTGCTGCTATAGCTGATTTTTCAGTTTCTCCATTCTTTAAGTTTCTGAAGTGTTCTTTTTTATGAGTTTCCAAGTTCCTTTTTGTTTTCCCTATATATATCCTGTTGCAATCTTTGCAATCAATTTCATAAATTCCAGATTTTTTGTTGTCTGGGATGTTAACTTCATTATTAGTTAACAGAAGATTACCCAGGCTGAATTTTTAATTGGAGCCAACGTCATATTAAATTTTCTGAAAGTTTAAAAAAAATCATAAAAGTATGAGGTCAGAAGAATTCGCGATTCATTTGATTCTTATCAATAAAACCTCATAACGTTAAAAATTCCCAAATTTACTATATTAAATTGGTTATTGTATATTATCTTCTCCTATGGATGCCATTACTTTTGACTTTTGTACTGAAATTTCCATCCCAAAATCTTTTAATATTTTATTTAGTGTATACAGTCCTATTTGTAAGTTGTTCTCTGAATTGGGAATTATAACTTGATCATCTGCGAAGAGTAGGGCAGTTAATGTTAAGGTACTGGTTATTATGATTCCTGATGTATAGACTAAGTTCCATTTAGAAATTATTTCATCCATGAATTTGTATATAAAAATATTTATTTAAGAATTTGTAATGGAGTTTGTTTAAATTACAGTTCAGAATGACAGACACGCAGAGGACAGCAGCTAGTGCAGTAGCTTTTGCAGATGGTTTATTTGGACCTGGTAACAGCGTAAAATTTCCAGAGCCTCTAAAATCCTGACATGCTTCTCAAGGTATCAGTAACTTTATCATTATTGTTTACAATTTAAATTTAATTTTAAAATGTGAGGGAGAAAAAACAGTCTTCTCGAATAATTTAATTGAATAACTTAGGATTCAATATTCAGTTCTCATATTATAAGGAGAGTCTATTGGTGATGGTCCCAAAATCTTCCCTATCCTCTTTAGACCTCTTAGAACACTATCTTGGCATCCAACTTAGTTTGCAAAATACACCTTGTTCCAAAATGATGGATAGGGTTTCAAAGTTGTTTAATTTCCCTTACATCATCATCATCATCATCATCATCCTGCCAGGTATTAGTCCTAGAAGAACTGTTACGGCCTGAGAAAGCTGTTTTCGTGCCATCTTTTCATAGGTCGACCAAGTGACTGTTTCCCATTTGGACAGTAGTTCATTATTGCCTTGGGGATCCTGGATCTAGCCATTCTTGAGACATGTTCCTTCCAGTTTAGCTGATTCTGGAGATGTAGTCCAGTATTGGTGACACATTAAGTTCTTGAAGGATTTCTACATTTTTCTTTCGATCCCATTTGGTGTAGCCAGCTGTTCGGCGCATAAATTTCATCTCACAAGCTGTTAGTCTGCTTTCATCTCTCGCCCTTATAGACCACGCTTCACTCCCATAACATAGGACTGGTCGAGCCATTATTTGATAAAGATGAGTACGAGTTGATTTTTGCACTAATGAAGGTTTTAAAACTCTATTAATGATTCCCATTGATTTGTTGAATTTCACAATTTTCTCTGGTAAATCCAAATTTTCAACAAAAGAGAGTTTGTATCCTAAATAAGTAAACTCATTAACTCTCTCTAAAATTTTGTTATTTAAACAGATTTTGCTTGGTATTGGGGATTTTCCACAAAAGGCCATTATTTTAGTTTTATTGGTAGATATTTCCACTGAATATTTATGGGCTATCAAATTTAAGTTATGTACTTACTATTGTAAATCATCTTCAGATGTTGCTAGTAAAACATATCATCTGCAAACATTATTATATCTAATTTTAAATTTCTATTGATAGTGATACTTCCATGTTTTGTTTCTCTAAAGTCTTTTACAATGGCATTCATATCATCGTCATCATCATCATCATCATGAACAAATTCGTTTTAGGCCATATGGCCTGTACGGTAAACCTAGCAAAGATGGTCTTGTGGCATTCATATATTCATATATATATATATATTTAAAAGTAGAGGGGAGAGGCCACAACCTTGTCTGACTCCTGAGTTTATTTCTTTCCACTGAGTTATTTTTTCTTTTATTTTTATTGCAATGAGAGTTGACTTATAAATGTTATAAATATTTCTTTTCAGTAATTAATTTGTCCTTCATTGTGAAATATAAATTTAGATTAAAACTTAAAAAATATTAACATAAACTGGTGATTTGTACATTGGGTAACATTTCTGTTCACATTTATGTTTTGTTGGTAGCTCTGAAGTAATTGATCTCCAATCTAGTTAAAGTCATGTATTTACATTGAACTCTTGGTAAAAAATAGGACAAATGCTGATCAATGTTGTATGAAAATAAATGTATAAAAAAATTGACTATTTGCTGTATGACATGGGCAGGACATGTGGCAGAAATGGTGAATGAAAAAAGCCCTAGAAACTTCTCATAGGAAAACTACAGAGAAAGAATCCAGTAGGTAGACCAAGAATGAGGTGGAATAATAACATTGACCCCTCAGGGGTCCTCATCTAGGGGATATGTGGATGGCGACCACAAGGTGCCCAAGCTGTGCAAAACATTTCTTCCACTTACTTGTGTTTTGCACTCTTTTAACTTTACTATCTGACCTCTCTTGGTTAACTCTTGTTTTTTTGACGCCGACGCTATTAGGGCATCCGAGGGCTAGGGAGTCTTTCCTTTCTTCCATTTCTTCTTTCCTTTATTTTCTTTTCTTCTCCAGAAAAGCCTGACCAGAGGCTATAAGATGGCAGCCCCATCACTGGTCTTGCCTTCCTTTGGCCAGCAACCAATCGAAGGGACTATTATTATG
Organism: Diploptera punctata; assembly: GCA_030220185.1. NCBI lineage: Eukaryota > Metazoa > Arthropoda > Insecta > Blattodea > Blaberidae > Diploptera > Diploptera punctata. The sequence continues at coordinate 1,428,564 of JASPKZ010003050.1, forward strand.
CTTTCAAGTCTTATATGAGAATTTCCCTCAAACGCTGGAGGGAAAATTTTCTATAGGATTGTAACAGGCCTTGGCCTAATACTTGGAAGGAAGAAGAAGAAAGAAGAAATATTATATATGATCTGCTTTGGGATCTGATCTTTCATCAAAATTTCAAATTTCCCTTACATTATATTTATATATAAGAACAAAAGTTACATGGGATTAAAGAGAAACTCTTTGAGTTTTCGTAACATACTTTATAAGTGCTCGATGTGAGCACCTTTTGTTACACTGCACACATCTAGCTGATAGTCAAATTCCTCCCAAACTTTGGTCAACATATTTGGAGTAATGGATTCAGCAGCAGTAACAATCCTTCTTCTCAAGTCTGGAAGTGGTGGTACGTACACATAGTCCTTCGCATACCCCAATAGGAAGAAATAATAAGCTGAGAGATTGAGAGACCGTGGAAGCCATTGGGAATAAACCATGTCATCCAGCTGGTGCATCCTATCCATCATCAGGGAACATTGTGTTCATGGATGTCCTGGACTTTTCCTTTTACAGATATATCCAGTTGTTCCTAACCCTATTTACCATCGACGGATACCTTATCTGTCAGAGGATCAATTCTAAATTGCCATCAGAAAGCTTGCTGTACTGCAACAATCGAACCAGACTCACAAATTGCAACACATAGAATGACTTCTGTAAAGGAGTCGCCATTTTCACAAATTTAACGCTGTGACGTAATAATGACAAACAAATTACTGCGTACTGGATATGAAACTTTCACAGTTTTTCTTTCTTTATAGCAAACAATCATGCATCCAATTTTGTTTGTAAAGCTATATCAAGTACTTAAAACCCTGTCCATCATTTAGGAACACAATGTATAATGATCCCATTCATGATTGATGTTTGTGTAAATCTTGAGTATTTTAATGTTGGTTCCAGCATGCTGCCAATAATATATAAGTTCAGTGAGAAGTCTTAAATTAAGTGTTAAATTAATAATAAAAAGCATCAATAGAAGTCCTACTGGCTTTATAAAATCGTGTTTAAATTCGCAATAAATGTCTTCTTAACTAAGAAGCTGCCATATGCAAAGATAGAAGCAAAGGTTTCATAGCATTTGGTGCGTGGGAATTACAAGTATATAAGAGAAAAATTTGCATCTAAATTGGAACTTGCTCAGTTGGTAGAGCATTGGCCCAGAAAGCCAAAGGTCCTGGGTTCAAGTCTCAATCTGGGCAAAAATTTTTCTCTTCAAATGTAATATATAAGTTGTTTAAGTAAAATTTTATCACCTCACCTCATAATCTTCTTCTTCTTAGTCTAGTTTTTGGAACTTTCTTCTTTGTTCCATCCTCAGTATTTTCACGTCCGTTGTTTTGTCATCTTGGTAGACTTAAGAATCTCGCGAAGTCAAATAATTTTCCCCAGGAATTTAATAGTTTATTAATTTCTCCTTTTCATTTTTTTGAATGTAGATTTTTTCCCAAACTGTGAGATCTTTAGGTTTTTCTATTTATTTTAATAATTTAGCCATTCTTTTGATAAGATGTTTTTCAGACGAGACATGGGCAGCTACTGCAGATTTTTCTACTTCTCCATTTTTTACATTTCTAATGTGTTCTTTTATTCTAATGTCAATTTACTCTGTTTTTCCTGTTTTTTTTTATTTTAGCCTTATGAAACCTGCAAGAAATACAAAAGTAAAGAAATGCTGCAAACAATAGAAAAGCATGTAAATAGTTTTAATAATGGTTCACAAATGACAGCATTGAAGAATAATGTGACTTTGAGGTTAGGATTCAATGAGACGATCTCTACTGGTATGTTGAATTAATATTATATTTAGAACTGTTATTTTTGTAGATTTCATTTTTGGATGTCTTTAATGTGACATCCATTGTATCTCTACTTTTATAATGAAAGTTTTATAGAGATGTTTCAACATTTCAATGTTATATTTAAAAAAAAAAAATTCTCTTCAAATATAATTTATCCTTCAATGAGAAGTGTTAAATTAATAATAAAATCGTCAATAGAAGCCCTACTGGCTATAAAGTAGTGTTAAATTCCCAATAAATGTCTTCTTAACTAAGAAGCCGCCATTTGCAAAGATAGAAGCTATGGTTTCAAGCATTTGGCGCGAGGGAATTACAACGTACATAAGAGAAAAATTTGCATCTAGATCGTAACTCGCCTCGGTAGCTCAGTTGGTAGAGCACTTGGCCCGGAAAGCCAAGGGTCCCGGGTTCGAGTCCCGGTCTAGGTGAAAATTTTTCTCTTCAAATATAAAAAAAAAATATTATATTTAAATATTAATACTTTCTAATACTGGACAATATTATTTTGAAAAAAAAATTAATGCTTGAACTGGGATTTGAACCCGGAGCCTCTTGTACTATGCACCAGTATGCAATCTATTACACCACTCAAGACATGATATAAACATTAACATTTATTAATAGTGAGTGGAGAACATATTTTTAATAACTCACCTCATACAATTTCAAATTTCTTTGAGACCATTGGTTTTAAACAACTTTTCGTTCATCTTCATTCATAACTCCAACTGTTGAAATTCTCTGATTATTGATTTCTCTATGGTCACCTCTAGCGCTGCCATCTTTGGTTTTGTATATAAATTTCAAAATTATATTTTTTATCTACAGGAATATCGAAGTTCATTGATCAATATTTATTCTTTTGAATGAATATCTTTTCCCAAACTGTTAATTTTAACGGTTTATCCAATTGTTTCAAAAGTTTTGCATCTCTATTAATTTTATGATGCTTAGAACATCATAAAATATCGAAGTTCATCAATCAATATTTATTCTTTTGAATGAATATCTTCTCCCAAACTGTTAATTCTAACGGTTTATCCAATTGTATCAAAAGTTTTGCATCTCTATTAATTTTATGATTTTTACAATTGTTTCAAAAGTTTTGCATCTCTATTAATTTTATGATGTTAGAATTAACAGTTTGGGAAAAGATATTCATTCAAAAGAATAAATATCGATCGATGAACTTTGATATTCCTGTAGAAAATAATTTAATTTTGAAATTTATAAACCCAACCAAAGATGGCAGCACTAGAGATGACCATAGAGAAATCAACAATCAGAGAATTTCAACAGTTGGAGTCATGACTGAAGATAAACGAAAAGTAATTTGAAACCAGCGGTCTCAAAGAAATTTGAAATTGTATGAGGTGAGTTGTTATATGTTCTCCACTCACTATTAATGATATAACCTCATAATGTTTACTTCCCAACATTAATTTAAATATAATTAATATTTCTTTCCACATATACAATTCTCTCATCGTCTGAAGGCAGATAGAAGGCGCTACCAATAGCCAATGGCTGACTTTTATTAAATAAGTATTTTTAATGAGAACTTTACGTTATACTTCTTAAGGTCTTAGCTCTGCCAGGTAAAATAAAGCTATTATTATTATTAAAAAAAGTTATTTATTTAAGAATCATTTTTGTTATATACGCAGGTATCCTCAACCAAAATATACAATTTTTTTTCTTTCACACTTCTTGGTCTTGCGTGTCTGCTTCTGTCCTCTTTCTCTTCTTCAGGTTGTCTTGAATTCCCTTTATCCACGTTAGCTTTGGTCTACCACGTTTCCCTTTTCCAGGAGGTTTACATTTCAATATTTCTTTATTTGTTTTTCTGTCCTTCCTTATTATATGTCCATACCATCTTAGTTGGATTTCTTCAATCTCTTTTACATTATCTTTTTTTTTTATTCATAATTTTTCTTATTGTATTATTTTTTAATTTGTCCAATTTTGATATTCTTGCCAACCTTAAGAAGTCCATTTTTGTGACTAATGATTTATTTTTGTGTTTTTACTTCAACGTACATGTTTTCACACCATATAATAAAATAATCTTCACAATTGTGTTATATATAAATAATAATAATGATAATAATAATAATAATAATATTAATAAAATAAAATAAAGCTATTATTACTAACAGAAGCCAAACATTGGCTATTGGTAGTGCCATCTATCTGCCTTCAGATGATTAGAAAAATGTATATGTGAAAAGAAATGTTAACATTTGTATCATGTCTTGAATGGTGTAATGGATTGTATACAGGTGACTAGAACCAGAGATCCCGGTTCAAGCATTCATTTATTATTATTTTTTTTATTATATGTTGAAAAGAAAAATTAATACTTGAATCCTGGACCTCTCATTCTCTGTACGAGTTTGCTATCCATTACATTATTCAAGCTATGATACAAACATTAACATTTCTTTATTCATATACAATTCTCAAATCGTCCGAAGGCAGATAGAGGTTGCTACCAATGGCCGGCTTCTATTGAAGTATTTTTAATGAGAATTTTTACACCACCTTTTTTAAGCAGTAAAGCTTAACATTTTGATGTGATATTTTAAATTTAATATTTTCTTAAATTTATGTGGGAAATAACACTTTTATTTTAATTATATTTCAGTTATGTTTTTTGACTCACCTCATATTTCTTGATTTTTATGCAGACCGGTTTTGTTGCTATCTGTGTAACATTCTTGATGCTTCACAACTGTTATCTTGTGGTTGTCCCTTCTGCAAAATGATTTCTGCACCCTCTGTTGGCTGACCGATGAACTTCCAAATCAATTTCCCCCTCCTTTCACCGGGAATTAAAAAATTCATGGTTTTCTTTTTATTCTTGCATATGTAAATATTCTCCCAAATTGTGAGCATTTATCAAATTGATTGTAAAGATTGTAAAAAAAATATACATAGGAAAAAACAAAAAGGAATATAAATACAAGAATGAAAGAACACCTTAGAAATGTTAAAAATGGAGAAATAGAAAAATCTGCAGTAACTGCACATGCATGGTCAGAAAAACACACATTTGAATCTAAGGCAAAATTACTAAAACAGTAAAAAAAATCTAAGGAACTCATAATTTACACATGCAAGAATAAATAGAAAACCATGAATTTTTAAATTCTCGTTGAAAGGGAAAAAAAATTGATTTGGAAGTTCATCGGTCAGCCAACAGAGGGAGCAGAAATCAATTTGCAGGAGGGACAATCACAAGATAATAGTTGTGAAGCATCAAGAATGTTGCACAGATAGCAACAAAATTGGTCTGCATAAAAATCAAGAAATATGAGGTGAGTCAAAAAACACAACTCAAATATAATTAATATTTTCTATTTTTGGGTATTATTATTTTGAATAGAAAAAATAAAGCTCAAACCAGACTTGTCATGAACTGCCTATTTCCATTATGTAATAAGTTAGGATGGAAAAATTCAAGTGACAAATCCTCCAGGAGAGACTTTAAACTGTGGGTCGCAACTGATAAAAGAACTTCTATCCTAAATTAATCCAAGTAAATAAACAAAATTTGAATTAATTTTCAGATGACATAAGCAGAATGTATGATGGGTGTAGATTTGACCATGCCTGGCACCTTAACATCACCTCACCGTGGTGTGCGGCATTTACCGAGGAAGATTTACAAGTAAGTCACTAGTTAATTTGGGATGGGGTAAGTGTGTAACACAAAAATACAGTTAGATCGACTTCAATTCTCAACATCATCATGAAAAATGAAGATATTTCATTTGAATTTTGGTTGAAGTTGCTGGAGGTGTTAGGAATTGGATTTGTAACAGGTATTAATATAGTTTTATTGACTATTTAACTCATGCCCCAAATGGGAGTCAATGACCAATCACGTTTCAATGATTTCTGTTTTACAACCAATCAGAGTCGTGTTTCACCAAATATTTATCAGTGTTATAATTACCATATTAAAGAAAGCTCCTCCTTACAATATTGCGTTCCTTTGGCAATAAATAGTATGATCTGGTTGCAGTGATAAACAAAAGAAGCAGTAGAAGCGTACCTATCGTTTCTCATTTGTTTTCAAACATCACCGTTTACATTAAATATATAAATATTTTAAAATAACTATAGTTAAATAATGATTTGTGAGTAAACAGCTTAATTTTATTCGTTAAATAGTCCTAACAAATGCCACTCTTGATTTCCAAATTCTCTAGATAAATTCACTCCTCACTTCGTGAGTCGTGAATTTATCGATAATTTGGAAATCACTCGTGGCATTACTTATGATAATAATCCATCCATAGTAATTCTGCCCAAGGGCAGGTCTTTCACTGCAATCATAGCATTTTTATGCTATGCTTTGCAGCTTTTCTAGGGAATTATAGGTGTGGTAGCTTCCCGTTCCTTTCCATACCGCTGAAGGATGATGATGATAATGATAAGGGTGATGATGATGGCCAGATGATTTTCGGGGACCTTTAGGCCCCAAGCTTCCTGACATTTGTCTTATAGGTGAGGAAAAACCAAAAAAAAAAAAAAAAACCTCACCCAGGAGCCTGTCCCGACCGGGAATCAAACCTGAGTCTGCTGTGTGTCAAGGCAGCATACTACCTCGAGACCACAGTGGTAACATAATATAATTTCAATGTTTTTATTATTAATTTAACACTTATCACTAAAGGACAAATTGTATTTGAAGAGAAAAATTATAATCTTAGACTGGGGCTCTTCAAATATAATTTGTCCTTTGTGAGAAGTGTTAAATTAATAATAAAAACATCAAAAGAAGCCCTGCTGACTTTATAAAGTAATGTTTAAATTCCCAATAAAATGTCTTCTCAAAATAGAAGCTGCCATTTGCATAATCGAAGCAAAGGCTCGTAGCATTTGATGATCGGGAATTACAATGCATAAGAGAAAAATTTGCATTTAGATTGGAGTGCCCAGATAGCTCAGTGGTAGAGAATTGAATTAGAAAGCCAAAGGTCCTGGTTCAAACCCCAGTCTGAGCGTATAATTTTTCTCTTCAAATATAATTTATTAAATTAATATTGAGGAGCTAAATCTATTACTATGATAGAAATAAGTAAATTAATGAACACAATTAAATTATTGTAAATCAATGGTAAAGAGAAAAATGTTTGCCTGAGTCCCTTCATGTCTTCTTCAGGTAGAAGCCATTTATTGTGTATTTGTGAATGATGATTCATTGCAATTGAATGTGGGACCAATAGGGTAAGGTAAAGGATTTCTGCTTGGATGGGAATGAAGCCTGAATTAGCTCAATGGACAGAGCATTAGCACGGAAAGCTAAAGGTTCGGGGTTCGATTCCCGATTCAGGCAAAAATTTTTCTCTTTACCATTGATTTACAATAATATAATTTATTTAAATTTCATGTAGTGTTCATAGAGATTCACACAGGAATGGGATAAGGATGTCCTCTATTGCCACTTTTATTTATTAATTATCATACATATGAATCTGATAGAGAATGGAGAGAACAATGTCATGGACATATACAACTGAATAGAAATATGAAATTAGATACATTAATTTTTGAACATGATGTAGCATTAATGACACTCTTAGAGGGTGAATTATAATATTCACTGTAAAATTTTATCAAAATAGCTATCAATTATATTATTTGTAGTCTGTTTATCTTACCTCAATATTAATGTTGATTTGTTCTTGAACATGTTTCGATTGGATATCATTCATCGTCAACATCTTGCCCAGACTGGTTGGATTTATGTTGTAAACCCTAGATGTCGATGTCACTCTCTCCTGTGGTTGCCAATTACAGAAACATTAATAGCTATCAAGTATAACTAGTGGTCGCCCACTACAATTCATTAATTTTTTTAAGTTCGTCACAAATACGTCATTATATATTAATTTTCGGTTTATTTTAAAAATACGAACGATATGAAATATGTGGTATAGCTTGGCTGAGCCATATTTAAAAACAATAACTCATCATTTGACATTTGTATACTATTTAAATTTGCATTTGACCTATTATTATGTGTATGGGAATATATATCCCTTCATCTTTGTCTCTCACTCCGACCTATCAATGTTTTTATGTTGAGGCATAATGGAAGTTGGTGCAAATATCTAAATAAAAAAAAATGTTATGAATTACTGAAATCAAGATTAGACAGGGTTTAATTTAAATTTAAATAATAAAATGTAATCACTTTTTTTTAAGCCATTAATAATAAACTACTAATTATAAATACGCGAGAGTAAGTCAATTCACATTGTTATTGCACAATTTTCTTTTTGCAATAATGCACTTTCAGTATGAACATAAACAAATGAATGAGTAATACACACAAATTCCTTAGAGACAATTTATTTTATTTTGTTTAATTTAATTTATTTGTAACACATATTATACATAAATTTTATTTTTCTGCACTCCTTTTCTATATGAACTTTAATTATGCCAAATATCCCACTCCTCTGTGTGCGCAGTGTGCTTAAAAAGGGGTACAAAGTTTTTCTTTCATGTATTAATATCGTCGCTTAAGAAACAATACCGTGTAACTAACAAAATGAACATTTTACACGAGAAACAAAAAACTGTTTACTTTTCCCCTTAGTACCTATACATTGAAACCATAGTATCTATAAGTTTAGCAAGGTCGTGGTACAAAATTTCATCCCAATCTATGTTAGAACTGAGCACACTTCTTCCGTGATGCTAACAGTATAAAAATGTAAATTTCACCAAAAGTGTCAGTTACGCAGTATTGTTACATAAGCGACGATATATAGATATGAAAACTAGTACAGAAAACTCTCGATTATCCGTGCATGTATTTAATGGTTTGCAGATTATCTGTGCATGACTCTTTTTACTGTATTTTTTTAAAAATACTGTGTTTTATTAAGTTATGTAGATAGGAAATAACACTATGAGGTTTTTAATATTGTTTATTTTTTATTATTTCACTCACCTCATACTTCATAATTCATAGCAGACCCTGGGTTTCTTCACATCTTTTGTGACATTCTCAATGCTGTGTCACGTTCACAACTGACGTCCAACGGCTTTCTATCCTGCAGACTGACCTCTGCGCCATCTGGTGGCCGACCGAAGAATTTCCTAATCAGTCCTCTCTCCTTATAACCGGGTATTTCAAAATTCATAGTTGTATTTTCATTCTTGCATATGTAAATTTTTTCCCAAATTGTGAGTTCCTTCAGTTTTTCCAATTGTTTAAGTAATTTTGTTTTGGTTTCTATTCTATGTTTTTCTGACCAGGCATGTGCAGCTATTGCAGATTTTTCAGTTTCTCCATTTTTAACATTTCTGAGGTGTTCTTTTAATCTTGTATTTAGATTACTTTTTGTTTTTCCTATGTATATCTTTTCACAATCTTTACAATTAATTAGATAAATTCCCGATTTTTTGCAGTCTTCAATCTTTTCATTTTTGTTGGTTTTTATTAAATTACCTAAACTGTAATCATTTTTCGGTGCTAATTTAATGTTGAATTTGTTGAAAATTTTTTGAAACTTGTCAAATACTAAACAATGGTATGTGAACTTCTTGAATTTTTTGCCTATATTTTTATCTGTCTGAAGAGTACTTTCATTAATGATTTTTTGTTTTTTGAATTTATTATTTTCTTGTGTATCATCTTCTCTTGAAAATCATTATCCTTCGCAATTTTTATGATGTGTCCTTTCTCTTTGTTGTAATTTTCTTTGCTCATGGAGACATTCACAAGTCTGTGTGTTAAACTATTAAATACTGCCTGTTTGTGTGAAAAATGGTTAAATCCAGTAGCTTTTATATAATTGTCGATGTGAGTTTCTTTTCTGTAGATTCCAAATTCTATTTTCTTTTTTTCTTCATTCCTAATCAATTTAAGGTCTAAAAATGGTATTTCATGATTATTTTCTATTTCCATTGTAAATTTGATTGTTTTATTTTGAATATTTAACAGTTTAATGGCATCTTCTAATTGTTTCTGTTTTACTATTGCTATGATATCATCTACATATCTTCTCCAAAATTTAAACATCAAAGGATGTGCTTTGGTTACATGACATTCAAAGTTCCCCATAAACATGTTTGCTAAGAATGGTGATGGCGGCTTCAAACATACAACATTTCAACGAACATTTTTCGAAAACTAAGATAGAAATTAAAAGATACTTGAAATTAAAAGAACTTAGAAACAAAAGAGCTGCAGATATCAAATTCATTAACAAATGTTTAGAAAAGAATATCACTCCAAAATTTGTGCGGAAAATGGTTAAAAACAACAATAACCAACACCAAAAAATTTTAGAAAAGAAAACTCTCAATTTGGAAAAAATCAAACATTACACAACTATAAGTAAAATAGACATAGAACTGTACTTTTTACATCTAAAATTAACCAGCAGTTTAGGGCAAACAGTTTGGGATAACCTAGAAAAAAACTTCTACAACCAATTGAACCTCAAAATGAAGAAAAAAATTGATGCACAAAAGAAAAGGATAATTAATTTAAAACCTGAGTTAAAAAAATTGAAGAAATATAAAAGTACAAAAAGAATAACCACTAAATTAGGGGGGATAAAGAAAATGAGAAGAATGTAATTAACCTATCATCTGTAAAATTTACAAAAGAAGAAATATCTATTTTGGACAAGGGATTGAAAACATGCATTAGTTACTCTAACAATTTAGAAGATTACATAGCTGATGTTGAAATTGCTATAGATGACATGAATTATGAAGAACAAACAATAATCAGAAAAGAATGTGGGGAAGTTATTGAAAAAATTAAAAACACAAAAACAGGAAACATATGCAAAACAAATATGAAGAAAGTAAGAAACATCAACAATAAAAATGTTGTGTTTTCAAAGTCAGACAAAGGGAATAATTTGGTAATTTTGGATAAAGAAGATTATAATGATAGGATGGAGAATTTATTAAAGGGAGAAGAATACGAAGAAATTAAAACAAACCCTCTCGCAAAAACAATTAAGGAAAAAATGGTCTGAAAAACATCTTATCGAGAAAGAAGCAAAATTATTAAAACAAATAGAAAAACCAAAAGAACTTACTGTTTGGGAAAAGATCTACATTCAAAAGAGCGAAAAGAAGAAATTAATGAACTTTGAAATTCCCGGTGAGAATGACCTGGTTTCGAGGTTTTTCAGTCAGCCAATGGAAGGAGAGAAGGACAACTCTTCAAGACGACAGAACAACGGTCGTGATGTTACTGAGGATGGAACAGAAACTATGTTCCGAAACTAGTCTATAATCAAATAAGAAGAACAATATGAGGTGAGTGATAAACATATTCTACCTTAACAATTAAGGAAGTTGAAACCAGCCTAAAATCAATTAAGAAAATTATGACACAAAAGGAAAAGTTTAAATTAAAAATACCAAATCCCAGAAACCCCAACATTCATGGTCTTCCAAAAATCCACAAAGACGGAAAGAAAATGAGACCTATTATCAATAATATTAACTCACTGACATATAACATATCAAAATGGCTTAGCAATAAATTTAAAGGTATGGAAGAATTTGAAAATTTAGCAGTAGAAAATTCTTACCAATTAGTTGAGAAATTAGAAAATGTAGAAATAGAACCTTCAGAAAGATTGGTCTCATTTGACGTTACTTCATTGTTCACAAACATCCCGACAGACACAACTTTGAAAATTTTAGAAAAATGGTTGAAAGAAAACAAATTAGATGATGATAGCGTTAAAGAATAATACTAAAACTAACAAAATTATGCTTAAATCAAATGTTCTTCACCTTTAGAGGAAAATACTTTAGACAAAAATCAGGACTTGCAATGGGAAATCCATTATCACCATTCTTAGCAAACATGTTTATGGGGAACTTTGAAAGTCATGTAACCAAAGCACATCCTTTGATGTTTAAATTTTGGAGAAGATATGTAGAAGATATAATAGCAATAGTAAAACAGAAACAATTAGAAGATGCCATCAAACTGTTAAATATTCAAAATAAAACAATCAAATTTACAATGGAAATAGAAAATAATCATGAAATACCATTTTTAGACCTTAAATTGATTAGGAATGAGGAAAAAAAGAAAATAGAATTTGGAATCTACAGAAAAGAAACTCACATCGACAATTATATAAAAGCTACTGGATTTAACCATTTTTCACACAAACAGGCAGTATTTAATTGTTTAACACACAGACTTGTGAATGTCCCCATGAGCAAAGAAAATTACAACAAAGAGAAAGGACACATCATAAAAATTGTGAAGGATAATCGTTTTCAAGAGAAGATGATACACAAGAAAATAAATAAATTCAAAAAACAAAAAATCATTAATGAAAGTACTTTTCAGACAGATAAAAATATAGGCAAAAAATTCAAGAAGTTCACATACCATCCTTTAGTATTTGACAAGTTTCAAAAAATTTTCAACAAATTCAATATTAAATTAGCACCAAAAAATGATTACAGCTTAGGTAATTTAATAAAAACCAACAAAAATGAAAAAATTGAAGACTGCAAAAAATCGGGAATTTATCAAATTAATTGTAAAGATTGTGAAAAGATATACATAGGAAAAACAAAAAGGAATCTAAATACAAGATTAAAAGAACACCTCAGAAATGTTAAAAATGGAGAAACTGAAAAATCTGCAATAGCTGCACATGCCTGGTCAGAAAAACATAGAATAGAAACCAAAACAAAATTACTTAAACAATTGGAAAAACTGAAGGAACTCACAATTTGGGAAAAAATTTACATATGCAAGAATGAAAATACAACTATGAATTTTGAAATACCCGGTTATAAGGAGAGAGGACTGATTAGGAAATTCTTCGGTCGGCCACCAGATGGCGCAGAGGTCAGTCTGCAGGATAGAAAGCCGTTGGACGTCAGTTGTGAACGTGACACAGCATTGAGAATGTCACAAAAGATGTGAAGAAACCCAGGGTCTGCTATGAATTATGAAGTATGAGGTGAGTGAAATAATAAAAAATAAACAATACTGTGTTTTGTATTGTTATGAAACAAATCTTTATGTTTAAACATGCAAATGTGAACTGCTCTTAGAAACTAGCACATTAGAGTTACCTTCACTCACAACCTCCTCCCCTGACGCATTTAACAACCAACATTCTGAGAATACAATACAATTTTGGAAATTTCCAGTGTGTCAGTCACTGGAAGTTTGTTGTTGCAGCAGGGATTGATCTATGGTTGCAGTTTGAAACCATGGATATGCTGTGGCAATGGGTTTATCGCTGGTTAGTAGTGTGGTCATCGGTGGTTACTAGTGTGGTAATTGCTGGTTATAAGTGTGGACATCGGTGGTTACTAGTGTAGTTGTCGCTAGTTAAGATGGCCATTTTGAATAACCGTTGTAACCAGAGTCGTCATGACAGAAAATAGTTCCACTTTTTTTTTCATATTTACAAGTAAAATAAAATAATAATAATTACGACTCGCACCTAAATACATTTAATATAATATTTTATGAATATTTGTTGCATTTAAGTAGTGTTAAAGTGGGTAAATAATACATTTCTGATCAATCCATGGCACTGAATAACTTAATTGGATTATCCATGTTTTTTTTATTTTCCGTGTATATCTCGGTCCCAATTAACATGGATAATCAGGAGTTTGCTGTACAGAGAAAACAAAAGGAATGGCTTTTCATGGAAAGTACCCTGTATGTAGTAAAATTTGTATATATTCAAAAATACTGGAAAGAGTAAATTCATTTATTGAACTTTTATAGGAATAAATCACTCTGAGGTTTAATTTATGATAAAACCAAATGTTTCCTACCCCTCCTCATATTAATGTGGAAAAAATCCACATTGAGAAAAACAAAGAAAAACTTATGAACTTCAAAATTCCCGCGTATCCTGACCTGATCCAGAGGTTTATCGGTCCACCAACAGAGGGAAGAAGAAGTGATTCTTCCGATCAACATAATATCAGTCGTCGAGATGGTACTGAAGATGGGACCGCTATGGTCTTGAAATCGCAATCTTCTTAGAAGATTAATATGAGGAGAGGTAGAAAACATTCAATTTTATCTTATCGTAACTTCGTTTACCTACCTTGGATGTACATTAACATATTTGGATGAAGTAGACATATCAAATAAAATTATTAATTTAAATAAAACTATGGGAATAATAAATTGAGGAAATTTACATACCATCCTTTGGCATACAATAAGTTTAAACAAGTTTTCAGCAAATTTCATATTAATTAGCACTGAAAAATTATTATAGCTTGAATACATTAATTAAAACCATCAAAAATGAAAAGATTAATGAAGGAAACAAATTGGGGATTTATCAAATTGATTGCAAAGATTGCGAAAATATATACATAGGAAAAACAAATAGGAACTTGAATACAAGATTGAAAGAACACCTTAGAAATGTTAAAAATGTGGAAATAGATAAACCTGCAATAGCTGCACAAGCATGGTCAGAAAAACACAGAATTGGAGCAAAAGCAAAATTATTAAAACAGATAAGTCTAAGCTACTCATGATTTGGGAGAAAATTCACATCTAAAAAAGTAAAAGTAAAATCATGAATTTCGAAATGTCCAAGGAAAAAGATTTAATTTGGAAGTTCATCAGTCAGCCAACAAAGGGAGGAGAAAGCAACTTACAGGATTTATTTTAAAATATGATAGGAAGTAACATTAAGAGGTTTAATATTTAATTTTAGGAAGTGATATTTTGAGATTATTTTAATTATATTATTTTTAGTCTGATCATCTTACATCAATATTAATATTGAGGTAAGATGATGAGACTAAAAATAATATAATTAAGAGGTTTACTTATTTTAGGAATTAACACTATGAGGTATATTCATTTAGGTAGAATTTTTATCACTCACCTCATATGAACAATATGAGGCAAGTGATAAAAAATTCTACCTAAATTAAGAGGTTATTTTATAATTAAGACATTAGTCTGTATTTTCTTACCTCATATGGTTGTTTTTGTTGAACATACATAAAAAAAATTGAAGAAGAAAACAAATCAGGAATTTATCAGATCAAATGCAGGGATTGTGACAAAATTTATGTAGGAAAAACAAAAGAAGTTTGAAAACAAGGGTGAAAGAACATCTTAGAAATTTCAAAAATGGAGAAGTGAAAAAGTCAGCAGTAGCGCTCATGCTTGATCTGAAAAACATTTAATTGAATCAAAAGCCAGTCTAATTAAACAAATAGATAAACAAAAGGAACTCAAGGTTTGGGAAAAAATCCACATTCAGAAAAACAAAGAAAAACAAAAAAAAACTTATGAACTTTGAAATTCCTGCGAATTCTGACTGATCCAGAGTTTTATCGGTCCACCAACAGAGGGAAGAAAAAGTGGTTCTTCCAATCAACATAACATCAGTTGGCAAAATGGTACTGAGGAAAGGGTCGTCATGAACCCAAAATCGCGCTCTACTTAGAAGATTAATTATTAGGAGAGGTATGATACATTTTAATTTATCTTAAATTAAACCTCATAGTGATTTATTCCTATAAAAGTTCAATATGTTTCAAGGCTTCTGAGCTCCATCGTCAGCGATTACTAACTGATTTTTTGTTGAACATATGTTTCGAGGCTTCTGAGCCCCATCATCAGCGATTACAGACTGATAATCGGTTGTAAGAGGTAAGAATCAACCATAAGAGATAAGAACATACAGACTAAATGTCTTAATTAACCTACAGGATTGCCAACCACCAATTCAACAGTTGGATAGAGCTGAAGATGGTGTACAGAAATTTCGAAACTAGTCCTCAAGAAATCTACAATTATGAGGTGAGGTATTAAATCTAACTATATTATTAATTTATTAGTAATGTTCCATCCCATTCTGTCTTTTGTTTCAGACCTTGGAATATAGAGAAGATATGAAGAATTACTATTACAGTGGCTATGGTAATAAGGAAGCTATAGTGGTTGGCTGCCCACCTATCAAAGATTTTCTTGATCGCCTCAGGTAAGTTTTCAAAATTTAAAAATTTATGTTAAGAATTGAAAATGAATATTTATAGTTTTATTTTAGAAAGAAAAATTACTTTTGAACCTGGAGTCGAATCCCTGATCTCTGACTCTGCACGTCAGTGTAATAACCGTTATGCCATTCAAACTTCCGATAGGAATGTCAATTCCCAGTTCGAACGTAATTTTTCTTTCTAAAATAAAATTATATCCAATTCTGGAAAATGTTAATTTAAAATATAACATCAAAATTAATATGTATATTGATGTGGCCATTAAATTAAGGCAGATGCATTTAAATAATCATTTTAGAGTTGCACAAGAAATTGAAAATACAATTTTATATGCAGACGATCAGGTGATTTTTGTGGACATCAAAAATTATCTTCAGAAGAAAATCCATGAATTAAATAAAATTACAGAAAGTTTTAAAGTGAGAATTTCTAAATCTAAAATTAAAACGGTAGCTTTTCAAAGAAGTTACTTTATTAGGAATTCACGCTATGAGGTATTATTTATTTAAGTAAACTTTTATCACTCATCTCATATTCTTCTTTTTAAACTAGTTTTGGAACTTTCTCCTTCAATTTGGTGCCATTTCTTTGTTTCTAAGCATTCCAAAGGAGAAAAATTATGGAAATTTTAGAAAATTGACTTGACAAAAAATAAGATTGAAAAAGAAAAGATATTTGAATACACAATCTTGTATTGATAATATGTTTTTCACAAACAAAATTCAGACTTTTGATGGGAAATCCTTTGTCCCCATTTTGAGCTAATCTATTCAAGGGGAATTTTGAACATAAGATAATTAGTTGACATGATTTAATTTTCAAATTCTAGTGCAGATATGTGGATAACATAATTTATTGCAATATTTAATCATAAACAGATAGATGATGTATTGAAATTATTGAAGTCAAACTATTAAGTTCACTATGGGAACAGAAATTCATAGAGAAATACCATTTTTAGATCTAAACTTATGAACGAATGAAGAAAATAAGATAGAATTTGGAATATACAGAGAAAAAACATATATAGATAACTATATAAAAGCTTCAGGTTTCAATCACATAGCTCACAAAGAGACAGTTTTCAATAGTTGACACACAGATTAGTGAACATACCCATGAATAAAAAAAATTATGAAAAAAGAAAAAGAACATAATCAACATGACTACAAAGAATAGATTTGAAGAAAGAATCATACACAAGAAAATAAGTTCAAAAGACAAAAATTGATTAATCAAAGCACTCTTCTAAAAGAAAAAGAACTAACTCACTGGCACTATCAAACCCATAGGTTCATGGCCGCACAGACATAAGCTCTCTGTACATCCCTATCCTGAGCTAATGTTTTCCAATCATCCCTGTATAATCTACTTCCCTCAAATCATAGTTAATGTTATTCTACCACCTCATTCTTGGTCTACCAACTGGACGTTTTCCCTCTGGTTTTCCCATAAGAAGCTTCTATGCATGTCTTTCATTCCCCATTTGTGCCACATGTTCTGCCCATCGCAGTCTACTAGACTTAACTGTTCTCATTATATCTGGCTTCCTATAAAGACCATGTAATTCATTGTTATGCTGTCTTCTCCATTCACCTGTCTGTTCATCTCTCTATGGTCCAAAAATTTTCTTAAGAATTTTATTCTCAAATACTCGTAATCTCCTTTCCTCCCTTAAAGTAAGAGTCCATGTTTAAGAAAAAAGAAGAAAATATAAAATTAAAGAAATTCACATATTGAAACACCATAAGTTTTAAAACATTAAAAAAAAAAGTTTAACATAAGATTGGCACCGAAAAACAGCTATAGCATCATTAGATTAATTAGATCCAACAAAAATGAGAAATTAGTAGAAGAAAACAAATCAGGGATTTATCATAAATAATGCCATGAGTGATTTCCAATTTATCTAGAGAATTTGAAAATCAAAAGTGGCATTTGTTAGGACTATTTAACAAATAAAATGTATTTGTTTACTCTCAAATCATTATTTAAATATAGTTATTTTAAAATATTTATGTATTGAATGGAAATGGCGATGTTTGAAAACAAATGAGAAGTGTTTGTTACATTTCATTTGTTCATCACTGCAACCAGATCATATTATTTATTGCCAAAGGATCACAATATTGTAAGAATGCACCCTAGTGGAGAAAAAATGAATCACATCAAACTGTTTATAACCAACATTACAGGTGATTAATTAATTTCTGATGTCCTATGATGTAAATATGTCAATTATATTTTTCTGGAATGCAAATTGCTTGGAAATAATACATTCAAGAAAGTGCAAACAGTGGTTTTTTTTTTGTATTATAATCAATTGCTACAAATGCTTTTATATTAAATACTGCAAGCACCATCTGGTTACGTTCATGCACTATATATGTAATCTGGTAGCCACATGCATTCTAGAATTCTTACATCTTAATATACAAATTGTTATATTCAACATGTTTCTTAGAGAGTCAATCACTGCAAAATAATGCTCTGTACTATTCAGAATGTTAAAAAGGAGGAGCTTGATTTTAAAGTGATAAAATTAAATTGATAGAATTAAGGTGAAAAACAACTGTGATTGGTTGTAAATCAAAATTCATTGAAATGTGATTGGTCATTGACTCCCATTTGGGGCATGAGTTAAATAGTCAGATTAAATGCAGAGAATGTGAGAAAGTCTACATAGCAAAAACTAAGAGAAACTTGAAAACCAGAGTAAAAGAACATCTCAGGAATGTCAGGAAAGGGGAAATAGAAAAATTTGTAGTGGCTGCCCATGAATGGTCAGAAAAACATCTTATCATAAAGGAGGCTAAATTATTAAAACAAATAGAAAAACCCAAAGAACTCATTGTTTGGGAAAAAATCTACATTCAAAAAACCAAAAAGGAGAAATTAATGAACTTCGAAATTCCTGGGAAAATTACTTGATTAGAAGGTTTTTCAGTCTACCAACAGATGGAGCGAGGAGCTGCTCTTCAAGACGACAGGACAATGGTCACGAAATTACTGAAGATGGAACTGAAGTAGAAAGTTCTGAAACTAGTTTAAAAAGAAGAAGAATGTGAGGCGAGTGATGAAAGTTTACCTAAATAAAGTATCATAAGTAATGCCGCGAGTGATTTCCAATTTATCTAGAGGATTTGGAAATCAAGAGTGGCATTTGTTAGGAGTATTTAACAAATAAAATTAAACTGTTTACTCACAAATCATTGTTTAAATATAGTTATTATAAAATATTTATATATTTAATGTAAATGGGGATGTTTGAAAGCAAATCAGAATTGTGTTGCTATCTTTAATTTGTCATCCACTGCAACTTGATCATATAATATTATTTATTGCCATCTGGCATGGAAAACTTGAAATAGGATTGCAGTATTGTAAGAATGCACCCTAGTGGAGAAAGAATTAAACACTTCAAACTGTATATTATAACCAAAATCATAGGTCATTAATTAATTTTTTTAGTAAACAATTTGGTAAAATCATATTTTAAAACATAATTATTGAACATGTGATTATCAGATTTGTAGTTTGAAGAAACTTGTTCATTTAACTTTTACAGGAAATAATCATTATGAGGTTTAATTTACGGTAAAATTAAATGTTTCTTACCTCTCCTCATATAAAACTTCTAAGTAGATCGCGATTTTGAGACCTTAACGGTCTCATCTTCAGTACCTCTTTGTCGACTGATGTTATGTTGATTGAAAGAAACTCTTCTTCTTCCCTCTGCTGGTGGACTGACGAACCTCTGGATCAGGTCAAAATTTGTGGGAATTTCGAAGTTCATAAGTTATATTACCATAAACCTGTTCATTATTTGTCATATTCGTTGTAGATGATGAAGTAGTAGGGATGTTGTTTCTTAATCTGTGCACAATATCTGATAGGTGTTCTTCGTTTAATTGTAGATCAAATATGGCGGCTTTATTGGAGACTCAGCGACTGTAAAATAATGCTCTGACCTGTTCAGAATCTAATAAAAGAGGAGCTGTCTTTATTATGATAAACAGAAATTGATAATTATCGAGGTGAAACATGACTGTGTTTGGTTGTAAAACAAAATTCATTGAAATGTGATTGGTCATTAACTCCCATTTGTTGGTGCATGAGTTAAAGAGTCAAAGAAAGTTCTCTGTAAGATCCAAAATTATTCTATTATTTTGAAGAAAAAAAAAACACCTGAATGGAATTTGAACCTGAAACCTCTGTAAGCTAGTGTGCAAGTCATTACAATATTTCAGGTTCCAATGCAATCATTAATTCTTCAAATTTAATTAATTCTTATTCCGCATATACAAATCTCTTTATCATCATAAGCAGATAGCTGTCGCTACCCATGCCATCTGGCGGCTTCTAACTTTAAAAGCTGTATATTTGTTTATTTCAGTTCATTGGACAAGTGCAGAAAGCAACCAGCTGGTGTTTTTTACTTCTCTCACTCAGAAATGATACAGAAATCTCTGCTGCTGTTAGGAATAGCCAGGGACAAGGAACCACTTGTTGGCTGTAATTATAAACAAATGGAAAACAGACTCTGGAGAACCTCCAAAATTATGCCTTTTACAGCAAATCTTGTTGCTGTCATTTTCAGGTAAGATCTCATTTTTACTACACAAAAACTTACTATAAGTAATGTCACTATCGTAAATGGGGTAGTCAATACTTACTTAAGGAGGCCATTGGTAGCATGACAGGCCAAATACTAAATTAGAAATTAATATAATTTATAATTATATATAAATATTTTATTTCAAAGATAGATAACAAACATATATGGCCACAATAACATGAAATACAATTTTATTCCTGCTTAGAATGCTGAAAATATCTCTAGGTTTATAATTTCTGTGAAAATCTCCACGCCTTACTATGTGATTGAGAGAGATCAAGAGAGATCCCAACTTAAAGTTTAGACTAAATTTATCAATTACATTTATAGCTGGAATGGTATAAATTTGACCTTCTTCTTAAATGAAAAACCACTAGAACGATATAACTTCGGTGCATTTATTAGCAAAGAGCGTTGCTGACCGGCCACAAGTAAACTCGTGATCGATGCGTTTTTGTTTCTCGTCAATGGTGATATGAAATAGATTCTGGGAAAAAATTGCCGGTCAACAATATGTTAATGTTGAACGAAAAAAATAGGCAACAGTCTATCTTGGTATCATGCACGGCAGCGATTGTTTTTCTCAGTCCTCATCGTTTGTTTATGCGATCAAGATAAAAAAAAGACACTGATGATGTTTGTTTTTGTGATACACGATACAAAATTTTTGTCTTGTTTAGTGTTTGTATTTACACTCCAGTAGAAGAGCGAAAAATAAGGGTAAGTATGAATTCATTAACTAGTGTAAATAAGGTTAATGTGCAGGCATGATTCTCTCACATTTCAAACCTAAAAGTAATTGCTTTTATTTCCCTAGTACCTACAAAATTGTAATTCAACCAAATTTTACTCATGCTCAATCTCTGTTTTATAAAAAAAGTAGAAACAAATACAGAACTACACTGTTGCTCAAAATTAAATAATCAGCTTCGTACCCTTGACAAAAATAGGTAATTTTTAAATGGCTGTATCTTCGCGAAAAATGATCGAAAAAAATAGTGCCCTGAAGCTTGAAGACTCTAGTGTCTAAATCAGTAATGCAATTACTTTTTTGTCCACTTTGATATATATATATATTTTTTTTTTTTTTCAGTATAAAGTGGAAGAAGTAGAGCGCCAAAAATTGTCAAGTTTGACTTGTTACATCTTTTTTTTATAATGCTCGTATATTGCTTTCCAGTTAATATAATGTAGTTAAATTATAATAATTTAATCTATTTATTATCTATTTCATCTAATTTTAATGGGGTTTGTTACATCTTATTCCTGTGTTCTTAGATGCTTAAATGAAACAACTCTGATGTACCTTTTTAGAGTCTATTTAATTTTACTGCGCCATACAAGCATATGAGATTCTTGTGTGTGTTTTAGTATTATTTAAAAGTTTTCCAGATTAAAGGTAGGTGATGGCATAGAATTGTGTTTGATATACACCAAATATACAGAAAGAAAACATAGATTATTAATACAATAAAAACAAATATCTGAACTCTTTTGTTTATTCCTCAAGTGACAATTCCTCTGAATTGGTTTATATAAAGTAAAGCTTCATTAAACCATGGGCCCTGCATGTTAATTCTGCTCGGCTGCTGAGTGTGCGCTCGGTGGGTCAGGGGAGAACATGTATAGGTACATATAGGGTGATCCTGCACTTCCTACACGTTAGTCTAGTCTAGTCTAGTCTAATAGACAGTGGCGTTACTTTTTCGGCTGGACCTTACACAAAAACGTGTCTCTGGCACCAATTTATTGATATAAGAATGTTTTCTTCTTCATTTCAATGAAAGAATTAACTACTGTTTTTTTATGGACAGATAATGTAAACTGTTTACTAAAGAGGGCTCTGCACTCATAGTATAAATTTATCCACATTAAATAAAATTTATATAGTTATTCTTATGATATTTGAATGGTGTATCTCCTATCTAGCTTAACATTTTGTTAGAAGTTATTTTTTCAGCTCATACATTAAAAATTTCTTACACTGTACCGACTTACTGTAGAGTAGGGTCTAAGGAGTTGTACGTTACACAACTGCTAGTAGTCTGTATATGATTATTAATATTGCATTTATTGTTTTATGAATTTTGAATTGACTGAAAATGCTCGAACCCAAACCCAATATGTCCATACTTTAAAAAAGTAGAGAAAAGAGATAACAGCAGTGAAACAAGGAAAACCCCTATAAAAATATATAATGCATCACAATTTGTTGCAATGATGGAAATTTGAATAGTAATAATTTGTCAGTTTCTTTCAATGAAGTTGGACTTAACGATAATCTGAATATGAACATTGGAGAGCCAACTAACAATGAAAACAATAAGACTAGCACTAATGGTACATTTGCCAATGATATAGGAATTTATGTAAGTAAAAAGACCAATGAATATATAAAGTGTCAATTATTGGAACGACCTTGGGAACCATCAAAGTCATATAAATCCCATATTCACAAAAAAGGTGGGAAGGAGTTGAAATGTTATTTGGGTCATCAGCACTTATAACAAAGGAATTGGCTAGTTATTTTCTACATGAGACAGGGGTTGTTTTGTAAGTTCTGTGTGCTGTTTGATGATGAAAATTGTGGCCGCAATAAAGGAATGATAGCGCAAAACCTTGTCATCCAACCATTGACTTCATTCACCAAGCTTTGGAAAAAATCACACGAAGACACTTCTTACCACAAATTATGCATTCAAGCTGGTCTAAACATGCTGTAAAGCTACCTCAAAAGTCTGTTGAAAATCAGGTAAATACTCAAGGATTTTAACAAGTTAAAGAAACCAAAGAGAGACTTTGGTCAATAGTAGAATCTATAATATTCTTGGGTTGACAAAACATTACTATAAGAGGCCACTGAGATGATGGCCGTCTTGACAAACAAGCTAGCTCTGTAATGAAGGTAGTTTTAGAGGATTGTTAAGATTTAGAGCATCGGCAGGAGACAAAGATCTTAAGTGACACTTGTCAACAGCTTCTTCAAGAGCCATGTACATAGGCAATACAAAACAAAATCAATTAATAACATGCTGTGGTGAAGAAATAACAGATACAATTAAATTAATATTAAGAAGCTAAAGTTGTTACCATGATAGAAATAAGTATATTAAAGTCTTCTTCTTCTTCTTCACTTCCTGGTTTAGGCAAGAGTCGCCTGTTCCGTCTTCACTAATAGATCTAAGACCATCTCTTCTGAGGACGTCCGACATCTCTTCTTCCTCTTGGAAAATAATGGAAGATTTTATTTGGTAATCTTCTTTCTTCCATTCTTGCTACATGTTCTTTCCACTGTATCTTGTTGTTAAATATCTTTTCTTTTATGGAGTAGATCTGCAGTTCTTCACGGATATCCTCGTTTCTTATCTGGTCCATTCTAGTGCAGCCTTTTACTCTTCTTAAAAATTTCATCTCGGCTGCTTGGATTTTACTTTCTTGTTTGGTAGTGGTAATCCAAGATTCACTCCCATACAAAAGGACAGGGACAGCCATTGTTTTATAAAATTTTAATTTTGTTTGTTTATGGGCTTTATTATTCAATGTTCTATTTATTGTACCACAAATAGCTTGAAACTGATGTGTTTTGTGTTCAATATCTTTATCATACCCATAGCTGATGTCACATCCTAAATATTTAAAGTGGGATACTTGTTCAATAATTTCGTCTCTAATTACTATTTTTGCACGCAGAGTATTTCTTCCACAAAATGCCATTACTTTTGTTTTACTTATTGAAATTTTAAAATTATAATCGCTACATATTGCATTTAGTTTGTAAGCAGCCAATTGTAACAGATCTTCATCATGGTGTAGTAAGACCAAATCATCGGCGAAAAGTAAGTTATTAATACTTGAGTTATTGTTCAATCTAAGGCCATTGTCCATTATAATTTTCCATTGTTTCATAATGTCGTCGATATATATATTAAAAAGAGTGGGTGATAGACTACACCCTTGTCTAACTCCTTGATTTATTAAAATTTCTTCTGACCTTTTTCCATCAGTTTTTATCACAACTTTAGTTTCTTCATATAAGCCTTGGACTGATTTTATTAGATGGCGTGGATATCCTCGTTCCTTCATTATTTCCCATAGTATAGATCTATTTACTCTGTCAAAGGCCTTTTCAAAATCAATGAACAAGTATGTTGGCAGGTTAAATTCTCTTCTCTTTTCAATTAGTCTCTTTATAATAAACACATTATCACTACAGGATCTTCCTTTTCTGAACCCTGCTTGTTCTTCTTCTAAGAGTGTGTCAGATATCTTCTTCAATCTATTATTTATTATTTTTGCATATAATTTATAAGTGGAGTTCAATAAGCTGATACCTCTATAATTTTTACTATCTAATCTATTTCCTTTTTTGAAGAGGGATATGACTTCACCTATCTTCCAATTTTCAGGTATTTTACATGTCTTCCAACATTTGTTTATTAAGTTTAATAATCTTATTTCTGCAAATAAACCTGCATACTTAATCAGTTCATTGTTTATACCATCTATACCTGGTGCTTTTCTAATTTTCATTTCTTTCAATGCCTCTCTCATTTCGCTTAGAGTAATTCTGTCTATTTCTGATTTATTTTCACTTTCAGAAGGGCGTTCTATAACTAATTCTTCTTCGTTACACCATAATTCTCTGTAGTGATTCTCCCATGTCTTCAGATCAATGGTATTTAGTTTTGCAGTATCTTTTTCTGTTGTATTTAATTGTTTCATTACTTTAAATGCTAACGATTGTCTGCCATGTACATCGTGCTCTATTTTGGAAATAAATCTTTCCCAGGAATCTTTATGAGCTGTTCGAGTTATTTGTTTTGCTCGATTTCTTTTTTGTTTATATATAGTTCTAGATTCTTCAGTTTTCTTTTGTAAGTACTCTAAATAAGCTATTTTTTTGTCTCGCACAGCTTCCTCTATTTCGTCATTCCATATCTTTAATCCTCTTTTGTTGCGAATCTTTTTCTTCTTTCCTATAGCTTCATTTGCAGCATTTATAATACATGTTTTCATATTTTCCCACTCTTCATTTAGATTATCATTAATTGCTTTTCTTTCTAAGTGTTCTTGTAGCCTTTTTTGGTATAATTGTCTTATACTTTCTTCTTCTAGAAGATATACTTTAAAAACCTCTTCTTTTATTCTTTCTTGAGTTTTCGGTTTTTTCCATTTGGCTATTATAAGTATCGTGGCTACCAATAGATAGTGGTCTGTATATATGTCACATCCTCTGTATACTCTTACATCTTGTATTTGATTCCTGAGTCTATCATTAATCATTATGTAATCTATTAAAGATCTTTGGTTTCTAGCGCACCATGTATACTTGTGTATGTCCTTTTTCCTATAGAAAGTATTCGTGATTTTTAGTTTATTATAGGTAGCAAATTGTCGAAGTTCTTCCCCGTTTCTATTTATTACATCTTCTCCAAACATACCTACTATTCCTGGGATTGGGAGATTACCAACTCTGGCGTTTAAGTCACCTCCTAAGATGATACTTTCTGTGTTTTTAATACCATTTATTTCTTGTTGTAATTTATCATAGAAAATAACAGTGTCTTCAATTTTCCCTTCTTCTGGTGCATACACTCCTACAATGTTTAAGTAATTCCGATCTATTTTCAACCTTACTGTTATTATTCCCTCATCCACATATTTGTAGCTTATTATTTTTGATCTCCATTTGCTATTAATTAGTATAGCTACACCACTGCAGGCTCTTCTATCTTGAGGTACTCCACTGTATATTAGTATATAATTACCTATATCTTTTGTTCCTTTCAACTTCTTTTTTGTTTCAGTAAGTATTGCTATATCAATATTTTGATTATTTAGTTCTCTGATTAGTTCTTCTTCTTTTGTGTTTAGTCCTCTGACATTCCAAGTTCCCACTTTAATCCGATCCTTTATACCAAATCATTTGTCCTTAATTCTACGCTGAGGTCGTCTTTGGTTAAGTCCGTCCGAGTTTCCATTGTGAAGAATACGAGTAATATGTTTTCCTCTGATCGTGGTACCAACGCTATGCAGAGTAGACCATTGGTGGGGCTGCCACCTCAAAGCTTTAGGTCCAGCTTCTGGATGTACTAACCCCATCTAGAGGGTTGCCACTTCCGCCAGATCTGCTGTGATGAAGAACTCCTTCTGCGCCGAATCTACCGTTGAGGTCTTCACCGTAACTCTGGCTAGGGGTCCTTACAGAGTACTATCAGTCGGAGCCAACTGAACCCTGGTTTTTTTACGAGGTTGTTATTCCTCCCCCTCCTCCTTTCTCATCCGGGCTTGGGACTGGCCATGACGGAGTTAAGTATATTAAAGTATACAATTAAATTATTGTAATTAAATGGTAAAGAGAAAAATGTATGCCTGAACTGGCAATCGAACCCCAAACCTTCAGCTTTCCATACTGATGCTCTTAACCATTGAGCTAATTCAGGCTTCCTTCCCATCCAAGCATAAATCCTTCCTTTACCTTACTGTCTTGGTCCCACGTTCAATGCAATGAATCATCATTCACAAATACACAATGAATGGCTTCTACCTGAAGAAGACATGAAGGGACTGCACATAGCTATAGCATTATTTATTAAATTAATATTTAGAAGCTAAAGCTGTTACTATGATAGAAATAAGTGTATTAAAGTACACAACTAAATTATTATTGAATTGAATAAGGAATGCAAAGTATAATTCTGTTATATTTAAAGAAGCAGCAGATATGTTTAATATAGAACAGCTTTCTTTGAATTTTAGATATTTGTACAAAATGATATTCGTGAAGATTCCGTCAAATTTATTGACGATTATGAGAGCATTACAACTGTCAATCCAGATCAAAATGCAAATAGTGAACAATGCCTAATTGGAGAGGCTTTGGGAAAATGTACTGCAAGATCTGTCCCTAGACTTAAGAAGAAAGCATATGAGTACGCTTAGTTTATTGTTTGGTCTTATGACTTCTTCTTTCTTCCAAGTATTAGGCCAAGGCCTGTTACGATCCTATAGAAAATTTTCCCTCCAGTG
Organism: Diploptera punctata; assembly: GCA_030220185.1. Taxonomy (NCBI): domain Eukaryota; kingdom Metazoa; phylum Arthropoda; class Insecta; order Blattodea; family Blaberidae; genus Diploptera; species Diploptera punctata. Next base: position 1,456,074 of record JASPKZ010003050.1, read on the forward strand.
CTTCATAGGACAGCCCAGAGATCTTCGTCGTCTTGGTATGTAATTATAAACAGCTTTGGGGATCCGATTTGAACTCTTTCAAGGTGGTGTTTCCAATTTAGTTGATACTGTTTAATATGTTCCAAAATTGGCATAGTCTTCAATTTTTTTAAGATATCAGTGTTCCTTTTCCAATCCCATCTGGTGTAACCCGCTGTTCTGCACATGAATCTCATTTCACAAGCCGTTATTCTGCTTTCATGTTATCTTTTTAGTGTCCATGCTTCACTACCATAGATCAACACTGGTCTAGCCAAAGTGTTATATAAACGTAATCTGGTGTTTATGTACAAGGAATGGTTTCATAACTTGATTAATAATTCCCAAACTTTTATTATAACTAGCAATTTTTTCATTTGTTTTATGACGTACAATATAAAAGTTGTAATATTATCTGTAATGAGTAAATACTGCTTAAAAACTGCTCATAATAGTTTAAAACGCATTACTAACATGCTAAAATTTACAAATTTATTTATTTGTTAATTTACACGGCTCAAAAAATCCCAATTAGCCTCAGCCCCCCGTATGCGTGTTGGCCTTTAGTATCTCTTCGCTATCACCCAATATACTACATCATGAGCATTAACTAACAGCTTATTAATACCATTGAGTTGTAGGCCTTCTTCATCCTCTAAAGATTTGATGGCATGTTCTAGAACAAAATTAAATAGTAGAGAGATAGTGCATCTCCTTGCTTCAACCCATTGTGGATTTGAAAAGTATCCAAAAACTGTTTGCCTACACACACCCTACACTCTTTGAGCCATTTAGACACACTGACTTTGGCACTACTACTACTACACAAAAACTCATCCATCAAATTGAAATGTAATGAGATGATGACAAAAAAGTTGTTAGTGCTACATTATTTTATCTAATAATGTGTAAGTCTACATGATTAAGAGAGATTAAACCAGAAATAAGCAAGTACAAATGAATCAAACTATAGGGTCTTCATGGCTATACAATAATATTGTTCATATGGGAATACTGTTACTACTTAATGCTGCAGACTGAATGACAGAGATGGAAATATATTTTGTTCACTCCTATACTAATAATGTCCTAATTATCATTCTGTTTTTAGTCAACTAAGTTGATTTTACCAGAGAGGTCTTGGTATCCATTGACAATGGGATGTAATAGATCAACTTACTTCCCTATTTGGAATTATAATAAGAGTGGGTTTGAATTAGTGGGTGTGTTCTTGTTTAATAGTAGGTCATTTTTGGTCTGATGATGGGACTAGTCCCGAAAGCCCTACAGTAACTTCATGTTTCAACGGTTGAGGAGACGGATCTAAAAGGTGTATAATTTTATACTATAATTCCAAATTGTGAATATCACCTCAACGGAGTTTATAATGAATCTTAATAAATGAATTAGTGGGTGTGTTCTTGTTTAATAGCAGGTCATTTTTGGTCTGATGATGGGACTAGTCCCGAAAGCCCTACAGTAACTTCATGTTTCAACGGTTGGGGAGACGGATCTAAAAGGTGTATAATTTTATACTATAATTCCAAATTGTGAATATCACCTCAACGGAGTTTATAATGAATCTTCCCTAGGTAATAGAATAGAACAAATATCGTGGCTTCGTCTAAGAGATCGTAGAACTGTCCATTCCCTATCCCTTCTCTATAAAATACTTTACACATCATCACCTAATTATTTATCATGCCGCTTCATCAGACTATCAGACACACATAATCTTGACACTCGATCCCATCAGCACATTGTCCTTTATATCCCTTCTTATCACACTGTGTATTATTCATTATCTTTTACAGTCTCACTTGCCAGAACATGGAATTCCCTTTCAACCTATGTCAGAAACTGTCAAACTATAACATTCTTAAAAAACAAACTAAAGAATTATTTAATAACAAACTAACTTATACACCTCACTGATAGTATTCTTTTAACAATTAATAAATTTAATTATTTATGAAAATAATATTAAGATTAACAAATATTTTCTTTTGTTTTGTTTTAAATATTGTATAATCGTAAAATTAGTTTTCTATATCTCATTATTTTTCTTTGTTTTTTATATACATAGACAGGGACAATTTAATATATCTTGCTTGTATACATTTTATTTTTAGTTTGTCTTAATTTTAACTAACATTAACTGGTTGCATTATAGATCGTAATATAATAGATATTATCTTTTTGATTAAATTTTTATTTACTATTTAATATTAGAGTCAATTGAGATTGTTATTATTCTGATGTAATATATGTTTGTCCTGGTGAGTGGAAGAGAAGGCCACATGGCCTTAACTTCACCAGGGTAAATAAATCTAATCTAATCTAAAAGTAATTGACTTAATTAATAATGTAAAAATGTTTACCTACTTAAAATTGTATTGAGTAATACAATACAATTTTATTAATAACACACATTTCTCACTTTGATCATTTGCATTCGTCGCTTCCTCTACATCACAATTAATCATATCTGTAATTAATGTGCAGTCTGAAACTGTTATTTAAAATGTCTGCCACTAATTCAGACAACAATAAACAATTGCAGTTGTTTTATCAACATTCCCTTGTCATCAAACAATTGAACTCTTCAAACCAAGATATAAATTCACACGAAATATAAAAAATAAACATAATTATTAGTGTAGGAGTGAACAAAATTATATGCAATTTGGGTAGTAAGTATGTCACTAGTCTTGAACTTATTTGCTAGTCCTCGCTAAAACTCAGGCTTAATCACGTCCTCGACTAGTAATGTACTACTTTCGATATTTTTATTTAAATTAAAATTCTACAATCCTGGATAGAATTTAATTTAAGAAAGACAAATGAACACCTGAACCAGAATTTGAACCCTGGACCTCTAATTCTCCGTACAAGTGAGCTGTCCATTGCACCTTCAATTAATTTAGATAAAAACATCCATAATATGAAGTTTTGCCGCTAGAAAGATATGTATAAATTCTCAATAAAAATGCTTCTGAATAGAAGACGTCAGTTGGCATGATGGTAGCAACAGATATTAGCCTTCGGCCGTGGTGGACTAGTGGTTATGCTCCTTGCCTCTGGTCCCGAGGATCGTGGGTTCAAACCCGGCCGGGATCGATGGATTTTTTAGGATTGAAAAATCCAAGGAGCAAGTCCTCCGGGAGGGACTTTAAGCCGTGGGTCCCGAGTCTGAAGATTTTCAGGCACGTAAAAAATCCTTAAGCTTGAATGAAAAAGCCTCTAAGCAAAATTTACCGAATTTTCCCAACCTAGTACTACCTTGGTTTCCTAGATGTCAGTATGAGGCAGAACACTGACAACGGACCACTCAAAATGACATCTGTACGAAAACAAGTGTAACTAAATTAGTATGGTTCAAATTATTCCCTGTAGGGGGATTGCGCCTAAATCTCTGTAAAGAGAAAACATGGGCTTACTAAAAAAAAAAAGAACAAGATTTGTATAAGCTGAAAGAAATGTTAATGTTTGTACCGTCGTTTGAATGGTGTAATGGACAGCACACTCGTATAGAGAATGAGAGGTCCAGGGTTCATATCCCGGTTCAAGTATGTCTTTCTTTCTTAAATAATGTACTACTTACTTCCCTTGTTGCATACATAACCATCTCTCTTCTCCTTCTAGCATAAGTACAGCATTAACATAAGTTTTTGCATGATAGTGTATTTTGCCATACTTACAGCAATGACAACCATGATTGATAATTCAACTTCATACATTTCGGGGTTGCCAACCTAAATAACTATACTGTAATATTACAAAACGCATATTGGGAAGTAAAACTACTGCTCTCTATGTATACTACATACAATGTATATACAAAAAATATCCAAAAGGTAGTGTTAATATACATTATATGAAACAAATCATTGTATTTTAAATGAACTGAACTTTTTTATTATTGATTTCGTACTGAACTTTATTTGAAACAATATAAAACAATAAATATGCACTTGTCGCCATTTTATCACTAATATTGTATCATGTCCTCTTGTAGTTTCACTAATAAATATTGTCCACACTGTTAACATCAGTCAATTGTTTATAATGAACGTATATATTTCCAACAAAGATGTTATTATTTTACTATTATTTATTATTTTCAAATCAGCATTGTGCAAAAAATAATGTACAACACATATTTTATATATATTTGAAGAGAAAAATTTTCGCCTAGACCGAGACTCGAACCCGGGACCTTTGGCTTTATGGGCCAAATGCTCTACCAACTGAGCTACCGAGGCAAGTTGCGATGTAGATGCAAATTTTTCTCTTATATACGTTGTAATTCCTTCTTGCCAAATGCTTTGAAACCTTTGCTTCTATCTTTGCAAAATGGCGGCTTCTTAGTTAAGAAGACATTTATTAGGAATTTAACACTACTTTATAAAGCCAGTAGGGCTTCTATTGGCTTTTTTTTATTATTAATAATTTAACACTTCTCACTGGAGGATAAATTATATTTGAAGGCAAAAATTTTTCTCTTCAAATATAATTTATCCTGCAGTGAGAAGTGCAACACATGTTTGTGAAGTGTTTTACAGAATCTTCTTGTAAGCCCATGTTTCCCTTAACAGAGATTTAGGCGCTCTCCCCGACAGGGAAGAATTTGAACCATACTAATTTAGTTACACTCGTTTTCGTGTAGATGTCATTTTGAGTGGTCCGTGGTCAGCATTCCGCCTCATACTGACATTTAGGAAACCAAGGTAGTACTAGGACGGGAAAATTCAGTAAATTTTGCTTAGAGGCCTTTTCATTCAGGCTTAAGGATCTTTTACGAGCCTGAAAATCTTCAGACTTGGGACCCACGGCTTAAAGTCCCTCCCGGAGGACTCGCTTCTTGGATTTTTCCATCCTAAAAAATCCATCGACCCCGGCCGGGTTTGAACCCGCGACCTCGCTGTCGCTCAGTTTTTAAACATTTTCCTCAATTCTGTAAAAGCCACTTTCCAACCTCACATCGTAATGCACTGTTATGGCACAATTATCTTCACTGCTACTACTAAATCTAATTTGTGATCATACTAACGTGGTTACTAAAGAATAACATTATCATATGGAAGTAAGCTATTCAATTATGGATTGTAATGTAATTTTTAAAAATTATAATTATTCACTTTTTTTCTAATAAAACTTGCATTTTTGATGTTTTAATTTTACCTTGGTTTGTAAGAATCATATGAATCGTGAATTCTTCTTACCTCATACATCTGTGTTTTTTAACACAGAACTGCAGTATAAGAAATATCATTACCATCTTCAGCTGTTTTTACAACTGTCAATTTTTTATTATGCCGATAATTTTCTAAACTGCCATCTGGTATACTTTTGAAGAATTTTGTAATCAAATTTGTTCATCTGAAAATTCAAAGTTCATGGTTCTAGTACGTTTTTTTTTTTAATGTATATCTTCTCCCAAACTGTTAATTCCAAAGGTTTGGATAAATATTTCAAAAGTTTAGCTTTTTTTTCAATTCTATGATTCTCTAATAAACTGTGTGCTGTTATTGCCGATTTTTCAATTTCACAATTTTTTATGTTTCTAAAGTGTTCTTTTTTGTGAGTGTCTAAACTCCTTTTTGTTTTTCCTATATGTACTTTATTACAATCTTTTAAATTAATTTGATAAATTCCAGATTTTTTACTGTCTGGGGTGTTAACTTTTTTATTAGTTAACAGAACTACACTAGATCCATGAACTTTGAGTTTCCAGATGAACTAAATTTGATTACAAATTTCTTCAAAAGTACACCAGATGGCAGTTTAGAAAATTACTAGTATAATGAAAAATTGACAGTCGTGAAAACAGCTGAAGATGGGAATGATATGTTTCCAGATACTGCAGTTCTGTGTTAAAAAACATAGTTGTATGAGGTAAGAAGAATTCACGATTCATTTGATTCTTATTAAGAAAACCTCATAATGTAAAAATTCCCAACTTCATTATATAAAATTACCTTAGTTTGTTCACATTTTGGCAAAAGTTGCTCATGTTTTTATGAATATTACATTTTCCTGCAATTTTTGAGAAATTCTGAAGAGACACATGGTGTGAAATATCATCATCCATGCAAGTATTAGGCCATGTGGCGCTTTTTTGGACATTCCAACGATCTTATGCCTTGGGGGCAGTAACGAAGCATAGCTTTTGGAATTTTACATATGAGATGGGCTTTCCAGTTGTTCTGGTAGTTTAGTATATGGTGGAGGATGGGTTCTACATCCAATTCTTCCATAATTTCCTCATTTCTTTTATGGTCCCACTTTGTATAGCTTGTTGCACGGCATATAAATCACATCTCATTTGCTGTTATTTGGCTTTCATCTCTTCTTCATATTGTCCATGCTTCATTACCATATCTTAATACTGGTCTTGCGAGAACCTTATAAAGCCATAGTGAAATAATCTGTTTTGTAAATATTATGAATGTATATTTATAGATGTGACGAAGGAGAAAAACTTAGAGTCCAATTTTATCTCAATGAGCACCTGATAAAGCTTGAAGACTGTCAGCAGGAGTTATGTAATTGGTCCACGATCAGAGAGAAATTTGGTCAGATTTCCAGCTATTGCACTCTTCAAGACTGTTAAAACAAAAATTGAATGAATAAATAGTCATTTATATTACATACAAAAATTAAAATTATATTTTTTAATAATCTGTTGGTTTATTGGTAAATTTATTATATTAACATCAACATATATTGTGAGTTACATTTGAAGAGAAAAATTATACACTCAGACTGGGATTTGAACCCAGGATCTTTTGCACACAAGGCGAATGCTCTACCAAATGAATTATCTGAGCAACTCCAATCTAAACGCAAATTTTTCTCTTATATACGCTGTTAATTTCCATGCACCAAATGCTATGAAACCTTTGCTTCTATCTTGCAAATAATGACTCCTTTATTAAGAAGACATTTAATTGGGAATTTTACATTATATTATAAAGCCAGTACAGCTTCTTTCGATGTTTTTATTAATAATTTCATACATCTCAATGAGGGAAAAAATATATTTAAAGAGAAAAATTATATGCTCGGACTGGAGTTTGAACCCAGGACCTTTCACACATTAGGTGAATGCTCTACCAAGTGAGCTATCTGAGCAATTTAATTGTCACTTGCTGGCAGCAGCCAAAGCTCCCAACACTTGGAGTTGGATGGGTGACCATCTTTATACTTATTCTCACACAGATAGATGGGTGACTCTCCAACGCTAAATAGATCAATGGATTTATTAATAGTGAGTGGAGAACATATTTTTAATAACACACCTCATAAGTTTACTTCCCAACATTAATTTTAATACAAGACCAATGGATGTTCCATGTTCCACTAACTAAAATTCATGCTCCTCGTATGCTAATTCTGAGCCAAGTTCCAGTTTTACTAGAAACAAACTTCCGTAAGATATTACTCCACTGACCCTGTCTGTTGAGGGTACTATACTTTTAATCACCATATGACTGAATTGTGTACAATAGAAACATTATTCTTAGGCAACATATATTTTAGGATTAAATTAAAATGTTTCATATCTGACCTCATATCCAGTCTTCTAATTAGAATGCAGTTTCAAAGCCTGGGCTGCTTCATCTTCAGAAATTAGAAGACTGGATATGAGGTGAGGTATGAAATATTTTAATTTAATCTTAAATTAAACCTCATAGTAATTTTTTTCCTATAAAAGTTCAACATGTATTTTACAGGAAATAAGACTGAACACAGTGGTGAGGCATCAATGGAAGCGTTGGATGCGGCACTTCCCTATAATTTTTACAAAAATAAACTATTTTAAATATTATTTAAAACTATAAAGTTATAATATTCTTACATTAAAGAGTTGTATTATTTTTAAATAAATTGATAAGTAAATAATTTATAAGTTAAATCTGTATGCTAGTGTCACCTATCAGAGCTCTTTCAAATAACATCATCTCTTTCTGATGGCTTGGATGCGCTATGCAATTGAGAGAAAAAGTAAACTTTGTTGCTCTCAGTTAGTATTGAAATTGCAAAGTTTTATTCATTTTATTTAGTTTAATTGTTTATAGTATATAGTTTGTATATTATATTTTATTATTGTATATAGGCCTATATATATATAGGAATGAGATGCACAAAGAAATTAAACATAGGCTCAATTCTGGAAATGCATGCTATTATGCATTGCAGAGACTTTTGATGTCTCAACTCCTTTCAAAAAACGTTAAGCTGAAAATATATAAAACTATTATTCTACCAGTTATATTATATGGGTGCGAAACATGGACTCTTACTTTAGGGAGGAAAGGAGATTACGAGTATTTGAGAATAAAGTACTTAGGAAAATTTTTGGACCAAAGAGAGATGAACAGACAGGTGAATGGAGAAGACTACATAACAATGAACTACATGGTCTTTATAGGAAGCCAGATATAACAAGAACAGTTAAGTCTCGTAGACTGCGATGGGCAGGACATGTTGCGCGTATGGGGAATGAAAGACGTGCATGGAAACTTCTTGTAGGAAAGCCAGAAGGAAAACGCCCAGTTGGTAGACCAAGAATGAGGTGGGAGAACAACATTAAGTATGATTTGAAGGAAGTAGATTATACAGGGAATGATTGCGAAACATTAGCTCAGGATAGGGATGTATGGAGAGCTTATGTCCGCGCGGCCATGAACCTACTGGTTCGATAGTGCCAGTGAGTAAGTAAGTAAGTATATTATATTTTATTATGACTAGACAAATAGTGTGAATGTATATATTGAATTTTCAAGTGTTTCTTGTAATTTATTATATTCTGCATTTTGTCATGACTTAATCGTATAGAAGCTCGCTAGCGATGAGATTCGAAGAATTCTCTCATGCTAGTAGCTCTGTCATGAATGTTCAAATGGAGTTGTAACAGCATCATGAACCTGAAATATGTGAGTGTGCTATTGAAAAACTTTTACAACACCTGTTCAATTCACTTTCATTTCAAGACAAAATAAAATTAATAGAAAATTATAGATCTACACAGCCTCTCACTTAATTAAATACTCAATATAAAGGCTGTAAAATTTACACAGGACATTTCGATCCAAATTCCTATTAAACCATCCCCTAGTTGTGTAGTTGCAATAATCTCAAAAAATTGTTCTGCTTGCTGGCCATGTCTTTTGTTCTCACCTGAAAATAATGTTTGGAACAAGACAGGTTTTATATTGTATATTGTAAGCCCATGTTTTCTCTTTACAGATATTTAGGCGCTCTCCCCCTACAGGGAAGAATTTGATCCATACTAATTTAGTTACACTTGTTTTTGTGTAGATGTCATTTTGAGTGGTCCGTGGTCAGCGTTCCACCTCATACTGACATCTAAAAAACCATGGTAGTACTAGGACGGGAAAATTCAGTAAATTTTGCTTAGAGGCCTTTTCATTCAGGCTTAAGGATCTTTTACGAGCCTGAAAATCTTCAGACTCGGGACCCACGGCTTAAAGTCCCTCCCGGAGGACTTGCTCCTTGGATTTTTCCATCCTAAAAAATCCATGGACCCTGGCCGGGTTTGAACCCGCGACCCTCGGAACCAGAGGCAAGGAGCATAACCACTAGTCCACCGCGGCAGATAGACAGGTTTTAAGGATTTACATATTTTTCATAAAACCCAGAAAAGACACAAACTATCATTTCTTCACACAACAAGCCTTAAGCAGTTGAAACAGTTCGGCAAAACTATAATTGATTTATGTCTAACATCTCTTTTTTTATATGTAATCATGCAATTTTTTGGTAAAGTTTCTTTTTTTTTTTTATCTATGGAGCTTCCCTTCTCCCCAAACTCATGCCTCGCCACTGCTGAATGCAACATAAGATGGTACCAATAATTAGAAACTTCCTCCATTTCTTATTTATTCATGACAAAAAATTATATATGAGTCCATTTAATTAGACGTTTAAGCATTACCCATGATTGTCAATAGGTAATCTTTATTTGCTGGTACAATTTCATTATGAGCAGAATGTATGTTCCTTGTGACTACCTGTAAATTCTGCTGTTATTTGCACCATACATTCAATGGTTAATATGGGATATTTTTCACTAAACTGTTAAAAAATATTCAATTTTCTTTTTTAATATTCAAAATATTTTGTTTCTTTCCGACTTTACAAATGCTTTGCTTTCCAATGTTTGAAAAATTGTACACAAACCAGTTTTAAACAACTGAAATTCTAACATTCTGCATGCTTATGAATAAAACAATGCTTACTTAATGTATTAAAAATTGTAATTATATATTTTAAGATTCTCCCATATAATTTACATAGATATGTGCTAGTTAATATATGTTTTATTACTGTATTTCGAGTGGTTAGAGGGCCAACTACATTTTCATACATGCTTGAAGGTAAAACAGTTATTCAACCAATGAAAATGCAGGCATATATCTGGTTTGTTTACATTACAATTGGAAGGGGTATAATGGAAACCAAACTACATGTCAATGTAAAGTAAAGTAATTCCACAAAGGCCTCGGGAAGCCCTTCAGGTAGTGGGAGGTTAAGGCTCCCACTTTTTCTAGACAATCGGCACTTAATGTCAGCCGGGTTGTCAGTCCTGCATGACGGCCGCCTTTACCCCCAGAACAAGTGTCTGATACTCATTTCCGTTAGATGCTGAGTCGACCCCAGGGCCATAGTGCTGCCAGAAGGTTTTGGCCAGTTTAAAAATCCTGACTAGGACTTGAACCCTCGACCTTCCGACTTGTAGCGCAGTGCCTTAACCACTACGCTATGGCATGTCCCACATGTCAATGCCAGGTTATAATTTGTTTTTACATTTTACTTTATGTTTACAACTCCACCTGTAACAGTCGGAACAAATGGTCACAGACTAAGGACACAGGCTGCTGATCAATATATCAGCAGCAAAGAGATTGGACCGCCATCTGCAACTTACTTGCGGATTGTAGGCCATTCTCAAATTTCTCATACCATGCTGCCAATAATCTTAAGTAATTTGACATTGTTGGCCTTTGTTCCCTATGAATTGCAGGTTCAAATCCGGCCAGAGTCAATTAATTTTTAGGATGTAAAAATCCAAAGACTGAGTCCTCCGGGCGGGACTTCAAGCTGTGAGTCTCAGTATTTTCAGGCTCATAAAAGAACCTCAATCCTGAATAAAGAGGTCTCTAAGCAAAATTTACCGACATTCATCATCCTAGAAATACCTTAGTTGCGTGCTAGATATTTCATTGTGTCGGTATGTTGACTGCAGACCATTCATTACATCTGTAGGGAAATTAATGTAACTAAATTAACTCGGTCTAGTAACTTTTAACTATTGAAGCAAGGAGATCTCCTCTACTATTTAATTTTGTACTAGAGCATGCCATTAAATCTTTGGAGAATGAGGAAGGCTTACAACTCAATGGTATTAATAAGCTGTTAGTTTATGCTGATGATGTAGTATTGTTGGCCGATAGCGAGGAGATACTAAAGGACAACATGCACACACTATTGAGTAACACTAAGAAATTAGGACTGGAAGTAAATATCAATAAAACTAAATATATGGTCATACGTAGAAATATATTATATAATGGAAATGGACAGCCAATGACAAATGAGGGAAATTTTGAGGAAGTGGCTGAATTCAAATACCTAGCTTTTTTTTATTTCCCTTATTATTTAGTGAACATATTTAAGTAGTCACAAAGTTAATAGGAATGAGATGCACAAAGAAATTAAACATAGGCTCAATTCTGGAAATACGTGCTATTATGCATTGCAGAGACTCTTGATGTCCCAAATCCTTTCAAAAAACATTAAACTGAAAATATATAAAACTATTATTCTACCAGTTATATTATATGGGTGCGAAACATAGACTCTTACTTTAAGGGAGGAAAGGAGATTACGAGTATTTGAGAATAAAGTTCTTAGGAAAATGTTTGGACCAAAGAAAGATGAACAGACAGGTGAATGGAGAAGACTACATAACAATGAACTACATGGTATTTATAGGAAGCCAGATATAATAACAGTTACGTCTTGTAGACTACGATGGGCAGGACATGTTGCACGTATGGGGAATGAAAGTCTTGCATGGAAGCTTCTGTGGGAAAGCCAGAGGGAAAGCGCCCAGTTGGTAGACCAAGAATGAGGTGGGAGAATAATATTAACTATGATTTGGGGGAAGTGAATTATACAGGAAGTGATTGGAAAGCATTAGCTCATGATATGGGATGTCCGCGCGGCCATGAACCTACGGGTTCGATAGTGCAAGTGAGTAAGTAAGTAAGTAGTAACTTCTAACAAAGGAGAGGCTAAGGACCTACATTGGGCTGTTACGCCATTGTATCTACAATAGATAAGAAACCATAATTATAAACAGGTATGAGAGGTAGAGAGATAGGCTTAACTGTGGAAACACATGTAATTATGTATTACAGGGACTCTTTGCATTCTGAACTTCTCTCAAAAAATATTAAACTAAAAATGTATAAAACAGTGATTCTAACAGTTGTATTGTATTGTAAGCCTATGTTTTCCCCTTTACAGAGATTTAGGCGCTCTCCCCCTACAGGGAAGAAATTGAACCATACTAATATAGTTACACTTGTTTTCGCATAGATGTCATTTTGAGTGGTCCGTGGTCAGCGTTCCTCCTCATACTGACATCTAGGAAACCAAGGTAGTACTAGGACGGGAAAATTCAGTAAATTTTGCTTAGAGGCCTTTTCATTCAGGCTTAAGGGTTTTTACGAGCCTGAAAATCTTCAGACTCGGGACCCACGGCTTAAAGTCCCTTCCGGAGGACTTGCTCCTTGGATTTTTCCATCCTAAAAAATCCATCGACCCTGGCCGGGTTTGAACCCGCGACCCTCGGGACCAGAGGCAAGGAGCATAACCACTAGTCCACCGCGGCCGACTCTAAGAATGCAAAATATGATCTCTTACTTTAAGGAAAGAGCAGAGTATTTGAGAATAAAGTAGGCCACGAGGAAGAAGAAGTTTGAGAAGACCAAAGAAAAGATGGAAACAGCAGCAATTTGGAGCCAGAACACGCTAGTAAATAAGCCTAAACCGTGACGAAGAGGAAGTAAAAGAAAAAAAATGTTATATGAAGTAAATATTGTAATAGACACAACACAGCTTTTTGAACCTTTATAAACTTACTGGTAGTCAAGATACAAAATATATTGTATTATCGCCTTTTTAAAACAAACCAATTATCCATTACCAGCTTGCTAGGAGATATAGATGTGTAGACAAGTTAAGAAGAATGTCTAGAAAAGAATAATTCGATGGGCAAAATTTATGGAAGAAGAGAAATGGAATGACCAAGATAGTTCGAAGCTTTTATCCAAAAGTTGACCCTGGAATGATGACAGGAGACTCTTCATGTGACAACTTAATGAATGAGGAGTGTCTTTTTGTACATTTCCACCAAGACAACACAACAACCCATACCGGTACTGCACATGAATCTACAACCGAAATGCATCATCACAATAAATATATATATATATATTATTTTTTTCCAAATGCCCCAGGTTGTCTTTCGATATTCCTGGTTTCTCTCCTGGCATGGCGTACTTGTAACCCACTTCTGAGGTTGGGGCGCCTGGAAGGCGGGGTTACGTTGCCCCGAAGATATGATGGTGATGATGATGATGCGCCAGGAGAGTCCTTAATCCTAAGCTTAACCTAAGATGAATATGAATGATGATGATTTCGGGGACCGTTTGGGCCTTAAAGTTTTCCTGACATTTGTCTTACAGGTGAGGAAAAACCCCGATAAAAACCTCACCCAGGAAAACTGTCCCGAGCGGTGATAGAACCCAGGGCCCGCTGCGTGACAAGGCAGCACACTACCCCGAGACCACAGCGGTGGACTCATCGCAATAATAAGACCCACAATACTTTATTGTAAGTAATGCCACGAGTGATTTCCAAATTATCGATAAATTCACGACTCACGAAGTGAGGTGTGAATTTATCTAGAGAATTTGGAAATCAAGAGTGGCAGTTGTTAGGACTGTTTAACGAATAAAATTAAGCTGTTTACTCACAAATCATTATTTAAATATAGTTATTTTAAAATATTTATTGTCCACCGCTTTGGTCTCGAGGTAGCGTGCTGCCTTGTCATGCAGTGGACCCGGGTTCCATTCCCGGTCTGGGCAGGCTTCCGGGTTAGGTTTTTTGGGGTTTTTCCTCACCTGTAAGACAAATGTCAGGAAGCTTAGGGCCCAACGGTCGCCGAAGATCATCCGGCCATCATAATCATCCTTTTCATTATCATATCATTCTTCACAGGTGTGGAAAGCAACGGGAAGCTACCACACCTATAATTCCCTAATAAAGCTGCAAAGCATAGCATTAAAAATGCTATGATTGCAGTGAAAGACCTGCCATTGGGCAGAATTATTATGGATGGATGGATATATTTAATGTAAACGGCAATGTATGAAAACAAATGAGAAACGTTTGTTATGCTTCATTTGTTCATCATTGCAACCAGATCACATTATTTATTGCCAAAGGATCACTATATTGTAAGAATGCACCCTAGTGGAGAAAAAATGAAAGACATCAAAATGTTTATAACCAACATTATAGGTTATTAATTAATTTCTGATGCCCTATGATGTAAATATGTCAATTATATTTTTCTGGAACATAAATTCCTGGGAAATAATACGTTTTATAAAATGCAAACAGTGGGTTTTTTTTGCATAATCAATTGCTACAAATGTTTTTATATTATATCTCGCAAGCACTATATGATGTAAATATGTCGGTTATATTTTTCTGGAATGTAAATTCCTGGGAAAATAATACGTTTAAGAAAGTGCAAACAATGTTTTTTTTGGTATAATCAATTACTACCCAATGGTTTTATATTATATCCCGCAAGCACTATGCGATTACATTCGTGCAATATATATATGTAATCTGGTAGCCACATGCATTCTAAAATTCTTACGTATTAATATATAAATAGTTATATTCTACGCACTTCTTAGAGAGTCAGTCACTGCAAAATAATGGCTTGACCTATTCAGAATGTTAAAAAGGAGGAGCTTGATTTTATAGTGATAAAATTAAATTGATAAAATCGAGGGAAAAAACGACTGTGATTGGTTGGAAATCAAAATTCATTGAATTGTGATTGGTCATTAATTCTCATTTGGGGCATGAGTTAAA
This sequence comes from Diploptera punctata, assembly GCA_030220185.1. Lineage (NCBI taxonomy): Eukaryota > Metazoa > Arthropoda > Insecta > Blattodea > Blaberidae > Diploptera > Diploptera punctata. The sequence continues at coordinate 1,471,305 of JASPKZ010003050.1, forward strand.
TATAGTTATCATTATGACAGTCAGTGACAGTAAAATTACATTTTATGCCTCCCCCTCCAGCAAGCATAGTTTCCATCTTTATAGGCAATATAATTACAAATAGATTCTATTATAGCTTATCTACTGAAGTTTAAAAATGCTGCAAATACAACAGACAAATTTGTTACATAATAAATTACACTGTATATTTATAAAAATATTTAAAAGGCATTAAAAATATTTGCTCGACTAACTATATTGTACTTTAATATAATAACTAACTAACTAACTCACTGGCACTATCGAACCCGTAGGTTCATGGCCGCGCGGACATAATCTCCCCATACATCCCTATCCTGAGATGTTTTCCAATCATTCAGTGTATAATCTATTTCCCTCAAATCTTTAACTAACTAACTAACTAACTCACTGGCACTATCGAACCCGTAGGTTCATGGCCGCGCGGACATAATCTCCCCATACATCCCTATCCTAAGATGTTTTCCAATCATTCAGTGTATAATCTATTTCCCTCAAATCTTGGTTAATGTTATTTTCCCACCTCATTCTTGGTCCACTAACTGGGCATTTTCCTCCTGGTTTTCCTACAAGAACCTTCCATGCACGTCTTTCATTCCCCATTCATGCCATATGTCCTGCCCATCGCAGTCTACCAGACTTAACCGTTCTTATTATATCTGGTTTTCTATAAAGAGCATGTAGTTCGCTGTTATGTAGTTTTCTCCATTCGCCTGTCTGCTCATCTCTCTTTGGTCCAAAAATGCCCTAAAAACTTTATTCTAAAATACTCGTAATCTCCTTTTCTCCCTTAAAGTAAGATTCCATGTTTCGCATCGATATAATATAACTGGTAGAATAACAGTTTTATGTATTTTCAGTTTAACGTTTTTTGAAGGGAGTTGGGATGTCGAGAGTCCCTGTAATGCATAATAGCACGCATTCCCAGAATTGACCCTATGTTTAATTTCTTTGTGCTTCTCATTCCTAGTTGTGATTATTGTTCCTAGGTATTTGAATTCAGTCGCTTCTTCAAAATTTCCCTCATTTGTCATTGGCTGTCCATTTCCACTATATAATGCATTTCTATGTGTGACCGAATATTTAGTTTTATTGGTATTTTAATACATGTATTAAATATACTTATTAAGAAAATATTCAGATCAGATTTTTAGTATAAGACACATTTTAGAAAATAAATGGGAATATAATGGTACTGTACATCAACTATACGTAGACTTCAAAAAAGCATATGATTCAATTAAGAGGGAGAAGTTATGTAGTATCCTGTTGGAGTTCGGAATTCCTAAAAAGTTAGTTAGACTTATACGAATGTGTCAAAATGGCACAAAGTGTAGGGTGCGTGTAGGCAAACAGTTTTCGGATACTTTTGAAATCCACAATGGGTTGAAGCAAGGAGATGCACTATCTCCTCTACTATGTAATTTTGTACTAGAGCATGCCATTAAATCTTTAGAGAATGAGGAAGGCTTACAACTGAATGGTATTAATAAGCTGTTAGTTTATGCTGATGATGTAGTACTATTGGCCGATAGCGAGGAGATACTGAAGGACAACACGCACACACTATTGAGTAACACTAAGAAATTAGGACTGGAAGTAAATATCAATAAAACTAAATATATGGTCACACGTAGAAATACATTATATAATGGAAATGGACAGTTAATGACAAATGAGGGAAATTTCGAGTAAGTGGCTGAATTCAAATACCTAGGAACAATAATCACAAATAGGAATGAGATGCACAAAGAAATTAAACATAGGTTCAATTCTGGAAATGCGTGCTATTATCCATTGCATAGACTCTTGATGTCCGAACTCCTTTCAAAAAACGTTAAACTGAATATATATAAAACTATTATTCTACCAGTTATATTATATGGAGGCGAAACATGGACTCTTACTTTAAGGGAGGAAAGGAAGTTACAAGTATTTGAGGATAAAGTGTTTAGGAACATTTTTGGACCAAAGAGAGATGAACAAACAGATGAATGGAGAAGACTACATAACAATGAACTACATGGTCTTTATAGAAAGCCAGATATAATAAGAACAGTTAAGTCTCGTAGACTGCGATGGGCAGAACATGTTGCACGTATGGGGAATGAAAGACTTGCATGGAAGCTTCTTGTGGGAAAGCCAGAGGGAAAGCGCCCAGTTGGTAGACCAAGAATGAGGTGGGAGAATAACAGTACTATGATTTGAGGGAGGTGGATTATACGGGGAATGATTGGAAGGCATTATCTCAGGATAGGGATGTATGGAGAGCTTATGTCTGCGCGGCCATGAACCTAAGGGTTCGATAGTGCCAGTGAGTAAGTAAGTATTAAGAAAATATTATTCTAACAGAAACACATTTGTTTTACAAAAAAATAGACAAACAACAATTTGATGCTTCATAATTATATTTTAAAATACGCAGCCAACTTATTGAAATTATTGTCCTATGTAGTTTAATATGAAATAGGAAAAAGCTATAACATTATTCAATGTTAATATTACATGCAAGAAATTAAACAAACTTGTGTATCGTCATGATCTTTCTATTAAAATTAGTAGGTCAGCTTATTTCAAATATTGAGAAATATTTAATTCAGCAAGTCTGGAATACAAGCAGACGAATCAGCATTAATGATACTGCGACTGCAGAATTCCAAGCGATTGCGAGAATGCACTTGGTCTGGCATCAAGTACTTCTAACATAGGGTGTCCACTCGTCCCGTTTTTCTCGAGACAGTCCTGTTTTTTTAAATGTCCCGCTGTCCCGAAAGTTTTCTTGGGGACGCTCAAATGTCCCGCTTTAAGATGATACGTTATCAATGAACGGCGACTTTCGTTTTTTTTACTAACATAATAACTCACTGGCACTATGCAACCCGTAGGTTCATGGCCGCTCGGACATAAGCTCTCTATATATCCCTATCCTGAGCCAATGTTTTCCAATCATCCCCTGTATAACCTACTTCCCTCAAATTATAGTTGATGTTATTCTCTCACCTCATTATTGGTCTACCAACTGGACGTTTTCCCTCTGGTTTTCCTACAAGAAGCTTCCATGCGCGTCTTTCATTCCCCATTCGTGCCACAAAAGTAAAGTAATCCCACTACAGGCCTCGGGAGGCCCTTGGGGCAGTAGGAGGTTAAGGCTCCCACTTTTTCTATACAATCGGCACTTGATGTCAGCCGGGTTGTCAGCCCTGCGTGACGGCGACCTTTACCCCCAGAACAGGCGTCTGGTACTCATTTCCGTTAGAGGCTGAGTCGACCCCAGGGCCATAGTGCCGCCAGAAGGTTTTGGTCAGTTTAAAAATCCTGACCCCACCGGGACTTGAACCCTCAACCTTCCGACTTGTAGCGCAGTGCCTTAAACACTATGTTGTTAAACTAAATATGAACGTTAGAAAGCGCCAGTTGTATGACCTCGATGCAGTGTTTGGTCTATAATCTTTGAATTTTATTCTCATATAGCCTATTGGTAAATGACACATTAAAAATGTTAATCCATGATCAGTGCGCCAATGTCGGAGATTTCCTGCTAATGCTGGTACTTTGACCGGCTGTGGAGAAATACAATTTTAACCTAGATGAAAGAGACTTAGATAGTGGATTTTTATACCCATTCCAGCGATAAATATATTTTTTAAACGTTGACCCTTACTTTAAGGGAGGAAAGGAGATTACGAGTATTTGAGAATTAAGTTATTAGGAAAGTTTTTGGACCAAAGAGAGATGAACAGACAGGTGAATGGAGAAGATTACATAACAATGAATTACATGGTCTTTATAGGAAGCCAGATATGAGAACAGTTAAGTCTCGTAGACTGCGATGGGCAGGACATGTGGCACGAATGGGGAATGAAATACGTGCATGGAAGCTTCTTGTAAGGAAACCAGAGGGAAAACGCTCAGTTGGTAGACCAAGAATGAGGTGGGAGAATAACATTAACTATGATTTGAGGGAAGTAGATTATGCAGGGGATGATTGGAAGGCATTGGGTCAGGATAGGGATGTATGGAGAGCTTATGTCCGCGCGGCCATGAACCTACGGGTTCGATAGTGCCAGTGACTGAGTGAGTTAGTTTGTTATTAAACAATGACTTTTGTGGTTTTTTATTTGTGAATGGTTTATTCTTACAAATATGTATTGGCAACAGTGTCGTGGTAAGAAGAAACCAACTGTTTCCTGTATTCACTTTTTATCTTATTCCGTTACAAGAATATTGCTAGGATTTTGTCTGACATTTCCTGGATCAAAGTCCACCACTGTGATCTCGAGGTAGCTTGCTGCCTTGTCACGCAGCGGGCCCGGGTTCGATCCCCGGTCGGGACAGTTTTTCTGGGTGAAGTTTTTAGCGGGATTTTTCGCTCCTGTGAAACAAATGTCAGGAAAACTTTAAGACTCAAACGGTCTCCGAAATCATATGACCATCGCAATCATCATCATTCATATTCATCTTAGATTAAGCTTGGGATTAGGGATTCTGCTGGCGCACCACTATCATCATCACCCATCATATCATCTGGGCAACTTAACCCCGCCTTCTGGGCGCCCCAACCTCAAAAGAAGTGGGTTACAAGTACGCCATGCCAGGAATGTCGAAATACAACCAGGGGCATTTGCAAAAAAAAAAATCCTGGATCAAATGCTGCTGTAGAACGTGTATTTTCCCTAGTGAATTCTTTATGGTCAAATAAAAAAAAAACAGAATGAAAGTTGAAACTGTAAAGGCATTGCTCATCGTAAACACACATTTTAAAGGTGTATAGAGTACTTCGTTTTATGATAGAATTTCAAACAAAATAAACTACTTGATGAAATACATAGAGCATCGAAATACAGCAATGCAAATGCTTCTACCAGTCTAGCTGTGTAGATAGAGTAGAGAAAATGTAGCCGAGAAAGTAATTTTAATGGACGATAAAAAAATAGGCATAACTTATATGTGCTATTTGTATAATTTGTTTCATGCAATTTTTAAAACTTCCTTTTATATTCCGTTAATGAGCCATTTTTTTAAATGTCCCAGATTTTTCCTTTAATTTTTTGTGCATGTCCCCTTTTACATTGAAAGTTTTATCGACGCCCTATTCTAACAGGGTCGGCATCCCCCTGTACCAAGCTGTACTAAGCCCAATTATGATATTTTAATCCATGGTTATATTGTTGTCCTTAAGTGCCAAAAGGAGAGAAGAGTTACTTAAATCCTTTACCCCATTATATCTTTAACATATTGTAATCGAATAACACAATCACATGTAGACGTAAATAACATTGAAATGTCCTCCTATTTAAATGCATAACAGTGATTTTTTTTTCTAAATCCAAGAACATTGAACAACAGTTATATAACTCTCTGGACTATCAAATTATCGACGTGATCGTGCCGTTTGATAACAGGAGGGAGGCTTTCGATGCGGCTACACAAGAATAGGACAAGTTTCAAAATGTTAGGAATGCTCTATGAAAAGGCAACTGACGTTAGATTGTTACGGACAATGGAAAATACGGGAAATTCGTAGAAGGCCGGTCATTAACGATATTGTTCACTTTGGATGGGCAATAACATTAATACTAACTTGCCATGTAACACTAACATATACATGTATCATAAGTAATTCCACGAGTGATTTCCAAATTATCGATAAAGAAGTCACAAAGTGATGAGTGAATTTATCTAGATTTGGAAATCAAGAGTGGCATTTGTTAGGACTATTTAACGAATAATATTAAGCGGTTTACTCACAAATAATGTCCACCGCTGTGGTCTCGAGGTAGCGTGCTGCCTTGTCACGCAGCGGGCCCGGGTTCGATTCCCGGTCGGGACAGGCTCCTGGGTGAGGTTTTTTCGGGGTTTCTCCTCGCCTGTAAGGAAGCTTAGGGCCCAACGCTCCCCGAAATTCATCCGGCCATCATCATCCTTACCATTGTCATTAGAGTCCGGATATTAGGCACTTAAAAAATTCAAAACAGGCAGGCAAAAAGGCACTAAAATCATTAATAATGGCACTAAAAATTCAAAATAGACTCTTACAAAAAATGGACAACAACATCACTTTTTAGTGTCTTACGTTAAGAGTATAAACATATGCTATCAATAGCATGCGAAGATATCAGAGTTGCTTTTGGAATTTGTTTTGTCTTTTTACAAAGAACAGAAACGTCACTAAAGAATATTTCCGCACCAAATTCTTTCACGAAATTGGTCAATTTGTCTTTTATTGTTGTCCGCTCTTAACGGGAATTCATGAGGTGGAAAAATACAATATTTATCTAATGTAAGTGCATTGAGGGGGAAACCATCTACCAGCTGGGTTATTGCCACCCTTATCCTAAAATATTCTAAGAGAATTTATAAAAAGAACACTTGAAAACTTCTATTAAATGATTTGTGCCATGAAGTTTGTCCATTTCAATTGATTTCATTGAAATACTGAGTAAATTCGAGAAAAAATTGCAAATAGGCATTTATAGGCATTATTAGCTGAAATAGGCATTTATAGGCAAAATTAACTTCATGGAAAACTACTCTAGAGTCGTTGGTATGAACTTATATGAAGTCACTTTTACAATATCTATAATAAATAACTAAAGGCATTTTCCCTAACATCCGGTCTCTAATTATCATCCTTCACCGATGTGGAAAGCAACGGGAAGCTACCACACATATAATTCGTTAGTAAAGCTGCAAAGCATAGCATGAAAATGCTACGATTGCAGTGAAAGACCTGCCCTCGGGCAGAATTACAATAGAATAGACTCTCAAATCATTATTTAAATATAATTATTTAAAAATATTTATATAGGACTATTTAATGTAAACGTTGATGTTTGAAATCAATTCAGAAATGTGTGGTTATGTTTAATTTGTTTATCCACTGTAACTCGATCATATTATTTATTGCCAAATAGAATCGCAATATTGTAAGAATACATCCTAGTGGAGAAAAAGAAACGCATCAAACTGTACATTATAACCAACTTTATAGGTTATTATTTTTTTAGGAAACAACTTGGTAAAATCATTATTTAAGGAAACCATTATTGAACACACAATTATTAAATGTATAGTTCGAAGGAATCTGTTCCTTATTTGCTATATTCAACGTGTTTGTTGGATAATCAGTCACTATAAAATAATGCTCTGACCTATTCAGAATATTACGAAAGAGTTTTTTTTTGTAAACAGATTTCGATAAATGTCGACTTGAAACACGACTGTCATTGGTTGTAAAACAAAATTCATTGAAACATGATTGGTCATTGTCTCCCATTTGGATCATTAGTTAAATAGTCACCCTAACTTACCCACTAATGTATGGTGATAAAATGGGCAATTTAGTCTTAGATGGGCATCCAAAGTGAACAATGACCGGTCTTTTACGACATTTTCCGTATTTCAGAATTACTGGATAGTTGGGACTCAAGGAATGATAATTTTATGAAAACATACTGAAGAAGGAAATAACTGAACCTACTCAAAAAATTGTATCTGACGCAATCAGGTATTCCAGAGATATTTAAGCAGAACACGTTACTGGCATCAAAAAACTTTGATCAACTGTACCTTGACTCTTATTTTTCAATGGTTTCCCCCAATATTATGATTATTATTTCTTGTTTTATCTAATTTTACTTTTAAGCGGTATTGTAGGATCGCCAGGACCGGTCCACCTTTAAAAAATAGTCGGCCACGGTGGTCTAGTGGTTGTTCCTTGCCTCTAGTCCCGAAGATCGCAGGTTCAAATCCGGCCGGGGTCGATGGATTTTTACGGGGTTAAAGAATCCAAAGAACAAATCCTCCAGAAGTGACTGTATGCCATGAGCCCCGAGTCTGAAGATTTTCTGGCTTATAAATGAACCTCAAGCCTGAAAAAGAGGCCTAAGCAAAGTTCATCTTCCAAGTATTACCTTAGTTGCCTACAAAGATGTGTGTTTGGAACGATATGCTGACCATATGCAATTCATGACATCTTCTTCACGGATTGAACTACAAAAGTTCCTTTCCAATCTCGTGCAGAAAACTGATCTATCCATCGTGCTATAGTATGTTACATCACATCAAAGATAATTAAAATTATTTACTTGAGCTATTATTCTGTTTCCTATACATATTTTTGCATGTAGCGGTGAAGACCCTTTGAATGCTAAACTTTTGTTTTATTAGACATACTAGCTAATACCCGGTGTGCGCTGCTACACCTAAATACATTTTAATTAATACGCATTTATGTTTAGTTGAATTAGTAAAAGGAAAAAATAATTACAAATTTATATTTTTTTTAGATACCCCGTGCTGATTACCGGCGTTGCCCGGGAATCTACCTGTCCCGATCTTCTCGACATAAATCAGCTGAGATACGAAAATTAAGGTTTCTATGTTTAGTTAAATAAGTAAAATGAAAAGTTTATATCGTAATTATTTTTAGATACCCCGTGCTGTTTACCGGGCGTTGTTCGGGAAACTACTCATCCCGATTTTCTTGGCATAAATAAGCTGAAAGACAAACATTAATGTACTTCTTATGATTAGTTGAATAAGTAGAATGAAAAATAATTATAAATGTATATCGTAATTATTTTAAGATTCCCCGTGCTGATTACCCGGTGTTGCTCGGGAATCTACTTATCTCGATCTTCTTGGCATAAATGAGCTAAAAGATAAAATTCGTTATTGTGAGGTATCCGTAAAATAATACCCGCCATGTGCTGTATGCTTGAACAGGAATCTACGTAACTTTTCTATATCTTCTTGGCATCAATGAAAGACAAAAATGGTTATTGAGTTATCCGTAAGAGATAAACATACGATGTCGGGGACTTTTTTGTAGAGCTTTTTGAGATATTCAAATCTGTGTACATTAATTTTGTATATTTGTTATGGTTTAAGCAGCGTAAGCCATTTAAGCGTCCAAAAAGCTACTTTTTTCACATTTTCCACTCTAAAGGGCGATTTTTAAGAGTGTAGGAATTGAGTATCATAACTCTCTTATAGCTTATGTTCATCCCGGGAATCTCCTAAACAGTTTGCAAAAAGCCACAATCGGATCAACGGAATGGCCGCGTATTAAGTACAAACAAACAAACAAACCAATAAACAAACTAACCAACAGACAAACATTCATTTTTATAGCCTATATTAGATTTCCAGAGTATATTCTTTTGAAATGACATATAACATATGTATAGCATATTGTAATTTATCTTCGGTATCAGCAATTATCACTTCGTCGTCAGCAAATAATACAATATCAGCAATAGCGTAATTTATTTTAAAATTATTTTTTTAAAACATTTTTCCAGTGATTTACAATGTCGCCAATAAATATATTAAAAGTGCTGTGGACAATGCCACCCTTGTTTGACACCACGGTTGATTTCCTTAGCATCGTTCCATTCATGACATCTATAGGGAAATAACCGTAACTAAATTAGCTTCGTTAATAAACTCTTAACCAAAGAGAGGCAATGGTTAGTCTCAAAGGGCTGCCAAGTCAATAATTAAATAAATAAATAAATAAATAAGGCGAAGGATTCACTGGGAGATTCAACATTTAAGGGGACCAGGAAGATCTATATGGATAATGTTAAATTTATCATAAGTAATGCCACGAGTGGTTTCCAAATTATCGATAAATTCACGACTCACGAAGTGAAGAGTGAATTTATCTAGAGAATTTGGAAATCAAGAGTGGCATTTGTTAGAAATTTAACGAATAAAATTAAGCTGTATACTCACAAATCATTATTTAACTGTAGTTATTTTAAAATATTTATATATTTAATGTAAACGGCGATGTTTGAAAACAAATGAGAAACGATTGGTACGCTTCATTTGCTTCTTTTGTTCGATCACTGCAATCAGATCATAATATTACTTATTGCCAAAAGATCGCAATGTTGTAAGAATGCATCCTAGTGGAGAAATTTATAATCAACGGTTATAGGTATTAATTAATTTCCGATGTCCTATGATGTAAATATGTCAATTAAATTTTTCTGCGTCATTTCCTGGAAAATAATTCGTTTAAGCACAAGCAAACAGTGTTTTTTTTTTGGTATAATCAATAAATCGTTACAAATGTTTTATATTATCTCTCGTATGCGCTACGTGTTGACATTCATCCACTATATATATACAATCTGGTAGCCGTATTTCTTACAGAGTCAGTCACTGCAAAATAATGCTATGACCTATTCAGAATGTTAAAAAGGAGGTGGTTTCTTTATTATGATAAACTTTAGTTAGTAAATTTTAGGCGAAACACGACTGTGATTGGTTGTAAATAAAAATGATTGAAATGTGATTGGTCATTGACTCCCATTTGGGGCATGAGTTAAATAGTCACAAGTAATGTCACGAGTAATTTCCAATTTATCTAGAGAATTTGGAAATCAAGAGTAGCATTTTTTAGGACTATTTAACGAATAAAATTAAGCTGTTTACTAAAAAATCATTATTTAAATATAGTTACTGGTGTTTTAAAATGTTTACATATTTAATGTAAACGGCGATGTTTGAAAACAAATCAGAAATTTGAGGTTATCTATATTTACTGCTACTTGATCCTATTTTTTTTTAAATTTCCGAATAGGATAGTAATATTAAGAATCGCCCTAGTGGAGAAATAATGAAATACGTCAAAATATATAATATAATCAACATAATATATGCATTATAAGTTATTCATTTATTTGTTTAGTAAACAACTCGGTAAAATCACGGAATCTGTTCATTATTTGTTATAATCAATGTATTTGTTGGAGAAAAATAATGCTCTGACCTGTTCAGAATATTAAAAAGGAAGAGCTTTCTTTGTTCATTACAAAAGCAGGCGTTGATAAGATAAATCGATAAAGAGCGAGGTGAAACATGACTGTCATTGGTGTAATACAAAATTCATTGAAACGTGATTGGTCGTTGACTCCCATTTGGGTATGAGTTAAATAATCAAATTAAGGCTTTTTTTTCTGGAACAATTTCAGATATTGCAGTGAAATTTTTACAGCATCAAATTTACATTTTAATGCACTTTCTAACACGGGGGTTTGTAATAAGTACCTTAGTTCATGAGATATTGTTTCTATATTTTATAAAGAATATGTTGTTGAACTTCTACTAACTTACTAACTTTGTTAATACATTTAAAAATAGCTTTGTTAAACTATGTAATAATTCCAAAGATTTGACTCTTATATCTCGAATAGTTACAGAGAAAAATATACGACCTTTGTGTCAAATAATGGTACTTTCCAACCTTATTAATACATTCCAGGATCATATGAAGTATTATCGGGTTCATCCTCTGTTGTCTTGCATATTTTTCCCAGTCACTTTGAGCGCTTTCTGCAATTCTTATACGTTCGCGGTCAACTGCAGAAATCCCAATCTTTAGTGTTACTTTTCAATTATCTTTATATAAAATAAAGTTGCCTATAACAACTAACTAAATGAATAAGTATCCCGCGCCGCAGTCAAGCCCTTTAGCGCATCAAGCCTCAGTGCAGAACTACGGGATTTGCGCTGGTTTAAATCTCCACCTGGGAAGAAGAAATTTTCTCATGGGATTTCAGCCCGTATAAGACCCATGTCCATCTGACATCGTGAGGAATTTGGGTAGATTGAGATATCCAGCTGGGGAACTCGATATGCTCACCACATGTCACTCCTATATAATCTCCGCCTCTGTGATTACCGGTAACTAAAGTGGATTTGAGGCCAGCAGCCGACTGCTAAACCAAGGACTTCATGGAGTTTTAAATGACTAACTCATTCTGTAGCTTACGGAATACATAGGTTGAAAAATGCAGTGATTTTAGCTCTTTATTCCCCTTACTTTAAATCGACTAAATTCAGTTTATATCTCCGATATACATTATCTTAAGATCAATGAGAATATCATCCTCCCATCTACGCCTAGGCGTTCCTAATGGTATTATTCCTAAGATTATGTCTTGCAAATTTACACAATATATTCTGAAGCTTTAAGAGAATGATTCTGACAAAAGTTAAGTTAAAACAGCGAACTAATTAACTTCAAGACAAACCTCCAAGCCCTTTCGTGTTGACTACTGTATATAAATATATATAATCCTTCTGGTACGTGTGTTTGTCACTGATCTCCTCCTAAACATCTGAGCCGTTTTGATGAAATTTTGTGTGTTTGAGTGGGTCCCTGGATTAATTAGATTCACAATTGGATCCTCTAACACTATTAGGTGTAAGTGTTCACCTGAAGTGAAAAATAACAATCGCTCTAGCGGTCACATTTGTCTATGTTTCACAACGAAATTCAGTACATCATATTAGGATAAACCGAGTTAGGTATTATCAAAAAATAAGCGAAATACGACAATTAGAAGTGAAGGTTTACCTGAAACCCTAAATTAGAAACTGCCTAAACGACTGGATCAATTTAGATGGAATTGTGTGTGTGTGTTTGAGTGGGTCCCTGGATTATTTAGATTCACAATTGGATCCTGTAAAACCATTAGGTGTAAGTGTTCACCAGAAGTGAAAAATAAAAATCGCTCTAGCTGTCACATTTTTCTGTTTCACAACGAAACTCAGTACATCATATTAAGATAAATCGAGTTAGGTATTATCAAAAAATAAGCGAAATCCGACAATTAGAAGTGAAGGTTCACTTGAAACCCTAAATTAGAAACTGCCTAAACGACTGGATCAATTTAGATGGAATTGTATGTGTGTGTGTTTGAGTGGGTCCGTGGATTATTTAGATTCACAATTGGATCCTCTAAAACCATAAGGTGTAAGTGTTCACCTGAAGTGAAAAATAAAAATCGCTCTAGCGGTCACATTTTTCTATGTTTCAGAACGAAACTCAGTACGTGATATTAAGATAAATCGAGTTAGGTATTATCCAAAAATAAGCGAGATCCGACAATTAGAAGTGAAGGTTTACTTGAAACCCTAAATTAGAAACTGCCTAAACGTCTGGATCAATTTAGATGTAATTGTGTGTGTGTGTTTGAGTGGGTCCGTGGATTATATAGATTCACAATTGGATCCTCTAAAACCATTAGGTGTAAGTGCTCACCTGAAATGAAAAATAAAAATCGGTCTAGCGGTCACATTTTTCTATGTTTCACAACGAAACTCAGTATATCATATTAAGATAAATCGAGTTAGGTATTATCAAAAAATAAGCGAAATCCGACAATTAGAAGTGAAGGTTTACTTGAAACCCTAAATTAGAAACTGCCTAAACGACTGGATCAATTTAGATGGAATTGTGTGTGTGTGTTTGAGTGGGTCCGTGGATTATTTAGATTCACAATTGGATCCTCTAAAACCATAAGGTGTAAGTGTTCACCTGAAGTGAAAATAAAAATCGCTCTAGCGGTCACATTTTTCTATGTTTCAGAACGAAACTCAGTACGTGATATTAAGATAAATCGAGTTAGGTATTATCCAAAAATAAGCGAGATCCGACAATTAGAGTGAAGGTTTACTTGAAACCCTAAATTAGAAACTGCCTAAACGTCTGGATCAATTTAGATGTAATTGTGTGTGTGTGTTTGAGTGGGTCCGTGGATTATATAGATTCACAATTGGATCCTCTAAAACCATTAAGTGCTCACCTGAAATGAAAAATAAAAATCGGTCTAGCGGTCACATTTTTCTATGTTTCACAACGAAACTCAGTACATCATATTAAGATAAATCGAGTTAGGTATTATCAAAAAATAAGCAAAATCCGACAATTAGAAGTGAAGGTTTACTTGAAACCCTAAATTAGAAACTGCCTAAACGACTGGATCAATTTAGATGGAATTGTGTGTGTGTGTTTGAGTGGGTCCGTGGATTATTTAGATTCACAATTGGATCCTCTAAAACCATAAGGTGTAAGTGTTCACCTGAAGTGAATATAAAAATCGCTCTAGCGGTCACATTTTTCTATGTTTCAGAACGAAACTCAGTACGTGATATTAAGATAAATCGAGTTAGCTATTATCCAAAAATAAGCGAGATTCGACCATTAGAAGTGAAGGTTTACTTGAAACCCTAAATTAGAAACTGCCTAAACGACTGGATCAATTTAGATCGTATAGTGTGTGGGTGCGTTTGAGTGGGTCCCTGGATGATTTAGATGCATAATTGGACCCTCTAAAATCATTAGGTGTAGGAGTTCACCTGAAGTAAACATTTAAAAATTGCTCTAGCAGTCACAATTTATTATATTTCAAAACGAAACTCACTATATCTAATTAAAATATCCAGAGGTATGTATATTCCAAAAATGAGGGAAATATGATAATTATAAGTGGATGTTTACCTGAAGTCCGAAATTAAGAACTGCCTATTAACAGCCATGTTTGTTCGTCTTACGTTAGCGTATACCATAGGATTTAATTAAGCTTTAAAATTTAATTTATTTAGGTGTAGCAACGTACGCCTGGTAAACTGATTTTGATAGTATTGTTATATTTGGTGCTTATTAGTGTCAATGATTCTATAAAAAGCACGGAGTGTTAAACAGCACATCGAAAATATATAACGTTCGGACAGGACGTCTGTTGGGTCCGCTAGTAAATATATTTATAATATTCAATATCCACAGCTGTGGTATTAATGTAATATAATATAATAATCGGGGTAGCGTCATTGCCTCGTAAGGGACAAATTTCCTGAGTGATGGCCTTTCCAAGCTTATTTTTCACCAGTAAGGCAAATGTCAGAAAACTTTAAGGCCCAAACTGTCCCCAAACATCATCATTATTATATGCGCCACATTTATTATGTGTGTGAACGATATGTTTCGTCTTAATGTTGTGTTGTCTCAGATGAGACGTTGAGCTGATCACTTATTCGAGGAGACCCTCCATGTCTTTGTGTTGTCAAAAGAGTAAGTTTGTGGTCCGAAGTTAAATCCCTCTCCCGACAGGTCATACATATGTAAGGGCCGGGTGTCGTTGGCACGTAAAAGTACCTATAAAGCGAGAGGTTAAACCGCGTTAATGAAATTGAATAAAATATTAAATTATTATTCTATTTTTATTTATTTTCAGTATAAATTAAGTTATATGTTCTTGAACATCAAGTTCAACATTGCAATTGTTAATTTATTATGGTTCTGAAAACTGAGGAATGTGCAGAAGCAAAGAACGAAGAGTAAGGAAACGTGAATCGAAATCCTTCCAGCCGAACGCGAGTAAGCTAAAGCGTTCCGATACAGTAAAACTTGTTTAATCCGCAACGTGAATAATGCTGAAATCTGTCCAATGTGAACAAATGTATTGGGTCCCGGCGAAATAATAGTAATTTTACGTGTGTATTTATTTTGCATAAAACGGAATCTGTCCAATGCGGAAACGGAACGATATTTCTACACAATTCATGGGAAAAAGTTGTAAAGCGGAATGACAGAGAAATAAATTAGTTTTCACTTCATTGAATTCCCGTTAGGCCAAAAAACAATAAGGAATGATTCCTGCTGCCGTGAGAATTACAGATTCTACCGGTACCTGAAATTCTATTTCGGTCTCACTGCACACCCGTTATGCGAAATTATCTTACAAATAACCATTGCATTGTAAAATCGTAAATTAGTTTTAAGTTCTGAGACCGATGTTTCACATTGTTTCACATTGAACTTCTATTAGTTGCTAATACTTTTTGGAGGATACTACAAAATGACAAGAGGAAACTAGATCCTTGAGTATTTACCAAGAAAAATATACTTGGTTGGATAGTTATAGGCAAATTGCAACTTCCAGCACCTGTACGAAAACAATCTGCATACTTCACAATGGGAAATGAATCTATAGATTTAAACAAATTTTGGGGTTTAGAAGAAGATCCACAAATCATTCATCATTCTGAAGAAGAATTCTACTGTGAACAGTTTTACAAACAAACCACTACAAGAAACCAAGAAGGCGGTTACATAGTTACAATGCCTACACACAGAGATGCCCCATCTTTACATGTACTAAAGAACTTGCAACCAAAAATTCTTCGATCTTGAAAAAATATTTCAAAGAGATCCTACATTGAAGCAACAGTACTTCAAGTTTATGCAGGGCTATGAAGGTTTGAACCATATGGAAGTAGTTACTGCAAATAATACAAACTCCTCACTTCCAATCAACTATCTTAGCCATCATCTAGTAAGGAAGAACGAAGAAGCAAGAGAGAAAATTCGTGTTGCTTTAATGCAGCAGCATCTGTTTGAATGGCATTTTATTATATGGTCCATGAGTTAAAACTGATTTAGTCTCTGTAATCAACAACGTTCGGTTACATTCAATTGCTGTTTTATCTGATATTGAAAAAATGTATAGACAGATACTTGTATATGAAGATCAACAAGACCTTCAAAGAATATTATGGAAAAACAATCCTAAAGAGCCTCTTCGTTCATTTAAATTGAAAACCGTTATCTGTGGTTTAAAACTTTCAAGTCAACTAGCCATTAAAACTTTAATGGAACTAGCTAACAATGATGGACATCAATATTCACCACAAACTACACATGCATTGAAAAACTGTTTTTATGTGGCCGATTATCTTCAATCGTTTTCCACAGTTAAAGATGCAATTCAAACTACAAGTGGACTTTCTAGTCTTCTAAAACAAGGAGGATTTCTGTTGAAACAATTGTGTTCTAATTCACAACAATTTCTTAAAACCAAACCAGCCTCAGACTTAGCTGTTAATCCGCCCAAATTATTTAAAGAAGATTGTAAGATGAAAACCTAAGGATTGCATTGGCAACCTTCATCTGACATTTTCACTTATAATGTGAAATTATCTTCAACAGAAGTGCATATTAAACGAAATGTACTTTCTGAAATAGCAAGAGTTTTTATCCTCTTTTATCCACAGTTATATTGCAAGCAAAACTTTTGATGAAAAAAACTATGGCTTTTGAAAATAGACTGGGACGATGAAGTGCCATCTGATTGTCTATAACAATGGCTACAATTTAAAGAAAATCTACCGGGTTAAATAATATTAAAATTCCCAGGCAACTTTGTGGAATTACAGTACTTGAAGCACCGCAACTTCATATGTTTTGTGATGCATCAGAACGAGGTTATGGTTGTGCAGCCTACATTGTTACTTCAGAATCTTCACTTCTATGTACCAAATCTAAAGTAGCTCCACTCAGAACTATATCTACCAAGATTGGAACTCTGCGCCGCATTAATTGGAGCAGAATTATATTACAAGTTATAAAGTACTTAGGAAAATTTTTGGACCAAAGAGAGATGAACAAACAGGTGAATGGAGAAGACTGCATAACAATGAAATACATGGTCTTTATAGGAAGCCAGATATAATAAGAACAGTTAAGTCTCGTACACTGCGATGGGCAGTACATGTTGCGCGTATAGGGAATGAAAGACGCGCTTGGAAGCTTCTTGTAGGAAAGCCAGAGGGAAAACGCCCAGTTGGTATACCAAGAATGAGGTAGGAGAATAACATTAACTATGATTTGAGGGAAGTAGATTATACAGGGAATGATTGGAAAGCATTGTCTCAGCATAGGGATGTATGGAGAGCTCATGTCCGCGCGGCCATGAACCTTCGGGTTCCATAGTGCCAGTGGGTGAGTAAGTAAGTCAGCATACTACAAATAAATATTTCTACAACATATTTCTGGACAGATTAAGAAATATTTTTCAGCTGACTTTCTCAATCACCGCATCTATGGAATACATTCGTGGCAAATAGAACTCAGAAAATACGACAAATTACTAATCATGGTAACTGGAATCATGTTCCTAATGAAGACAATCCAGCAGACATCATTTCAAGAGGTTGTGCACCCGCAATTCTTAAAAATAATTTTCTATATTGGAATGATCCTTCCATCTCATTACTGGCCTTCAAAGTATGTAAAACTTGATGCCATGCCAGAGAGAAGAAAGTCAACTATTGATCTAACAGCCAATGCTAAAGAAAAAAATTCTTTCTTCAACAAATACTCAAGTTTCAAAAAACTCGCAAGAGTCACAGCATGGATTCTCGGATGGAAAAACAAAACTCGTTCAAGGAATTCCATTAACTGCGTCAGGACTTACTACAGCTTCCACAAGTAATTTCTCTTATTCAACATAAACACTACAAGGAAGAAATAAACTGTTTAAATAAAAATAAATCAGTAGATAGAAAAAGCTCACTTCTATCACTTCATCCATTTGTGGATAAAAATAACATTCTTCGAGTTGGAGGAAGAATTACTAACGCTGATGTTGACTACAACATGACACATCAAATAATTCTACCTCCTAAAGACCACATCACAAACATCATAATACAGGATGTTCATAAAAACAATCTTCATGTTGGACCAAGAGCACTTTTGTATCTGCTACGTTAGAAATATTGGATTTCAAAAGGAATACGAACAATTAAGTATGCTATCAAATATTGTATGCGATGCTTTAAAAACTCGCTTAAAACTTGTCATCAACTAATGGGAAATCTACCAGCTGCAAGACAAAAAATACCATTTTCTTGTATTGGTATAGATTATTCAGGAGCGATAATGTATAACGGTTCAGCTGAAAGAAGTCATAAACCATTAGCCGAAAAAGGCATACATTGCTCTCTTTATATACATGGTAACAGGAGCAGTTCATTTGGAACTTGTAACCAGTTTTTCAAAACAACATTTTCTTCCTGCTCTAAACAGATTTATTTCTCGTAGATATATTCTATAATGGTTCCAATTTTCGCACACTTGAGAAGGAATTATATCAAGTATTCAATTCTTTGGAATCTCAAACATTAATAGATGATTTTTCTTACTGCAACCAAATTAAATGACATTTTTTACCCCCTTACTCTCCAGATATGACAGGAAGTGGGAAAGCCAATTCAAGGTTTTAAAGCGCGATCTCAAAAGAACAATCAGCAGCCGCCCCTTGAAATATGAAGAACTAAACACTCTTCTAATTCAAATTGAAGGAATCATGAATTCTCGACTTATTTCAGAACTCTCCTCAAATTCAGAAGATTTAATGCCATTAACACCAGCTCATTTCTTAATTGGAACTTCTATAACAAGTCTACCTGAGCAAATTTCTTCAAGCAAAAGAATCAAACTAAATAAACAATGGCAACTTACAGGAAATCTAAAACGGAGATTTTGGAAAAAAAAAATGAAAACAAGAATATCTTACATCACTTCAAACGAGAAACAAGTGGCGGAAAAACTGAACTTAAACTAGCGTGAAATAGTTTCAGAGTCCTATAGAACAAGAGTGCGCATGCGCCAGAGTTTATACAGCCAGCGATAACCCACAATCGAACCACTTATCGATTATCATCCTTGATTACTATCTGTCGCTATGAAATTTAAATGACCAATATTTGCAATAAATAATGTTGAGTGATTCCGGGTTCTGTGGCCGTGGTCCATAGTTGGTGTTGATACCAGACGTTTCGCCCTCAACTGCGGAGGGCATCTTCAGTGGCGAGTGCTTCTAGGCCTAGAAGCACTCGCCACTGAAGATGCCCTCCGCAGTTGAGGGCGAAACGTCTGGTATCAACACCAACTATGGACCACGGCCACAGAACCCGGAATCACTCAACATTATGATTACCGGCCGTGAAAGCCTGCATTCAACTATTTGCAATAAATCCCCAAATCTATGTTTAAAAAATGTATTAATAACATTAAAATTACCAAACGTTTATTAAAAATGGATGTACGCTTACGCTAACGCTGATCCAACCAGCGATAACCCAAAACAGCGATAGAAAAATCATAGACTAAGTAATATACTCTGTGGAGAAATTAGCAATTAGTATCACAATATTGTCTAACAGTGTCATAATATTGTGATTTGCATATTTAAATAAATACTTCAAAATTGTCTAATAATGTTATAAAAATTGTTTGAAAAGTTTCAAATATTAAATAATGATCGTAAATACAGAAGAAGAACTATAGTTTACAACAATATAACTGAAAAATCAAGCGCTAGTAGAAGTGCAGTTGAGCCCAAGTGGCAAACAAAACAACTTAACATTACAGAAGAAAATCTGGTAATGATAAAAGAGAAATCACCACCTTTCATTTGGAAACTTGGTCGAATAGTTAATGTTTATCAAGACAAGAATAAACTCGGAAGAGTAGCTCTTGTCAAAACAGCATCAGGACCAATAGTTCATCCAATTACACTACTGTGCCCACTGCCGCTTCAAAGTACAGAAGAAACAGTAGCAAAAGTGTAGTGATTTTCGTATTATAGTGCTATTAAAGATGTAACCGATTATATACTAAAACACTACATAAAACATTGTTAATATGTCTTCGTATTTTCTACAATATAAACTCTCACAATCAATTGAGAATACTATGTAACTAGTTATAAGTTTTTGTTGTAATTTTTAATTTCTTGTTTGGCCCGGCAGTATGTTAAATTCCGCAAGAGAATTTAAAATCCGTCGATGGAAATTATAAAACATACCCTGTTTACTAGTGTGATTGCAATTTTTAGCATATGTGGTCACTCAGAATTTCTGACTATGCACCATTATTGTTCTGTTGTTTTCTTTAGTATTGTTACCTTCAGATTGTTTTCAAAAAGACAAGGCATTCAAAAGAAATCATTCTTCGAAATTGCATTATACTTTAATAAAAAGTATCTTCTGCTTTCTGTGTACTGCAATCACAGAGGGTAAATCATCAAAAGTATGGTGCATGAAAATAAATTGGGATTATTTCACACAACTGTGAACATATAGTGAATTTTGAATGTGCTTATGAATCAAGATATATGTAACAGGGGCTTGACTTGGTATGTTAACGTAACATAATATTTCAGCTTATTAAAATAATAAATAAATTATTATTTTATATAATGTTCACCGCTGTGGACTCGAGGTAGCGTGTTGCCTTGTCACGCAGCGGGCCCGTGTTCGGTTCCCGGTCGGGACAGTTTTCTTGGTGAGGTTTTTATCGGGGTTATTCCTCACCTGTAAGACAAATATCAGGAAAAATTTAAGGCCCAAATGGTCCCCGAAATCATATGGTCATCGCAATTATCATCATTCATATTCATCGTAGATTAAGCTTAGGATTAGGGACTCTCCTGGCGCATCACTATCATCATCATCACCCATCATATCATCGGGGCAACGTAACCCCACCTTCCAGGCGCCCCAACCTCAGAAGTGGGTTACAAGTACGCCATGCCAGGAGAGAACACCAGGAATATCGAAAGACAACCTGGGGCATTTGCAAAAAAAAAAAAAGAAATACTTTATATATAATTGACCAGTCTTATAATTTACTAATAAAATGAATCTGCAAACACGTAGACAGCTTCATTATAAAAGTAAACCCCATTTATGAGAAGCTGTTGAAATCTATGTTATATCAGCCACTTATTCCGTAACAATAGGGATGAATGGAGAGATTATGTCCGCGCGACTATGAACCTAGGGGTTCGATATCAGTTAGTTAGTTAGTTAATTACTTATTTATCTTTCACTTCCCAGCTCTCCGCAGTGCTACAGTTGAGATAGCAAATTCCTTGCAGACACGTGGAGGATGTGCTTACGTTATAATTATTTTTACAAGTCAGCAAAAAAACATTCTGTTCACAAACCAGTTCATGTAATTTTTTATAATCAAACGCTTTAATTATAATCAAGATAAAATATTTCGTTAGTAAACTAACTTACGGGCTCTATCGAACCCGCGGATATAAGCTCTCCATACATCTCTATCCAGAGCTAATGTTTTCTAATCATCGTCTGTATAATCTACTTTCCTCAAATCATGGATAATGTTATTCTCCCACCTCATTCTTGATCTGCCAACAGGCAGTTTTCCCTCTGGTTTTCCTACAAGAAGTTTCCATGCACCTCTTTCATTCTCCATTCATGCCACATGTCTGCAAAATCGCAGTCTACGAGACTTAACTGATCTTATTATATCTGGCTTCATATACATACAATCTAGCTCACTATTATGAAGTTTTCTCCATTCACCTGTTCATCTCTTTTTGGCTCAAACATTCTCCTAACAACTTTATTCTTTATTATTTATTTGTAAGGACAGGAGTCTCTAATGCATAATAGCATGCATTTCCAGAATTGAGGCTATGTTTGTTTTATCTCATTCCTGGTGAGTGGAAGAGAAGGCCACATGGCCGTAACTCCGCCAGGCAAAATAAATCTAAATCTAAATCTATTTGTAATTATTGTTCCTAGATATTTAAATTCAGCCACTTCCTCAAAATTTCCCTAATTTTTCATCGGTTCTCCATTTCCATTATGTAATGCATTTCAGTGTGTGAACATATATTTAGGGCCGAATTTTTTTAACCAATTCTCCTCATGGAGCCAGTCTCTCCGCCTCTCTATGACGTAGTTTCATTGACGTTTATACTTCCAGTCCCATCTTCTTAGTGTTACAATAGTGTGAGTGTTGGCCCTTAGTATCTCCTCGTTATCACCCAATAATACTACTACATAAGCATAAACTAACAGCTTATTAATACCACTGAGGTGTAGGCCTTTCTTTATTTTCCAATGCTCTAGTACAAAGTTTAATAGTATAGGAGATAGTGCATCTCCTTGCTTTAACCCATTGTGATTTTAAAAGTATTCGAATACTGTTTGATTACACACACCCTACTCTTTGCGCCATTTTGACACATTCTTATATAAATCTAACTATCTTTTAGGAATTCCGAACTCCAGAAGATCTATTTCGAAAATAAAAATTGGAAATCATATAACAGAGGGATTTACTATTACAAAAGGTTTAAGGCAAGGTTGCAGTTTATTTCCAACTCTATTCAAAATTTATCTCGAAAGAGTACTAAGAGACTGGAGGAAAACATGTCAAAAAATGGGCATACCAATCCTAAATACTCATGTATATTCACTAAATTTTGCAGCTGACCAGGTATTAATAGCACAAGACCACGATGACATAGAATATATGGCTAAAAAACTAAAATAAGAATATGAAAAATTGGGACTTTTTATAAACATTGAGAAAACTAAATACCTGTGTAGAAGAAATGGAAAATATAAATTTCAACAATGGAGAAGAACTAAAACCTAGTATTTGAATGCACTTATTTAGGGACAAAATTAGACCATTCAGGCGATAACACAGTGGAAATTAAAAATAGAATCGCACAAACAAAACAAGCAATAAATGCTTTAAACTCTGTTTGGTGGAGCAAAATATTACAGAAAATAGATAATTACAAATATATCAAACCATAATTCAGAGCATTTTAACATATGGTACTGAAGTCTGGCAAATTCCCACCAGGGAAATGAAAAGAATTTTAAGTACAGAAATGGATGTTTTAAGAAGATCAGCTCGAAAATCTAGAATGAATAGAATACGAAATAAAGAAATAAGAGAAATTATGGGTGTACAAGAGGAGCCGGACATCATAGACATTATAGAAAAGAAAAGATTACAGTGGTATGGCCATGTCAAAAGATTGCCTAAAATTGTTATGGAATGGATCCCAATAGAAAGGAGGAAGAGAAGGTGATCCAAGAAAACTTGGATAGAAGGGGTACAAGCAGCTATGAATATCAGAGGATTGGAGGAATATCAGTGGATGGACAGAGAGGAATGGCGTTTGGTTTCCGGAAGACGGCGACAGCTGCCGTGATACCGGATAATGATGATGACAAATAGTTGATATACGGTGACATTATATTCCCATTTCATTTCTAAAATCTGCTTTAAACTAAAAATCTGATTTGTTGTAGACCTGTTTCTTCTTAATCAGATTGATGATCTCTTAGAATAGCATCAATATAGGGAGTACGTCTGCTTACTAATATATTTGTTAGGGTTTTGTACGAAGCTGAAAGTAATCAGATACCCTGTAGTATTGCAGTTAGTTTTATCTCCTTTCCTATAAATTGGTATGATATTCGATTCTTTCCATTCATTTGGAAGAGCTTTTTCCCAAATTATACTATAAGTAACCGACTTATCTTATCCATCAATTTTTCACCTCCTGATTTTATCAGTTCTACTGGGTTCCCAAATGAACCTGATGCTTTATACATCGTCAGTTTTTGTATCGTCATTTCAACCTATTGGTGATGTAGCTTTACTTATAGCTATTGCTTAGATGTTGAATTTTGGAAGATGAAATTTCATTTATTATCTTAATGCACTTGGTTCTGTGACTAGCATTTCTGCTGTCTGTAAATTATCCTCTTCAATATTCTGTACTGTCTTCACATTTAATAGCTCATTAAAGTAACCTGTCTATTGAATATACTTCTGGAATATGCAATCATGTACCTATTTTTATTTTTAATTATGTTTGTTCTACCCTGAAACGCTTCCTTCTCTAACCTAATTTCCTGATATAATTTTATTTCATAATAATTCTGCCTGAGGGCAGGTATTTCACTGCATTCGTAGCATTATTTTTCATGCTTTGCTTTGCAGCTTTACTAGGGAATTATAGGTGTGATAGCTTCCCGTTGCTTTTCACACCGGTTAAGGATGATTATAATAAGAATGATGATGATGATTATAGTGGCCGGATGATTTTCGGGAACCGTTGGGCCCTAAGCTTCCTGACATTTGTCTTACAGGTGAGGAAAAAACCTCACCCAGGAGCCTGCCCCGACCGGGAATCGAACCCGGGCCCGGTGCGTGACAAGGCAGCACGCTACCTCGAGACCACAGCGGTGGACCCTGATATAATGATCTGATGTTTCTATTTTTACACGATTTATCTTAGCTTGACCTGTATCTATCTATGTAACGGAATCTTTCAACACGATTTTCACCCACTTAAAAACATTGGATCGACTTGAAACTTTGTATACTTGTAAAGGACCAATTGCAATACAATAATTTCATAACTTTTTCTAAGATCCTGGTCAGGATCATTAGGGCTTCAAAAAAAATAGGGACCGGTATAATATGTTGCGAACTTATCGACTTTTTAGTCCACCGTTGTAAGAAATTAATGTTATATATCCTCTGGTAGCTCAGTTGGTAGAGCGGTGGACTGTAGTGGTATATAATTTCAGTAATCCATAGGTCGCTGGTTCAAATCCGGCCCGGAAGATTTTTTAGAAGAGTATTACTTTTAGCTCATACTACAATAGTATCGAATTTAAAGATATTTACATTTTTATCTTATTCTGTAAAATATTAATGACAATTTTGTAAACTTACCACATTGTAATTTATCCAAAAAAATATGAGAAGGATACGATTAACTGTAACTATTCATCTATATTAAAATATTCAAAAATATTATAATAATGTTAGATAATAATAATTTTGAAAATATATATAATTTAAAAAAATATATAATTATATTCGTGCCTAGACACTAAAAATGTCGTAAGCAATTAAATTTTCATGGGATTCCGGTTTATGGCAATCAATTAAACTAAAAAAAAAATTAATTTCCAACACGCTTGGGATAAAATTAAAGTGGTCAACAAAAAAAATCTCCAACGCATTTAGAATAAAACTAGAGTTATCTACAAAAAAAAAATACCATCAAAAGCGTGGGGTGCTTTTTATGGTTTTAAGTTTTCTTCTTCGAGACTTTACTTTTACCAATATCTGTTCATTATCAAATACGTTAATTGATATAGAGCACCCCACACTTTTGATGGTAAAATTATTTTTTGTAGATAACTCTAGTTTTATTCTAGATGTGTTGGAGATGATTTTTTTGTTGACCACTTTAATTTTATCCTAAGCGTGTTGGAAATTAAAATTATTTTTCATTTTTTAGTTCGGTTTTCTAATAAAGCGTAGCTTGTTTTAGTTTTTTTTTTCTTAAACTATTATTTATTCGCATTCATTTCAAGATCATTAATCTTCTCTTCTCTCCTCTCTCTCTCTCCTCTCTCTCTCTCTCTCTCTCTCTCTCTCTCTCTCTCTCTCTCTGGTGGTTTCCCCTCTAATACTACCTATTTTTTCTAAATTTATTTAATTCGGCGTGTGTGGCCAATTCATTTTCGTTTGCTTTCTTTTCTATACAATGAAGGCACATACCTCATCAAACCACTTCTTGCTTTTCCCCGTTTTTGAATAACCAGCGCTCTCTGATGCTGACATTTTAATAGTATCTCATATAGCCTTCCATTCTTTATTTATATATATTTCTTCTTCGGTTGCCTCATTCTGATCTGAAGATGCAAGTATATCAAATCTATTAGCAATTTTGATTTGGTATTCTTTCCGTAGTTCATAATTTCTCAAGATCTTCAATTCAAAATTTGCAGAATATCTTTATATTTTGTTCCCCTCATGAGCAATAATTGTTGTCTGATTTTCACTCTGACCAGATGATGATCTAAATTGCAGTCTGTCCATCTAACTGATCTAACATCGATGCTACTGTGCCAGCGTTTTTCCACAATACATGATATATCTGGTTCCGAGTTTCGCCATCTGGAGACGTCCAGGTGTATTTATGAACATCCTTATGCTGGAATCTTGTATTCTTAACAATAAGATTCGTTGATGTGGCAAAGGTGACTAATCTAACTCCATTGTCGTTAATATCTTCATGAAGACAGAGTTTGCTTATTGTTGGTTTGAATATATCTTCCCGTCCCACTTTTCATTAAAATCTCTTAAGACAATTTTCATATGATATCGTGAAAGGCTATCAAATACGCATTCTATTTCTTCACAGAACTCATCCTTAATTTTGTCATCCTTATCTTCTGTGGGACCTTGACATTTACATTTACAAAATAATGTTGTTTACCCTTTAGAACTATATGCGATATCCTGTCGTTAACAAAATATCTCGGATAACTGAAAGAAACCTTTTTCGAACTAAAAGCCTGTTCCAAGTTCAGCTCTTGATCCACCCCTGTAATATAATGCTAAGCTTCTTGATTCCTGACTACCTTCTCCTGGTAATCTAACTTCCTGTACAGCTACTATATCCAAGGGTGATTTATCTAATTCCCGCGTTAATATCTCTAGGGCCTCGCTATTATATAAATTCCTAACAATCCATGTTCCTAGGAACATGTTCCTGTGTTTGAGCCTTAATGGATTCCCTAAAGTAGTCCCCGCCCGGAGAATTTTACCCAGTGGAACCCATGTCCACGTTTGTGGTTGTATTTTTACGGTGAAAGATCATCAATCATTCGAGCATGATGCTTTCTTCGTCTGACATTCTTGCATTCATCTTTTCCGACATAGTAACCCTTTCGGCAACAGTGCTATCGTCGGCATACTTCTCGGGATCACTCCACCACGACAAGGTGAAGATACCATGGAGGAAATGTTTCGTTAGTATTAGCTAATATTAGATCACATCCCCATTGTCTTTTTTTATTCGACCTTATACAAGCCGTTGTGTCCCTCAACAAGACTTGTACGTTCTTCCGCTATAGGATACATATTAATTATATACCACATCCCCAATGTCTTTTATTTATTCAATAACAATATAACAGATTAAAACTCGGCAATTAAGATGGTAAGGACATGTCCAGCGAATGGAAGAGGATCGGCTACCAGAATTTGTTTTGGAATGGAAACCTGAGCGAAGACGAGGCAAATGAAGGCCCAAAACATCCTGGAGTCAGGGAATATGTTTATACATGAAATAGAAACATCTACAACCAGGAGATTGGATGGACCAACAAAATTGTCTATTCGGAATCGGACGATGTCAAAGACATTAATCAACCGATACAATATTTTAAAATCGTATTAAGTACAGAATGTAATTTTTGTACGATTTTATTATTCGCTGGTTGAATGGAAGAGAATACCTTATAGACTTAACTCTGTCAGTATAAATAAGGCATTATTATTATTATTATTATTTATTATTATTATTATTATTATAATATTTATTTATTTTGAAAACGTGGCTGAATTCAAATATCTAGGAACAATAATAACAAATAGGAATGAGATGCACAAAGAAATTAAACATACGCTCAATTCTGGAAATGTGCCGTATTGACGTTTCAACTCCATTTTAAAAAAACGTTAAACTGAAAATGTATAAAACTGATATTCTACCAATTATATTTTATGGATGTGAATCGTGGACTCTTACTTTAAGGGAGGGAAGAAGATTACGAGTATTTGAGAATAAAGTTCTTAGGAAAATGTTTGGAACAAAGAGAGATGAACAGACAGGTGAATGGAGCAGACAACGTAACAGTGAACTACAGGGTCTTTATAGGAAGCCAGATATAATAACAGTTATGTCTTATAGACTGCGATGGGCAAGACATGTGGCACGTATGGGGAATGAAAGACGTGGATGGAAGCTTCTTGTAGGAAAACCAGAGGGAAAACGCCCAGTTGGTAGACCAAGAATGACATTAACTATAATTTGATGTAAGTAGATTATACAGGGAATGATTTGAAAGCATTAGATCAGGATAGGGATGCATGGAAAGCTTATGTCCGCGCGGCCATGAACCTACGTGTTCAATAGTGCCAGTGAGTAATTAAGGCAACCCCAAAATTTAGGAAATTGAACTTTCAATCGTGGTCGCCATTCCTGTAAGAACGACGGAATGCACTATTGTGCAAACAAATATTGATGTTGTAAATTGAAAATTATTTCTGCTGACTTAACATGTCACTATAAAACCAGCGATGCATAGACGTTCGTAAACTCAGCATAATTTTTCAGGAAGGCTTGGTGTTGCCATATTGCTGATTTGGCTACGGCAAAATACAAGAAAATATCTAGCATATTTCCAAGTTATTACAATACAAAGCAAGAAAAATACTTCCTATGTATTTCCTCATTCAAAGCTGAAAATTCAGACTTTTTAAACATTTATATTTGAAAATTATTTTTTTTTCCTTACTTTACCCTTTCTTTAACACTTTTTTTTGTAGGAGGATACTTACTTGTCTCTTGGGCCTTGTGCGGACACCACCTGTC
Source organism: Diploptera punctata (assembly GCA_030220185.1). NCBI lineage: Eukaryota > Metazoa > Arthropoda > Insecta > Blattodea > Blaberidae > Diploptera > Diploptera punctata. The sequence goes on from JASPKZ010003050.1 coordinate 1,500,218, forward strand.
GGGGGAGGATTTTCAACTCTAGATCACACATATACAACTTTTTTTTTAACCAGCCAAAAACATGGAGGGTCTCCCTGGGATTAGTGTTCAGAGACAACTCTAACATTTAAGACATATATTCAAACTTTTCTATTATATAGCGTTCTGCCCTAGGGCAGGTCATTCACTGCAAATCATATCATTTTCATGCTATGCATTGTAGCTTTACTACACTCTAATTCAGGCCAGGAAGTTACTACAGACCACAGAGTTTCTCTATGACTGCAGACCTTATGGGCTACACCAGTGTCCCCCTACGTACAAGGGGTATATGTTGCCAAACTCATAATAACGGTATTTATTTGTTTAGGGAGTGGAAGAGGGGGAAGGTTAGCAGTACTTTTTCCAAATCTAAAAAAATATATATATAGTTTTTCTTTTACGGAATGCAAACTAGTTTTATAGTAAATATGAGAGTCAACATTTTCACACAGGATAGTACAGGTCCGCACGAGCTCAGTGACAAGTGGTAACAGTTTTTTTTCTTTAAGAGGGAGTGGCTTGGACGGCTACAGCTTACAGCTATGCACTTGCTGTGTTGCATACTTTAGTTTTATTTAAGAAAATACTGTTAAAATGGCAACCCAGTTCCCTATTCCAAGCGCACAGTAACTTCCTGAGTTGAATCTGACTATCGGGAATTATAGATGTGATAGCCAGGATGATGATGAAGGCCAGGCGATGTTCGGGGACCTTTTAGGCCTCAAAGTGTTCTACCCTAGGGCAGGTCCTTCACTGCAATCATAGCATTTTCATACTATGCTTTGCAGCTTTACTAGAGAATTGTAGGTGTGGTAGCTTCCCGTTGCTTTCCACACCGTGGATGATGATGATGATCAGATGGTGTTCGGGGACCGTTGAGCCTCAAAGTTACCTGACATTTGTCTTACAAGTGAGGGAAAACCCCGGGAAAAACCTTACCCAGGAAGCTTGTCCCGACCAGAGATCGAACCCGAGCCGGCTGCGTGACAAGGCAGCACGCTACCTCAAGATCACAGCGGTGGACATATACTAAACATTACAAATTTGATAGAGGATTAAGATGACCAAGTGATGTTACTTTAAACCAGAGGGGAACCGCTTAACAGGTAGACCAAGAATATGATGGAGAATAAAATTAACCATGATTTGAAGGAGATAAATTATACAGGGATGATTGAAAAAAAGCTAATCATAGGGATCCGCGCAGCCATCAACCTACGATATTATCATCATCATCAATTGCTAAGATCAATTGTCTTTTTGATATTTCTCATATTCTCTCCTGGGATGGCGGAACTGTAACCTACTTCTTAAGTTGGGGCACCTGGAAAGCGGAATTACTTTACTCCGATGATATGATAGGTGATAAATGATAATGAAGCACCACCAGAGCCCTTAAACCTAAACTTAACCTAAATATAGACCAAGGGCGACCACAGGATTTTTTCCCTTTAAGAAAAATTCCTGTTGTCTGACCAGAAATCGAACTGGGGACCCTATAAACTGTAAGCAGAAGCTCTGACCACTAGCCCATTAAAATCCTATTAAATATCCTATTAAAATAAAACGAGACATTTATTTTTAAAAACTCGTCAATTTCCGAAAATTAGATGTAGGAATTTACTCGAGAGCTGAAATTTAAAAATCGCTCAAGTGACCCCCAATTTTGTGTTCATGCAAATGAAACTCGCAAAGAAAAGTAATATCGAGTTAATCAATCACCAAATTACTTCCAACGAAAAGTACAATGAAATGAAACCAAGTTTCAAATGACTTAAAACACATATTAACAATATTTCTTCAATTAGTTTTCTCAGTCAAACGAACTACCGTATATTCAGAAAACTGAAAAAGGAAGGTATATTAAAACTATACAGACCGTTAGTACTACCTACATTTACAACGCATGCAACCATTAAGAATTCCATTACAGTAATATAGGTATAGACCACAGGGTAAGCGAAGAATTGGAAGACCCAGGAAGGGATGGAGAGAACAACTATACCGTGAATCTGGTGGTGATGATGATGAAAATCTATTAAAACAAACAGACGAATAAGCAGTTTAAATCCAAATAAAGAGGAGGAAACGGAGATGGATTGTCCATACACACCTTTGTCCCTTCTGCCCATTTTTTATTGCTCAGGCTCGGAGTCATGAGACAGCATTTCGATGGGTACTCCACTAGATCCCAGCAACCAAATATTTTCAACTCCTGTGGATTGCCAACCAAACTATTTTTTCCTAACATGAGAAGATGAAGGGTGATATGAAATTAATTAATGGGAAATGAAATGACATGATGCCGGGGAAGGGGGGATGGAGAGTGTTGGTGGGGTGAAATTCGGGAAACGGAAGAAGCCCGAAAAAATCCGATATTTCGGAATATGGTGCACTGGAGCTGCTTCGTTCAGGCTCAATGCTCTGGATAGGAGCAACGGGAGATAATCACCGAAATCGACCAAAAATGTGACTCTCTGAGGAATTAGTTTATGCGTGATGGACTTTTTACATTTTTTAGAGCTAAAAATTATATAGTTTTTTATTGTGTTATTTCGTCTTGTTGATGAATTAATTTGATCATAATTTTCAAGCGACAGAAGGTGATTCTGTGCCACCATGCCATCTGCATAAATTTAATTAAAAAAACGAGAAAAAAAAGAATTTATTGTTGCACTATGTGATTAATTCCCTGAGAGAACTCTATATATATATATATATATACATGTGTGTGTGTGTGTGACATGATAAAAATAAATGCCTGAACGGGATTTGAACCCGGAACTCTGGGTTGGTACCCCAGGCGTGTTATCCATTACATCACCAGGCGAATCCAATTCAAACATTTGTTTTTTCTTATTTATATATATATATATATATGTGTGTGTGTGTGTGTGTGTGTGTGTGTGTGTGTCTACCGCTTGTCACGCAGCCGGCCAGGGTTCGATCCCCGGTCGGGGCAGTTTTTCTGGGTGAGGTTTTTATCGGGGTTTTTCCTCACCTGTAAGACAAATGTCAGGAAAACTTTAAGGCCCAAACGGTCCCCGAAATCATATGGCCCTTATCATCCTTCACCGGTGTGGAAAGCAACGGGAAGCTACCACACCTACAATTCCCTAGTAAAGCTGCAAGCATAGCATGAAAATGCTATGCTTGCAGTGAAGGACCTGCCTTCGGGCAGAATTACTATGGATGGATATATATATAATATTCTTCTGTAGTCTACATGTGTTTGTCGCTGAACACCTCCTAAAAGACAGGATCTATTTTGACGAAATTTTTTGTGCATATCTGATTGGGTCCCTCGATGGTTTAGATTCACAATTTGACCCTCTAACATGATGTAGGCCTAAAAGATGTAGGAGTTCACCTGAAGTGAGAATTTAAAAATCGCCCTAGCGGTCACAATTTTTTGTTTGACAATGAAACTGAGTATACCGTATTGAAATAAACAGAGGTAGGTATTGTCCAAAAATTAGCGAAATCTGACATTTAGAAGTGGAAGTTTACTTGAAATCCGAAATTAAAAAATGCCTAAACTACTGGACCGATTTTAATAAAAATTTTTGTGTGTTTGAATGGGTCCCTGTATGGTTTATATCCACAATTATGTCAGATGTGTATTCATATGCAAGATCAACATATTCTGTGCGAAAACATATATATATATATCTTTGTATGTTGATTTTTTCCAAAAAAAAAAAAATGTGTGAAATGCCTTAAAATGAAATGAGAAGTTGAGCTCAAAGTAACCTAAAATCACCATATTTACAATGCAAAATATGTATTAGTCATTGTTTAGACAATGTAACCAACTTACTATAAGAACTTGCTAACAAACAAGTGAAAACTAAACTATTCTGGAATACTAACTCGCCCATTCTCTCGTCCTAACTTGCCCACTAATGTACGTGGACTCCTGAGATAGAATCCTCTTGTATATGAGTAAACTTGCATTATCACTAGGAAGTTGGGAGGGGGGAAACCTTTTTTTTTTATTTTATGTCAGAAGACGAGGCCACACTTATATATATATATATATATATATATATGTAGTGTGTGTATTCGTTTTGGATCATTGTAGCCAGAAAATGGTGGGTTTTATTCGACATTTTTGTCCTTTTTCGACTTTTTTCTAGCTTATTGGTCCTTTTTTAAGTTTTTTTTAGTCTTACACGTCTTTTTACACGCTTTATATTAGCTTGATCTGTATCTGTCTATGTAACGGAATCTTTCAACACTATTTTTAACCACTTAAAAACATTGTATCGACTTGAAACTCTGTATACTTGTAAAGGACCAATGCCAATATAATAATTTCATAATTTTTCCTAAGATCCTGGCAAGATCATCAGGACATAAAAAAATAAAGACCGGTATAATATGTTGCGGACTTATCGACTTTTTAGTCCATCGTTGTAAGGAATCAGTATTGTATCCTCTAGTAGCTCAGTTGTTAGAACGGTGGACTGTAGTGGTATACAATTTCAGTAATCCATAGGTGGATGGTTCAAATCCGGCCCGGAAGATTTTTTAGAAAAGTATTACTTTAGCTCATACTAAAATAGTATCGAATTTAAAGATATTTATATTTTTAACTTATTCTGTATAATATTAAAATTAAAAAATTAACAATAAATCATAGTTTAAAAAACTAAAACTACACGCTTTATTAGAAAACCGAACTAAAAAATGAAAAATAATTTTAATTCCCAACATGCTTGGGATAAAATTAAAGTGGTCAACAAAAGAATCATCTTAACACATCTAGATTAAAACTAGAGTAATCTACAAACAAAAATAATTTTACCTTCAAAAGCGTGGGGTGTTTTTATGGTTTTTATGTTTTCTTCTTAGAGACTTTACTTTTACCAATATATGTTTATTATCAAATATATTAATTGATATACAGCACCCCTCGCTTTTGATGGTAAAATTATTATTTTTTTGTAGATAACTCTAGTTTTATTCTAGATGTGTTGGAGATGATTTCTTTCTTGACCACTTTAATTTTGTCCCAAGCGTGTTGGAAATTAAAATTATTTTTCATTTTTTAGTTCGGTTTTCTAATAAAGCGAGTTGTTTTAGTTTTTTAAACTGTTATTTATTTTTTGTACTTTAGCTTCTCATGACTACATTTATATAATTTCTGTAATTTAAGAATCCGCAGTGTCTAGTCTCAATTCCATCTTCTTTTAAAAACACTCTCTAGTTTTACTTTCCAAATACTTTTCACATTGCAAATATTTTTGTTTCAAGATAAATTATTAAACTCTCACAAAATATCCCTTTATTTTTAACCAGCCTACTGACCGCCTAATATCCATTGCGGGTTCGCTGAATTCATTCTAAGTGGGAAAAATCGTCCATTCTACGTAAATTATCCAAGATCTTTCTTTTTAATGAACACAGAATCCCATATTCAAACCATGTTGATTAATAAAAAAATAAAGTATGAAAGAAGATGCATTTTCAGTATTCATTATTTTCACAATATATGTTGCATTTCACCAGAATTTTGTGCTTTTAAATATATTCTATCATATTCATTAAAAATGCAGTTGAAACTAAAACTATGTAATTTTAATTGCGTTTTACGTCATTTTTTCAGTTTTTAGGTATTTTTTAGGATATCTTTAGGTCTTTTAAAAGTATTTTATAGGCATTTTATAGGTCCTCAACTTCTGAGCCCTAATTATCTTATTGACCAACATGGCGCTAGCAGTCATATGTTCTCCGTTCGAATATTCACAGGTTGGACGGTGGTATAGAATAGCCTGTCAGAATATTAATTATATCATAATATTATGCCATATTGTTTACCTATTATATTTACTTTCGATTAAGAATGTTTGAAAGTAATTTTGATTTACTTGTTGGTTACAAAGTTGCTGGCCTTGGTATAGGATGCTTAAAGTTTAGACAATACTTGTTGATCCTTGAAATGGGACACTTGACATACAATTCGGTACATCCAATATCATGCCTTGACATAAGAACATCTGCATTTCTTTTGAATACGTGATTGATGTATACTTCCACTTATTTAAGCTGCTAGATAATACTTATGATTTTATTACTCATTTATCATAAGTAATGCAACGAGTGATTTCCAATTTATCTAGAGGATTTGGAAATCAAGAGTGGCATTTGTTAGGACTATTTAACGAATAAAATTAAGCTGTTTACTCAAAAATCATTATTTAAATATAGTTATTTTAAAATATTTATATATTTAATGTAAACGGCGTTGTTTGAAAACAAATCAGAAATGCGTGGTTAAGTTTCATTGTTTATCACTGCAACTTGATCATATTATTTATTGTCAAATAGGATTGCAATATTACAAGAATGCTCCCTAGTGGAGGAAAAATGAAACACATCAAACTGTATATTATAACCAATATTATAGGTTGTTAATTTATTTTTTAGTAAACAACTCGGTAAAATCATTATCTAAAAACACAATTGAGGGGTCTAGTGAGAGAGGGAGCTTTGCCACGTTGAGAAGAAATGGAAATAAATTGGGATTTATAAAGCATTATATTACAATATTTGTACAATAAAGGGGTGATGTTTTTCTTCTTAACTTACTGTTATGTAAACTATAGGCCTATAAAGGAAAAATATAATTTTAATAACACTGACTATTTAACTCATACCACAAATGCTAGTCAATGGCCAATCACGTTTCAATGAATGTTGTTTTACAACCAATGACAGTCGTGTTTCATCTCGCTCTTTATCGATTTCTCTTTATCAGCTCCTGCTTTTGTGATAAAGAAAGCTCCTCCTTTTTAATGTTCTGAACAGGTCAAAGCATTATTTTTCTCCGACAAATACATTGAATGTAGCAAATAATGAAAAGATTCCTTGATTTTACTGAGTTGTTTATTAAAAAAATAAATGAATAACCCGTAATGTTGATTATGATATGTAGTTTGATGTGTTTCATTATTTCTCCACTTGGGTGCATTCTTACAATATTGCGATCTTATTTGGCAATAAATAATATGATCAAGCAGCAGTGAATGAACATAACCTCACATTTCTGATTTGTTTTCAAACATCGCCGTTTACATTAAATACTTAAATATTTTAAAATAACTATAGTTAAACAATGATTTGTGAGTAAACAGCTTAATTGTATTCGTTAAATAGTCCTAACAAATGCCACTCTTGATTTCTAAATTCTCTAGATCGATAATTTGGAAATCACTCGTGGCATTACTTATGATTATTTCCTTTTCTTCTCAAAGTGATATAGCTCGCTCTCTCACTAGACACATCAATTATCAAATGTGCAGTTCCAAAGAATATGTTCATTATTTGCTATATTCTTTTAGTAGTAGTAGGACTTTATTAGACAAAAGTAAGATATTTACAATATTATTTACAAATATGGGTCGCACGGGCAGTAAGCCGTACGTGCTGTTGACAGTCCGTTACAATAAAGTAATAATTGCTACTAGTGTGAAGAAAAATAAACAACAAAAAAAAAAGCAATAACATTACAATTACATAAAGAAAACGCAATAATATTACAATTAAATAATAACACAATAGCATTATACACTAAAAAAAGCAATAACGTTACAATTACATAAAGATATTCAACGTATTTGTAGGAGAGTCAGTCACTGCAAAATAATGATCTGACCTATTCAGAATATTAAAAACGAGGAGTTTTCTTTACCAAAAAAAGCAGGAGGTGATAAAGAGAATTCGATAAAGAATGAATGAAACGCGACTGCTATTGGTTGTAAAACAAAATTAATTTAAACGTGATTGTTCATTGAAACCCATTTGGGCCATGAGTTGAATAGATTTACATGTAATAAAAATTTGTTAAATGTGTACACACATATGCAATAAAAATTCTCAAAATATAGAGTAAAATGTGGATTAAATTTTTTTAAGAAGTCATCATCATCATTGGCACAACAACTATGGGTGGATCATTATTTTCAGATTTTTTTCTCCTCCAGGCTTCTCTATATCTGAAAACCGTCCACCGATTCTTGAGTTTTACATTTTGTAAGTATTATCGCCTCACTATGATGGTTGTCCGTTTATATAAAAGCGGGTGCCACGCAACAATGCTTGACAATGATTAACATGCGGAATTATTATAGTCGCGGTAGTCGGCATCTTTTTGTATTTAATTATATATAGCCTAACAGCTGCGGGGGCACAAATAAATTAAACATAGGGTCAATTCTGGAAATGCGTGTTATTATGCATTACAGGACTCTTGACGTCCCAACTACTTTCAAAAAACATTAAACCGAAAATATATAAAACTATTATTCTACCAGTTATATTATATGGATGCGAAACATGGACTCTTACTTTAAGGGAGGAAAGGAGATTACGAGTATTTGAGAATAAAGTTCTTAGGAAAATTTTTGGACCAAAGAGAGATGAACAGACAGGTGAATGGAGAAGACTGCATAATAGTGAATTACATGGTATTAGGCTATAGGAAGCCAGATATAGTGAGAACAGTTAAGTCTCATAGACTGCGATGGGCAGAACATGTGGCACGAATGGGGAATGAAAGACGTGCATAGAAGCTTATTGTAGGAAAACCAGAGGGAAAACGCCCAGTTAGTAGACCAAGAATGAGGTCAAAGAATAACAGTAACTATGATTTGAGGGAAGTAGATTATACAGGGGATGATTGGAATACATTAGCTCAAGATAGGGATGTATAGAGAGCTTGTGTCCGCGCAAACATGAACCTACGGGTTCGAGTGCCAGTGAGTTAGTTATAACAGCTGCGGGGAAACAAGGCGAGCCGCTGGACAACCATCATAGTGAGGCGATAATACTCCATCCATCCACCCATATCAAATTCTGTCTTCCTGTTCTCCGTCTTCCACCTGGCTTTACATTTGTAATTCATTAATATAATACAAGGTGAAGGGTTGCTTGTTTTATTACCAAATTCCGAAGGAAATTGATGTTGTTCCCATAAAATACATTGAAAAAGTTTTACAAATATTGATCGCTCCAACTTACTAGACGCCGAATGTGACCAACGCACTGGTACTATCGATGCCATAGGTTGATGGCTGTGCGGACATAAGCTCTCCATACATTCCTATGCTGAATTAATGTTTTCCAATTATCTCTGCATAATCTACTTCCCTCAAATGACAGTTAATGTTGTTCTACCACCTTTATTTGTGGCCTGCCAAGTGGGCGCTTTCCCTGTGGTTTTATCACAAAACGTTTTCACGCCCCTCTTTTAATTCCCCATTCGTACCACATGTTCTGCCCATCCCAGTCCACGAGACTTAACTATTTATATTATATCTGGTTTCCCATAAAGATCATGTAGCTCACTGTTATGCTGTCTCCTCCATTCGCCTGTCCCTTCATCTCCTTTGGTACACAAATTTTTCCTAAGAACTTTCTTCTCAAATGCTCGTAATAAATTCTCCTCCCTTAAAGTAACAGTCCATGTTTCGCATCTATATAATATATATGGGAGAAGAACAGTTTTATACATTTTCATTTTAACGTTTTTTAGAGAAGTTCGAACGACAAGAGTCACTGTATTGCATAATAGCATGTATTCCCAGAATTGAACCTATGTTTAATTTACTTGTGCATTTACCCCAGTGGAATCCATCTTCGCGTTTCTTGACGGTTGCATTTTTACGGTGAAAAATCGTCAATCTTTCGACCAAGGTACATTTTTTAGTGACTTATCGCCTTCGACCTGTCTGGCATAGGTAATCCTTTCGGCAGCGGTGCTACCACCAGTATATCTTTTGGGATCATTTAAGCATGCAAGCTACTCCAACACAAGGTAAAGATACCATGGAGGGAATCTGACCATGCCAATATATATACATAGAATAGATACATACTATAGACTATATATATATATATAATATGGTAGATGTGTGTGGTAAGTGGTAGGTGCTGTGTGTGTGTGTGGTGTGTGTGGTGTGTGTGTGTGTGCTAACGCTCTAATCATTCTTTTTTTTTTTCTTTTTTTTTTCCTTTTTGGAACCAAACTCGGCATACAAAAATCAATTAAGAAAAGTAAGATTGTCTTCGTTAACCAGCAAAATCGTACCTTTGCGTGCGGGTGTTAACCTAAATCCAATATTTATAAACCTCTCTAGAGGCCTCAATTTTAAAATTTTCACAGTGAAGTCAGGTATATACTATTAAAATAAAAAGAAAACTCCAAGTGCAACATGCCTAGAAGGCACTTGGCCCACCGTACGGCTGCTGGCCTCACATCCACATGTGTTAATCACAGAGATAGACGATAATTTAGCCAGTCTAGTGGTGACATGTGGTCAGTATGTCTAGTCCCCTAGTCGTTATAGCTGGTTTTCTCAATCTTGTCACTACTTATTGTAGCTTCCCAATTGTCTCACGATGCTGGGTGAGCACCGATCCCATACTGCCCGAAATTCCATGAGAAAATTTCTTCTCTCATGGAGACTAACCAGCGTAAGTCCCATAACTCCGCGCCAAGGCTTCTTGTCTTATCCACTCGGCTAATTAGATGTTCCATTCCATAGTAATTCTGCCCGAGGGCAGGTCTTTAACTGCAATCAAAGCATTTTCATGCTATGCGTTGCAGCTTTACTAGGGAATTGTAAGTATGGTAGCTTCCCGTTGCTTTCCACACCGGTGAAGGATGATGATGATAATGATAAGGATTATGATGATTACCAGATGATTTTTGGGGACCTAGGGCCCTAAGCTTCCCAACATTTGTCTTACAGGGAGGAAAAAAACCGAAGAAAACCTCACCCAAGAGCCTGTCCCGACCGGGAATCGAACCCGGGCCCGCTGCGTGACAAGCAGCAAGCTACCTCGAGACCACAGCGGTGGACCATTAATATATATACACCATATAACGCTCTAACCATTCGCAGTTTTTTTTTCAGAACCAAACCCGGCATACAAAAAATCAATTAAGAAAAGTATGATTGTCTTCGTTAACCAGCAAAATCGTACCTTTGTGGGTGAGAGTTAACCTTAAACTAAAATTTATGAACCTCTCTAGTGGCCTCATTTTTAAATTTTTTACAGTGAAGTTTGGTATATACTATTAAAATAGAAAAATTAATATAAAATAAATAAATCTTACTTTCAAGTAAAAAAAAAATGAGAAGATACAAAACATTTTCTCCTAAAATAAATTTTAGACAAGAATTTTAAGCTGGGTCAAGTTTCTCTGTCCTGGACCTGTCCTGGACTTTATAGTATGATTTTGATGAAATTAAAATGCTTACGTTGCTATTGTCCTAATTAAATGTTGTGTATGCAATATCGTGAAGTAATTATTTAACCTCAATTTCTTGAAAATAACGCAACATAGTTCCTGTATTCACAGTTTTGCAATTTCTGCTGCATCATGATTCTGTGGCCATTGTCGCTGTTAGAAGAGGAAGCTAATATTTTGCTGATCTGAACTTTGTATCAAATGTAATAAAGACAGCCCCAACTCATCAAATTATTTAGTCAGTGAAAATCAGTTCTTATTAAAAGTATCTATCGTCAGTGTTAAATATTACGTATTTATCAAAATGCGTTGTGTTTACAGATACTTGTGCGTTTTAGTGTCCATCATTAACTGTTTAGAAAATATAAGTTGTCAGGCAGTGGATTCTATGAAGAGTGAAGAAAGTGATGAATTTTTGAGTAAAAAAGGAACAACTTTGAAACCAGGCGACGTTACTCAAACGTATGAAAATGTTCAAACGAACGAAACCTTTTCAAGTGATCGGTTTAAAACTATTGAAAGTGAGGGAAATTATGGAAATCAGCCTTTGAGCCGAATGAAAAAATCTAAATCATCAATAAGCGTTAATTGTGATCGACTGAATAGTTGTAATAGCAGCCAATGGGAGAATGTTAATAACACTGATAATTCGCCTTCTAACAAGACTCAAGAACCTTCAGTAGTTTTGGGAACCGAATTTTCATCTCAGTTACGTTCTTCAAACCAAACAGTTTGTTCGCATCTAAACAGATCTCAGGATATTTCGACTCCACGTGATGTGGACCAAAAACTAATCAATACCTATCCTCCCTTACATTCACATAAATTACATCATCCACAAGTTGAATATGGTCCAGTCTATAAACTTCCTCCCGATTTTCCAGATAAACTATTTCCAAAAATTCCAAATATTACCTCTCACTTAGGTGCTCCTCAATCCGATAGTAATCCTTCTTTTCATCCAGTTAATAATATTCCTCAAATTCAGCCAGGTTTATATATTCCTCCCCAACCCACTACAGTTCCTTCATATTATCCTAAAACTGACGTTGAATCTGATTCCAATGTCCCTTACGTTAGATTCCCCGCTTTAGAAAAAGTGTGTTACTGTCTAATTAAAAATTATTTTCCACTATGCCTAAAATTTATGTCCCGTTCTATAAATCTCCATTCATATGCCCCACATAAACCCCATAATCCACAAAACTTAAACTCTTCCTTAAATTCAGATTTTGATCGCTTTATATTACCTAACCCATGCTCAGTTTGTTATACCCTCATCAATACCTTTTTTTCCCCATGTCTCGAAAATATATCCTATCCAGACACAGAAAATTCTCAAGAAGATACAAGATATCCAGTCATCGATGGAAATTATTCAAAAGTGACTTTGGAGCCGTACTTGAAGAAGAATGAAGATATAGACCTATATGGTAAGAAAATTAGAACATCCCACGTTTCATCTGCGCGTAAAAGTACCGATATTGATGTCATCAATCCGAATGAAGTAGTTGCCCAGGGAGAAGCTAGAGTGCCAATAATCAAATGGCCTACCTACAATCCATATCCATTTATACCTAATAGTGCATTTGCAGAAATGCCTACCATTGTATTGCCGCCGCCTGTGGAAATTGAACAAACCAACGTGCCGCCTTCTGAAGAATTCAACAGTTTTGGTGACAAAAGCTCGAAAGTGAAAGTTGTCGCAATTCCTACGCCCTTTTTTCTGCAACCGTATCCGCTAATGTATCCGCCAGGTTCACATCCTCGTTCTAACTTCAGAGAAATGTACGATGAAGAACAATTTACAGACGGGCAGAACGAACATATACAACGGAATATTGAACCGAGGTCAGTGCATGATGTAGGCATGTGATAAAGTGCTTCTATCGTTGAAATAAGTTAAATGTGAGCGGAGAGTGATACAAAACTTAATTCATATTTCTTCCGTAATCTAAATCATTTGCTGAAAAATTAGGAACATTATGTTTTATGATCGGGTACGTGTGTCATTTTTTCTAATTGTGCTACTAGTTCAAAGGTCAAACAACGTCATAGCATTCAAATTAAAACTATTTAGGGCAGTCTACAGGGAAATAACTAGGTAAGTTACTTTTGGTCAAAAAAGGAGTTTAAGGTGTCATTAAATTCTTCATGGAAAGGACTATATTTTCTATATGTGAAATAGTTTAATCATGGGTTTATTTTTCTTCACAGTTTGGCATACTGATAAAGAAGTAGGCACGATTTATGATTAAAAGTCCGTCTTCTAAGTTTTATAGGAAAGTGACTTACTTTGGTTTTTTCCCTGTACCTTTTGTATGAGGAGAATCCAATCAAATGTTTTCGTAAGACCTAGTTCACGGGTCGTATGACAAGATTTATAGGGATGAGTGTATTTACTGTATGTAGACTATGAATGATTTGCATGTACTATATAATTTATCAGTTATATGAATGGTACTGGGTTGAATTTTATTTAATATACATGTTGTTACATACGGCCGCGAACCTTCGGGTTTGGTAGTGCTAGGGAGTTAGTTAGATTTTGTTACATAGTTTTCTGTTAAAACAGAAATCAATGGAAATTATGTAACGGTTTGATAGTTTTCTCTATAGGGGGAGGGAATAGTGTAGTTAGAGGATTTAAAAATAGCATAATATGTTAAACGATATTTAAATAAGGATCAGCCAAATGGGCTAATGGTCAGATCTTTTTACTACATTTCATGGGTCCCGGTTTCGATTCCCTATCAGACAATAAGATTTTTTTAAAGGGAATTATTCCTATGGCATCCCATGGTCTGCATTTAGATTAAATGTAGGCTTAAGGTGGGTGATGGATGACATTTCTATTTTATACATTTTGCAAGCTACATACTTGATTTTTTTTGTACACACATTCATGCCATAATAGGTAATATTATACTGACGTTTCATCCTTCTAGGCTTAAAAGTTTTTGAGTTATTGAAGAAAGTCCATTTAAAAATTCGCATATTAACATTTTTAATTAGTCCCATAATTTTTGAGTAATTTTTTTTTTCTACACGACCACTGCCTTATTTAAAACAACACTGTGCATTAACTTTTCTATATCATTGTAATAAAGGAAGAAAAAAATATATGCATCCTCTGCATATGAAAATTTATTTTTTTTAATTACTACACATATTTTATTTTTTATTTAAAAAACTATCAACGTTGTTTCAAAATTCATGCATAGAATTATTAGCTATAGTGTGTGGGACATGCAGTTAAAATTTCGTGCTTCTATTATTAAATTTGTCAATGCTATTTTGTTTTGAATGTATTGAAATGCAATGAAAATAAAAATGTGGAAAAGCCAATTTGAAAGTTTGCATGCAGTTAAATTAGAATGTAGCACACATGCCCTCTTACAGTCATTAGGGAGACTTACAAGCGCCATAGGACACTGAAACTTCATAAACTTACACTTTAAGGTACATAATTTTTTAATACAAAAAACAAAAAAATGCTAAATTGACCGAAAATGTCAAAAATTTCACCTATCACCTCCCTTAAGGGCTCTTCTGGCATTTCATTATCATTCATCACCTATCATATCATCGGGAATAACTCCGCCTTCCAGGCGTCCCAAACTTAATAATTGGGTACAATTTCGCCAGTGCCAGGAGATGATATGAGAAATGCCATAAAGACAACCTGGTGGCATTGGTAAAAACTGTTTAAATCGTCTATAGAAAACATTATTATTAAAAAAAACTTTTTTTTAAGATATTTTCAAATACTTTATATAAAGAAATGATAATGTTCATTTAGGTGAAATAATTTTAATTGTAAATTTATGAGAAAATAATTTTGGATATTTTTCATTTATATATATATATATATTAGTGTTTTTTCTTTGCATGCCTTAGCGTAGTTGGTTAAGGCAATAAACTACAAGCCGGAAGGTCTCGGGTTCGAGTTCCGATGAGATCACGATTTTTAAACTGGCGTAAACGTTCTGGCGGCACAATGTGGCTGGGTCTAACAACCCTAACTGATATCTCTTGCCGATTGTGTAGAAAAGTGGGAGCCTTAATCTCCTATTCCACTAAGGCCTCCTAAAGGCCTGTAGTGAGATCATTTGTCTTTTTTATGTTAGGCTTAAATATATAAAATTCAGGTTAAGATTGTTTCAAATATCTTGGTTTTTGTGACTAGAATAAGTTCAACATTTATTTTAAAAAAGTAACATATCTGAAATTCTTGAAAATAAAATAAAGATAAGTAAAATTATAAATATTTTTATTATTTTCATTCATACTTTCTTACTTTTCCGTACCCACTTCTTTTTCCTCTAATTTATATCCTTTTTAAGAATCATACCAATTCAGTATTAATAATTGTATAACAGTACCTGATATCTCAGTCATCCTCAATTTGCAGTGTTGTTTTATTTCTGCTTTCATTTAGGTACTCTATAGGAGGCCTTTTCATAACTTAAGTATATTTCAGTTTAATTTTGGTACTGCAAATTGATACTTCAAATTGAGGACGACTGATATATCAGGTAGTGTTTTACAATTATTAAAACTTAACACAGTAACCTCAACGGAGTTTCATAATGCATTTTAATAACATTAATTCACGTGAATTAATAAAATATTAATAAGATTATCTTTAGAGAAATATGTTACTTATTAAATAATGGTATTAATTTAAGATTAGCTACATAGTGTACATACTATTAAAATTCATAACACAATTCCGTTGAGACCAGTAACAACTTTTTTATTAAGAAAAGGTGTTTCTCCTTAACCAAAACTGATTTCATAGGTTCCGGTTTAAAACATCCTCTTCCCTCTAATCTCTAGCTTCAATTTTTGTAAGAAAACCAGAAGGAAAATGCCAAGTTGGAATGAGGTAGGATTATAACATCATCCATAATTGGAAAAAACTAGCTCAGGATTGGGATGTATGGAGAGCTTATGTGTGCGCAGCCAAGAACCTATGGGTTCAATAGAGCCAATGAGTTAGTTAATTTAAGGTACCATCTTCCTCAACTTTGTTACTTCTTTAAAATAACTATAAGCCCACCTGAACTTTGTTACTTCTTTAAAATAACTATAAGCCCACCTGAACTTTGTTACTTCTTTAAAATAACTATAAGCCCACCTGAACTTTGTTACTTCTTTAAAATAACTATAAGCCCACCTGAACTTTGTTACTTCTTTAAAATAACTATAAGCCCACCTGAACTTTGTTACTTCTTTAAAATAACTATAAGCCCACCTGAACTTTGTTACTTCTTTAAAATAACTATAAGTCCACCTGAACTAATAGCGAACAAACTTCAAGTACATTAACAATTGTTTACTGATGTTGGAAATAATTCCGGAAGGCCTACAGTAAAAACAATAAATTTGGATTTTTAAAACTTTATCAGTATATTATTTTAACAAAATAGCCATAAAATATAACATGATAATGAATACAGAGGAATCAAAAGTAATTGCTTTTCAAGCCCTGTACGTAGCAAAATTTGTATAGATTCAAAAATACTGGAAAGAGTAAATTAATTTACCTATCTTGGATAAACCAGTTATATTATATGGATGCAAAACATGGA
This sequence comes from Diploptera punctata, assembly GCA_030220185.1. Taxonomy (NCBI): domain Eukaryota; kingdom Metazoa; phylum Arthropoda; class Insecta; order Blattodea; family Blaberidae; genus Diploptera; species Diploptera punctata. The sequence goes on from JASPKZ010003050.1 coordinate 1,517,096, forward strand.
CTCTTAGTTTAAAGAAGGAAAGGAGATTACAAGTATTTGAGAATAATTTCTTAGGACAATTTTTGGACCAGAGAGAGATGAGCAGACAGCTGAATGGAGAAGACTACATAACATGAACTACATGGTCTTTATAGGAAGCCAGATATAATAAGAAAAGGTAAGTCTCGTAGACTGCAATGGGCAGGACATATTGCACGAATAGGGAATGAAAGACATGTATGGAAGCTTGGAAGCTTCTTGTAGGAAAACCAGAGGGAAAACGCCCAGTTGGTAGACCAAGAATGAGGTGGGAGAATAATATTAACTATGATTTGAGGGAAGTAGATTATACAGGGGATGTTCAGAAAACATTTAGCTCAGGATGGGGATGTATGGAGAGCTTATTTTCTTGCGGCCATGAACCTATAGGTTCGATAGTTCCAGTGAGTTAGTTAATTATCTTGGATACACTTTAACATATTTGGATGAAGTAGACATATCAAATAAAATTATTAATATTAATAAAACCATGGGAATAATAAATTCAGTAATGAAACCTTCACTAGTCCAGAGAGATACCAGAGTGCGGTTATACAAAACCTTTGCAAGACCAGCACTTTGATACGGCAGTGAGGCATGGACTTTAAGAAAAGGAGAAATGAGATTCATGAGATATACCAAATTGCATCACAAACGCAAGTATGATGTCTTGGTTGGATGAAGAAGAAGATAACTTTATATTTACTAGTGTTTGCCAAGTGGTCAAAATTCGACCATCATCATAATTGAATCAGAAATGTTTATACCTCACAAAATATGTCTGTTTATGTTGAGTGCAACTGATAATGTGTATGATAGTATTGTAAATTATCACCCAGCATCGTGAGGAATTTGAGTAGCTACAATAAGAAGCAGATCCATGTTGAGAAAACCAGTTACAACGGCTGGTGGACCCGACATGCACATCACATGCCATCCCTACACTGGCAGGATGATCGTCTGACTCTGTGATTAACACATGTACATGTATTTTCCCCTATAGTTTTAACAGGAGATTTGGCGCTGGATTTAGTACCCTGCAGTTAAAAATGGCAGATTTTTTTTGGACATAACCTTTATACATCATATGCTTCCTCTGCAAGAAATTTAACTCTTGCACCATGCACAAGTTTTCTACTTTTTTGATGATCCCCTACCAAAATGATCAAAAAAGTAGAAAACTGTCTTAACCCTTTATAGGGCAGAAAGTAAAGACAATAATATTGTATGTTCTTTATTATTTTTTGAGCACTATAGAGTCCCTTATATATTTTCGGTTTAATGTTTTTTGAAAGTAGTTGGGACGTCAAGAGTCCTGTAATGCATAATAGCACGCATTTCCAGAATTGACCCTATGTTTAATTTATTTGTGCCCCCGCAGCTGTTAGGCTATATATAATTAAATACAAAAAGATGCCGACTACCGCCACTATAATAATTCCGCATGTTAATCACTGTCAAGCATTGTTGCGCGGCACCCGCTTTTATATAAACGGACAACCATCATAGTGAGGCGATAATACTTACAAAATGTAAAACTCAAGAATTGGTGGACGGTTTTCAGATATAGAGAAGCCTGGAGGGGAAAAAAATCTGAAAATAATGATCCACCCATAGTTGTTGTGCCAATGATGATGATGACTTCTTAAAAAATTTTAATCCACATTTTACTCTATATTTTGAGATTTTTTATTGCATATGTGTGTACACATTTAACACATTTTTATTACATGTAAATCTATTCAACTCATGGCCCAAATGGGTTTCAATGAACAATCACGTTTAAATTAATTTTGTTTTACAACCAATAGCAGTCGCGTTTCATCGAATTCTCTTTATCACCTCCTGCTTTTTTTGGTAAAGAAAACTCCTCGTTTTTAATATTCTGAATAGGTCAGATCATTATTTTGCAGTGACTGACTCTCCTATAAATACATTGAATATAGCAAATAATGAACATATTCTTTGGAACTGCACATTTGATAATTGCTGTGTCTAGTGAGAGAGCGAGCTATATCACTTTGAGAAGAAAAGGAAATAATCATAAGTAATGCCACGAGTGATTTCCAAATTATCGATAAATTCACGACTCGCGAAGTGAGGAGTGAATTTATCTAGAGAATTTGGAAATCAAGAGTGGAATTTGTTAGGACTATTTAACGAATACAATTAAGCTGTTTACTCACAAATCATTGTTTAACTATAGTTATTTTAAAATATTTAAGTATTTAATGTAATCGGCGATGTTTGAAAACAAATCAGAAATGTGAGGTTATGTTCATTCACTGCTACTTGATCATATTATTTATTGCCAAATAAGATCGCAATATTGTGAGAGTGCACCCAAGTTGGAGAAATAATGAAACACATCAAACTATATATCATAATCAACATTACGGGTTATTCATTTATTTTTTTAATAAACAACTCAGTAAAATCAAGGAATCTTTTCATTATTTGCTACATTCAATGTATTTGTTGGAGAAAAATAATGCTTTGACCTGTTCAGAACATTAAAAAGGAGGAGCTTTCTTTATCACAAAAGCAGGAGCTGATAAAGAGAAATCGATAAAGAGCGAGATGAAACACGACAGTCATTGGTTGTAAAGAACATTCATTGAAACGTGATTGGCCATTGACTAGCATTTGTGGCATGAGTTAAATAGTCTGTGTTATTAAAATTATATTTTTCCTTTATAGGCCTATAGTTTACATAACAGTAAGTTAAGAAGAAAAACGTCACCCCTTTATTGTACAAATATTATAATATAATGCTTTATAAATCCCAATTTATTTCCATTTCTTCTCAACGTGGCAAAGCTCCCTCTCTCACCAGACCCCTAAATTGTGTTTTTAGATAATGATTTTACCGAGTTGTTTACTAAAAAATAAATTAACAACCTATAATATTGGTTATAATATATAGTTTGATGTGTTTATTTTTTTCTCCACTAGGGAGCATTCTTGTAATATTGCAATCCTATTTGACAATAAATAATATGATCAAGTTGCAAAGAATAAACAATGAAACTTAACCACGCATTTCTGATTTGTTTTCAAACAACGCCGTTTACATTAAATATATAAATATTTTAAAATAACTATATTTAAATAATGATTTTTGAGTAAACAGCTTAATTTTATTCGTTAAATAGTCCTAACAAATACCACTCTTGATTTCCAAATCCTCTAGATAAATTGGAAATCACTCGTTGCATTACTTATGATAAATGAGTAATAAAATCATAAGTATTATCTAGCAGCTTAAATAAGTGGAAGTATACATCAATCATGTATTCAAAAGAAATGCAGATGTTCTTATGTCAAGGCATGATATTGGATGTACCGAATTGTATGTCAAGTGTCCCATTTCAAGGATCAACAAGTATTGTCTAAACTTTAAGCATCCTATACCAAGGCCAGCAACTTTGTAACCAACAAGTAAATCAAAATTACTTTCAAACATTCTTAATCGAAAGTAAATATAATAGGTAAACAATATGGCATAATATTATGATATAATTAATATTCTGACAGGCTATTCTATACCACCGTCCAACCTGTGAATATTCGAACGGAGAACATATGACTGCTAGCGCCATGTTGGTCAATAAGATAATTAGGGCTCAGAAGTTGAGGACCTATAAAATGCCTATAAAATACTTTTAAAAGACCTAAAGATATTTTAAAAAATACCTAAAAACTGAAAAAATGACGTAAAACGCAATTAAAATTACATAGTTTTAGTTTCAACTGCATTTTTAATGAATATGATAGAATATATTTGAAAGCACAAAATTCTGGTGAAATGCAACACATATTGTGAAAATAATGAATACTGAAAATGCATCTTCTTTCATACTTTATTTTTTTTAATCAACATGGTTTGAATATGGGATTCTGTGTTCATTAAAAAGAAAGATCTTGGATAATTTACGTAGAATGGACGATTTTTCCCACTTAGAATGAATTCAGCGAACCCGCAATGGATATTAGGCGGTCAGTAGGCTGGTTAAAAATAAAGGGATATTTTGTGAGAGTTTAATAATTTATCTTGAAACAAAAATATTTGCAATGTGAAAAGTATTTGGAAAGTAAAACTAGAGAGTGTTGTTAAAAGAAGTTGGAATTGAGACTAGACACTGCGGATTCCTAAATTACAGAAATGATATAAATGTAGTCATGAGAAGCTAAAGTACCAAAAATAAATAACAGTTTAAAAAACTAAAACAGCACGCTTTATTAGAAAACCGAACTAAAAATGAAAAATAATTTTAATTTCCAACACGCTTAGGATAAAATTAAAGTGGTCAACAAAAAAAACATCTCCAACACATCTAGAATAAAACTAGAGTTATCTACAAAAAAATAATTCTACCATCAAAAGTGTGGGGTGCTCTATATCAATTAATGTATTTGATAATGAACAGATATTGGTAAAAGTAAAGTCTCGAAGAAGAAAACGTAAAAACCATAAAAAGCACCCCACGCTTTTGATGGTATTTTTTTTTGTAGATAACTCTAGTTTTAATCTAGATGTGTTAAGATGATTCTTTTGTTGACCACTTTAATTTTTTCCCAAGCATGTTGGGAATTAAAATTATTTTTCATTTTTTAGTTCGGTTTTCTAATAAAGCGTGTTGTTTTAGTTTTTTAAACTATGATTTATTTTTAATTTTTTAATTTTAATATTTTACAGAATAAGATAAAAATATAAATATCTTTAAATTCGATACTATTTTAGTATGAGCTAAAGTAATACTTTTCTAAAAAAATCCTCCGGGCCGGATTTGAATCATCCACCTATGGATTACTCAAATTGTATACCACTACAGTTCACCATTCTAACAACTGAGCTACTAGAGGATACAATACTGATCCCTTACAACGATGGATGATGATGATAATGATAAGGATGATGATGATAATGATAAGGATGATGATGATGATGGCCATATGATTTCGGGGACCGTTTGGGCCTTAAAGTTTTCCTGACATTTGTCTTACAGGTGAAGAAAAATCCCGATAAAAACCTCACCCAGAAAAACTGCCCCGTCTGGGGATCGAACCCGGGCCCGCTGCGTGACAAGGCAGCACGCTACCTCGAGACCACAGCGGTGGACTTATTAAATATATGTAGGAAATAACACATTGAGGTTTATTTTAATTAATTTGAGTTGTGTTTTTGTCTCACTTCATATTTCTTGTAAAATCATTATTTAAAAACACAATTATCAAACACACAATTATCAAATGTGTAGTTCAAAGAAACCTGTTCATTGAAAAATAATGCTTTGACCTGTTCAGAATATCAAAAAGAAGGAGATAAATATTGAGGTGAAACATGACTGTGATTGGTTGTAAAACAAAACTCATTGGAACGTGATTGTCATTGATTCCCATATGGGGCATGAGTTAAATAGTCAACATAACATCAACATAGATTGCCAGGCAACAATAGAAAACAAAAAATGTGAAACGAATGAGATGTTATAAAAGTATGATGATGATGAGAATGATCTGATGAAACTTAGAATACGAGGTTGAAGAAGAAATACAGGAGACTTAGACTAAAATTGTTAAGGAAGGTAATGAATAATGAAATGAAATAATAGATTCCATTAACATTATTTTATTTGACAAGATTGAGGTTATGAAAATTGTGGTTGAGAACTTTGTTCTTGACTAATGTCTTTATATCGATGGCCCAGAGGAAGTCAAAGTGATTGAATTCTGAATGATGAACCAAGTAATATTCAGCAGGGTTTGGTAGGCTGTTGTATAATATTCCTGCATCCTGAAATGTAAGAATAAACAACAATTATCACATGTTTTGGTACATTACAGGGGTCACATTTAGAAACAAATATCAGTTTTTTTTTAAATACAATAGGAAGTAACATTAAGGGTCAAATTTATAAACGCATTAGACCATAAAAGGCGTTCTCTGCTGAGAAAGTTTTATCCTAATACATTTTGCTTACTCAAAAATCTATTCATGCGATAATAATTGTAAGCTACCTGACGAGGTAACTTAAGATCATAGCTCAAGATAGAAACTTATCGTGAAAATCCCGAAGGGAACCGATGTAGTTTGAAACCTTTGCAGCTTTACCCAAGATGTCGGACCTTGAAGACTTCGATCATGTTTTCGGTATACGCGGAGAAGAGGAATTTGATAGAGTCTACCAAAGAATTCAACTGGAAGAACAGGAGAATCGGCGTAATATTGCGCGACGCAGACGTCGTTGTATACGGTATTATTTGCGGGACGCAAGCGTAAATGCGTTCCTCTATAGCAGACGAAAATAACGGAAGTGGTTTTATCGCTGAGAATTCTGGGTAATTCGTTGCCAATATTACAAAAACGTCAACTTTCATACATGACCGGTAAGTCGGCCGTTAATTCGATCTCAGCAATTGCTCATGGTGAGTCAGCTCACCAGTGATTGGAAGTAATTTGAGTAGAGACTAATGTATTTGTATGCGGCCCTAAGAGGTTAACCATTGAGAAGTTTACATAATAATTAAGATATTTGGTCTGTGTATTTGTACCTCTTATGGTTGTTTTGCTGAACATATGTTTCAAGGCTTGTTAGCCCTGTCTTGAGATTTTACGGACTGATTTTTTTTCTCAACTTGAGAAAAATCAGTCTGTAAAAGCTGTTGACAAAAATTAGTCTGTAAAAGCTGAAGATGGGGCTAACAAGCCTTGAAACATAATATGTTCAAGAAAAACAACCATAAGAGGTAAGAATACACAGACTAAATATCTTAACTATCAGTTTAAGTATTAGATAAATAACTAATTAATTCACTGGTACTTTCGAACCTGTAGGTTCATGGGCTCATGAACATAAGCTATACTGAGGTGTTTTCCAATCATCCCCTGTATAATCTACTTCCCTCAAATCATGGTTAATATTATTCTACCACTTCATTCTTGGTCTACCAACTGGGCGTTTTTCTTCTGGTTCTCCTATATAAAAAGTTGTCATGCCCCTCTTTTATTCCCCATTTGTGTCACATGTCCTGCACATTGCAGTATATGAAATTTAACTGTTCTTATTATATCTGGTTTCCTATAAATATCCTGTAGCTCACTGTTATGTACTCTTCTCCATTTGCCTGTCTCTTCATCTCTCTTTGGTCCAAAAATTGTTTTCCTAAGAACTTTGTTCTCAAATACTTGTAAACTTTTCTCCTCCCTTAATCCTAGCAATACCAACCCATATTTCAGAACTTATACTACCAACGGGGGGGTACTTTATGACCGCCGCTTTAAACAATATATATGAGTAATTTTTTGAACACATTTTAACATATCTGTTTTAAAATTAAATAGTATAGAATCTTATGATTATTAATGTAATATTTAACTTAGTTCTGCATTTTTTCACTAATTATATTAGATATTTAGGCTGATATAGTAGTCTGTGTCTTCATGTAAGGAGAAGATTTGTGCAAATTCATTATTGATACTTGTAGAAACAATAATTTCAGGACAATACCCTAATCTAATCATTGATGGTAGTATGTGTCAGTCATCATTCTCCTCAGAACTCTGTTCACATTTTGAACAAATCACTGTTTTCTTGCTATGCCTCCCATAAGTATACCTGTGACATTTGCCATAAATTATTGTTGTTTTACTACTTTTGTTGTATTTTACTTTTTTACACCTGAACTTTGAATGGACACCTTCCACAGAATAATGATAGCATTTCATCAACTACAGTATAAATCCCAGCAGAAAAAACATGTTGACAAAATTTAGTATGTATCTTGCTGCAAAACTTATCTTGTTCCCCGCCTTCATTTCGGGTTTCTCTATCACTAAATCTAATTATTTTAGTTAGTTGCAGAAACCTGGTCCTACTAATAGTTGCAGTAGGCCTATATATGAATCTGCCAGAAATATTAGACCAGAGATCTAAAATACAGGTCCCGCGCCGTAGCCGAGTGGTTAAGGTAGGAAGCCTTGGCGCAGAGCTACGGGACTTGCGCTGGTTCGAGTCTCCATGGGGGAAGAAATTTTCTCATGGTATTTCGGCCAGTATGGGACCGGTGCCCACCCAGCATCGTGATGCATTTGGGTAGCTATAATAAGTAGCGGCTCCAGGTTGAGGAAACCAGCTATAACGGCTGGGGGACTCGACATGCTGACAACATGTCACCCCTACACTGGCTGATTATCATCTGCCTCTGTGATTGACACATGTGGATGTGAGGCCAGCAGCCGGCTGGTAGGCTAAGGGCCTTGTAGGCCTGTCGCGCCAGGAGTTTATCTAAAATACAGGTGCGATTGTCACCTTCTAGTTCCATATAGATAAGCTATAAACATATGTTTGTTGCTGGTATATTTATTCTTGCTTCTTCTTTATCTGTGTATTTTATGATGATGCTTACAACTTCTGGTGTAAAGAATTTGTTAAATGATTCTCTAATGGTTTTCACTTTACCTTTATTTCTTATTCCTTTCCTTTCTTTTACAACATTTTGTGCTATATGTCTTGTAGGCCGAGGAGGCTTTGATGTGAAAATTCCACTAGCTGTAACATATCTGGCACTGATGTCATTTTCAATTTTACACTATTATTATGATCCTCATCATCATCGCCAGAAGGCAATAAAAATTGCTTCATCAACTTGCTCACGCACAATATTTTCATCTTTTGTTTCACTCACTTCCTCATCACTATCATCAAATTCAAAATCTGAAACTATTTCATTATCAAATATATCCATAATTTCTTTGTCAATCAAAGGACGTCGAGGCATTTTGAAATAATTTTGTTACTTGTGTGAATTACTATAACTGCACAAAAGACAGACTGAATACTGAATAAGTAAAAAAAAAAAATAGTTATAAGAGAACAAACTTTCAGATCAATCAATAATCAAAAAAAGTATTATATAAACCAACAACATTGTTGGTAAAAATAAAATTAGAGATACAAAACCATTATTGAAGAAAAAGAAAAGAAATTCAAGACATGTTATGCGTCACATGAACTACTAACGGGGGGGGGGTACTTTATGACCACAATAATAGATCATTGTTTCATAAAAATAACCAACAATGATAACTTACAAACAATTACATATTTCAGTTCAGTACTAGAGACAATGATTGACAATAACTATTAACTTCATGCTTTTAGTGAAAAAATTAAGACATAATGATTCAAATGACAGAAGGTGGTCATAAAGAACTCCCCTCCCCCCGTTGGTATTGCTAGGGTTAAAGTATGTTTCATATCAATTATTATATAACTGGAATAATAAGAGTTTTATATATTTTCAGTTATATATTTAACTATTAAATACAAACTTATATTTATTACGTAGAAAAATAATTGTAAAAGTTTTCATGTAACATTTATTGTATAAAATATATAAGTATATGCAATACTTTAACTTTATTAAACGAAAAAAAAACAGCTCTCAGTGAATTATTGGTTAAACAACTGTATGCAATAGTGCTGATATCATTTTAGGGTTGATTATATAGAAAAAATCCACTGCTGTGGTCTCGAGGTAGCGTGCTGTCTTGTCATGCAGCGACCCGGGTTTGATTCCCGGTTGCACAGGCTCCTCGGTGAGATTTTTTTTGGGGTTTTTCCTCACCTGTAAGACATGTCAGGAAGCTTAGGGACCAATGGTCCCCGAAAATCATCCGGTCATCATAATCAACCTCATCATTATGGAATTGTAAGACCCAAAATATATTTCAAAGAGGCTGGAATAAAAACTAAAAAAAAAAAAAAAGGATAGTTTTATTTCTGCTGAAATGTCTGTCTTGGAAAAGGTAGCATAACAAATTTGCCTCCCTAGTAGCATTATAGGGGGATAAAATATCACAACCTCTCTTTTCTTGGCACCTAGTCTCATATTAATATATCGACGTATTGATATTTTATTGTCAAAAATGACAAAGCTTCGTCCACATAGGAGATGGGGGAGTTGAGCAGGGTGATTTGTAATGTTTCTTATTATTTTGAAGCTATTTTTGTGTGGTTTTTTTAAAGTAATTTCTTTAAAACATCAGCACTATCCCGTTTACCATATGACTGAAGTGACATTTCTGTTGCAAGAACAAGTTCATCGCCAGAGAATTCCTGCTTAGGTGAACTTTTTTTTTATTCCAGCCTCCTCAAAAGATATTTTGGGTCCTCTAATTCCATAAGTAGATGGAACAGGATTTTCCAACCAATGTAATTGTTCCAAATTAATTCTTAATAACGAGAAAGTTAACATCCACTTCTAGCCAATCAAAATATTTCAGTAGAAATCGTCTTTTTTTTCTCGTGCAGAAGTTCCTACATTTGAGAAATCGCTTTTCAAAAATATATATTTTTTTAATATAATTTAAAACATTATCCTAACATCCCCCTAACCCTAAATGATTTACTAAATGATAACTTATTGCCTCTATCGAACGCTTTTTCCATATTAAATCAAACAATTATTCTCTGTGCGCAACGGTAGGCCTCAGTTGCTGGCCGCCTCCTGTAATGAGGAAGCTAATTTAAAAAAAACAATAATTTGCACACATGTTATTGTGCAGAGATTAAAGTCCATAAACCACTCTATATTATAACTAAAATTCGTACTACTGTTCGGAACTGTTTTCGTTGTAGCTCAATTTAAAGTAAGATGATTGTGTTTTTTTTTGTGTTTGGAAGGTATGATTCCACATGTATTTAACATAATATCTGGTTATATAGAAAAACGTTAAATATATCAATAAAAATTACAAACTTGAGGTGAAGTATCCATATAGAATAAGAAGAAAGCTCACTGAACTTGAACACACAGCGCTAATAACACAACTGGGATGAAGACCAGATGATTTCTTAACTATCAGCAACTTCCGATGTTTATATTGTCTTCATAAACATAAGAATTCTACCTTCCTTTGCAGATAAGTTAAGAACAGTCATTAACAATTATTTTAGAGTGAAAAAAAAATTAAATTGATGAGGGTGACTGAAAATAGTTTTTTTTTCAGCTAGATCTCATTTCTGGCCCACTGTGCGGCAGTTGGAATAGAGATACAGAACATAACCATTGGACCACCGCAACCGACTATTTTATATAGTATATTCTATAGTAATTCTGCCCGAGGACAGGTCCTTCACTGTAATATTTCATTTTCATGCTATGCTTTGCAGCTTTATTAAGGAATTATAGGTGTAGTAGCTTCCCGTTGCTTTCCACTACGGTGAGGGGGGATTATGATACGCAAATGGAACAAGATTTTCCAAGGACTGTCATTGTTCTAAATTCTTAATAACGGGAAAGTTAACATTTACTTTTAGCCAATCAGAATATTTCAGTAGAAATCTAACTTCTTTTTTTCTCGCGCACAACTTCCTATATTTTAGAAAATCGCTTTTCAAAAAAAAAAATTAATAATGTATTTTAAAACATTCTCCGAACATCCCCGAATTCTAATTTATTAATGAACGATCACTTATTGCCTCTATCGATCACTTTTCTTCTTAAGTTATATTAAATCAAACAGCGTAAGACAAGGATGTGGTCTCTCGCCCTTGCTCTTTATCATATACTTGGATAGAATACTCCAAGATTGGCGACAGATGAGACACGGTTCTATCCAATTAATAGAAACCATAAAATAGACTCTTTGCTTTTTGCAGATGATTTGGTATTAATAGCTCCAACAGAAACAGATTTACAGTATTCTATGCACAATTTTAATGTAATTGCAAAAAGGTACAATATGGAAATCAATACAAATAAAACTAAAGTGATGGCCTTTTGTGGGAAATACCCTATACCTAGCAGAATTGTTTTGGATGATGAAATTTTAGAACGAGTAAATGAATTTAATTATTTGAGTTATAATTTAACATTTCAAGATGATGTTGATATATAAAAAAATCACAAATTTTACAAAAACAACGGGGATAATTAACAGTATAATGAAACCATCTTTAGTACAGAAGAATACAAGATTACAGCTTTATAAGGTTCTCGCAAGACCAGTATTAAGATATGGTAGTGAAGCATGGACAATACGAAGAAGAGATGAAATCAGAATAACAGCAAATGAGATGCGATTTACGCGCCGTACAGAAGGCTACACAAAGTGGGACCATAAAAGAAATTAGGAAATTATGGAAGAGTTGGATGTAGAACCCATTCTTCACCATATACAAAACTACCAGAACAACTGGAGGTGGGAGAATAACATTAACTATGATTTGAGGGAAGTGGATTGTACGGGGGATGATTGGAAAACGGCTCAGGATAGGGATATATGGAGAGCTTATGTCCGCGCGACCATGAACCTACGGGTTCGATAGTGCCAGTGAGTTAGTTAGTTAGTAAGAAGCTATAACCACTGAGCTAAAGGCCCATATACGTTGCCACTTACAGTCTCTGTATCATATTATTTCCATTTTAATTTTAAATAATGAGTAGAGTGCAAACCATTTTACAAGTGAATCATAACTTGGACATTTTTTGTCGTAGATCATTATCTCAAATTGCTTATAATTAATTAATTAATAAGTGTAAAGCACAAAATATGCATTATTAGTAAATAGTTTATCTTGCTCACTTGTCACTCAGTTGGTTCAGGGATGATTGTCTGTTCTCGCACCATATGGCGTAGTATCTCTCACACTTTTTCCCGCACCATTCGCACTTACACTCGTTCGTCGGTTGGTGATATGTCTTGGTCTTACACACTTCGAAGTGGAAACCGTGCGTCGCTAGTCTTGTCACAGCGTGTCGAAGGTCATACAGGGGTTCCATCCAGTCTTTGTGTACCATCGCGTCCGTGCAAAAGAAGTCATCCCATATCTCTCTGCGCTTCCTTTGCATGTCTTTCAGTAGTTTCTCATAGTTGGGGGTGGATTGCAGTAGAAGCTGTTGTCTCAAGTCCTCCACCAATGGTAACTCTCCTGTCAGTACATACGCTAGACGTGAGGGTGTGAACTTCGATAGGCCCAGAGCTCGTTTCAGGTACGTGCTCTTAATTTTTTCTAGGTCTGCTAGATTCTGGTAACTTAGGTGCGTCCATATATTTTATAGTCCATAAGTTGCTACCGGGACTATTTTCAGCTGAAAGAGTTTCAATGCTGTCTGTAGTGACATCTCCCGGAGGTGCCTAATGTCGCTCATTGCTCTTACTGCAGCATTCTGCCTGTCTTTAATATGTGCTGTGAACGTTGTCCCTGTCGTCTGCATCGTTACTCCAAGGTATTTGAACTGTTTTACTGATGTCAGGTTTTTCCCTTTGTATGTTAGGTGTGCCTCTTTACCTCCTTTTCTGAAGGTCATTGTAACTGTCTTTGATTCATTGAGACTAATCTGACAACTGATCTATCTGACAGACTACAGCGTGCTCATAATGCGTGCATTCGATTTATATTCAATCTCCGTCGTTATGACCACGTGTCTCCTTCATTTCAGGCCTTATCATGGCTACGCCTAAATGACAGAAGAACTTTACATTCACATACCTTACTATTCCAAATTCTGCACACATATTTACCAACTTATTTAACAACACGTTTTCAACATTTATCGGCTCACAATTTAGGAACAAGATCACAAGACTCTTCTTTACTTTTGATACCACAACACAGGACCTGTCTGTACTCTGAATCTTACACAATATCTATGGCTAGAGCATGGAACTCACTTCCCAGTCATGTCAGGGACTGTCAATCGCTATCATTATTTAAATCCAAATTAACTGATATCTTAAGTTCGACACAATGAAAACATTAACTACATAACAACTATATAGAGCATTCTATTAATAATCATGTAGGAAGCTACTTACTTTCTTTTATATCATTTTAATTTTATTATATTCTATGTTTTTGTTAGCATTAACTAGTATTAGATCCATCATAATTGTATTTTGTTTAGTCTGTATTTTAATATCTTAAAATTGTAATATGTACGTAATTTTTGTATAATTTTACTATTCGCTGGTTGAGTGGAAGAGAAGGCCTTATGGCCTTAACTCTGCCAGCTAAAATAAATCATTATTATTATTATTATTATTATTATTATTATTATTATTATTATTTCTTTCTGCCCAGTCCGCTACACCGTTGAAGGCTTTCTGTAAGTCCCCAAGACTTGTGGATGACAGAGCCATGTCGTCTGCATAGAGGTAGATATTTACGTTTGTTGGGATTGTTCTTGTGACGTCAGCTGTGGCCAGGTGAACAATAATGGGCTGAGTGGGTCCCCTTGTAGGACGCCGTTCGTCTGTTGTATTTCTTTGGAGTTGGTGATGTTATCCGATATTTCGATGCAGTTGTTGCTTAGTAGATTTGTGACGAGTTTCAATTCGTGGTTGTTTCTTCCTAGCATGTCTTCTAATTTGTCGATTAAGGTCTGTCTGTTTACATTGTCGAATGCCTTAGAATAATCCAGGAAGGCGGCATACAATTTTCCACCCGGTCTCATCAGGGCTTCCTCTATATCTCTTTGCAAGCAACCGATCGCCTGTATAGCTGATCTTCCCTTCCGGAAGCCGAGTTGTTCTTCTGGTATTTGCAATTCTACTGCCTTTGTGATGCGGTCACATAGTAGTCTGTTGAGTAGCTTTAGTACTACTGACCAGGGATTATAATGTTATAATAATAATCCCTGCTACTGACTCCAGGGCAATCCCTCTATACGAGTTCGGGTCACCGCTGTCTCCCTTCCCTTTGTACAGCATTTTTACTGTCGCCTTTCTCCACGATTCTGGTATAGTGCCCTGGCGTAGGCAAGCGTTGAATAGAGTCGTTATGCATTTTCCTAATTTTTCGATGGAGTATTTCAGGTGCTCATTGAATATAAGATCGGGGCCGCATGCCTTGTTATTCTTCGATGCCTTTATGGCTGATATCACCTCAACTTCTGTGAAAAGCTCTGGGTCTTCTAGGATGTCGTTTGCTGGCCTTGGTGTGGGGCAGGTCTCCTTGTTTTGTCAAATTGCTTATATAATACCCCTCTATACGTAGTTTAATTTGTGCGGTATAATTCATTAACACCATGTATAATTTAAAACAATTACATTCATTTTAGAAACCTAAGAAAACAAATATTTACCATATTTGAATCTTTAATTGTATAGAAATGAAGAAAAAGTAAAAAAGAATCTCGTATTCATGGATTCAATCACATTACACACAAATTGGTGTCTTTAACAACTTAACACATAGACTGATAATCATACCCTTGAGCGAAGAAAATTTTTAATTAGAGAATTAAAAGGCAATTAAAGTAGCGAAGAAAAATGGTTTCAAAGAAGAAAAAAAAATACAAAAAAAAATAGATAAGTACAAATAACCAAAATTGATGAATGAAAGCACTCTTCATATAGAAACAAATTTATTTGAAAAGAAACACAGGAAATTCACACATAACCCATGGGCACACAATATATTCCAAAAGATTTTTGACGAATTTAATATCAAATTAACACAAAAAAATTACAGCCTACATAAACTAATCAAAACTAACAAAAATGAAAAGATTGTTGATGGCAAAAAAAAAATAAAAACATAAATTTACCAGATAATATGTGTTTATTGTAATAAGATATACATTGGAAAAACAAGGAAAAACTTTTCAATTTTTACACGCTTTATATTAGCTTGACATGTATATCTGTCTATGTAATGGAATCTTTCAACACGATTTTCACCCACTTAAAAACATTGGATCGACTTAAAATGTTGTATACTTGTATAGGACCAATGACAATACAATAATTTCATTTTTTTTCTAAGATCCTGGACAGGATCATCAGGGCATCAAAAAAATAAAGACCGGTATAATATGTTGTTGACTTATCGACTTTTTAGTCCATCGTTGTAATAAATTAATATTATATCCTCTGGTAGCTCAGTTGGTAGCGCGGTGGACTGTAGTGGTATATAATTTCAGTAATCCATAGGTCAATGGTTCAAATCTGGCCCGGAGGATTTTTTTAGAAGAGTATTACTTTTAGCTCATACTATAATAGTATCGAATTTAAAGATATTTACATTTTTATCTTATTCTGTAAAATATTAAAAATAAATATAGTTTAAAATAAATAATAGTTTTAAAAAACTAAAAGAACACGCTTTATTAGAAAACTAAAAAATGAAAAATAATTTTAATTTCCAATACGTTTGGGATAAAATAAAGTGGTCAACAAAAAAATCATCTCCAACACATATAGAATAAAATTAGAGTTATCAACAAAAAGAAAATAATTTTACCATCAAAAGCGTGGGGTGCTCTATATCAATTAATATATTTGATAATAGACAGATATTGGTAAAAGTAAGCTCTCTAAGAAGAAAATGTAAAAATCATAAAAAGCACCCCACGCTTTTGATGGTAAAATTATTTTCTTTTTGTTGATAACTCTAATTTTATTCTATATGTGTTGGAGATGATTTTTTTGTTGACCACTTTACTTTATCCCAAGCGTATTGGAAATTAAAATCATTTTTCATTTTTTAGTTTTCTAATAAAGTGTGTTCTTTTAGTTTTTTAAAACTATTTTTTATTTTTTAGTTTTAATATTTTACAGAATAAGATAAAAATGTAAATATCTTTAAATTCGATATTATTGTAGTATGAGCTAAAAGTAATACTCTTCTAAAAAAAAACCCCTCCCAGCCGGATTTGAACCAGCGATGTATGGATTACTGAAATTATATACCACTAAGAGTTCACTGCTCTACCAACTGAGCT
The DNA here is from genome assembly GCA_030220185.1 of Diploptera punctata. NCBI lineage: Eukaryota > Metazoa > Arthropoda > Insecta > Blattodea > Blaberidae > Diploptera > Diploptera punctata. The sequence continues at coordinate 1,533,848 of JASPKZ010003050.1, forward strand.
CTTACAACGATTGACTAAAAGCTCGACAAGTCCGCAACCTATTATACCAGTTTTCATTTTTTTGATTTTCGGATGATTCTGGCCAGGATTTTAGAAACAAAATATGAAATTATTGTTTTATCACGGGTCCTCTACACGTATACAAAGTTTCAAGTCGATCCAATGTTTCTAAGTGGGTGAAAATCGCGTTGAAAGATTCCGTTACATTGATACAAAAACACTTTTTTTTTATTTTCTGATGATTATGGCCAAGATTTTAGAAAATAAATATGAAATTATTGTATTGTCACGGGTCCTCTACAAGTATACGATTTTAGAAAATAAATATGAAATTATTGTATTGTCGCGGGTCCTTTACAAGTATAGAAAGTTTCAAGTCGATCCAATGATTTTAAGTGGGTGAAAATCGCGTTGAAAGATTCCGTTACATAGATAGATATAGATACAGGTCAAGCTAATATAAAGCGTGTAAAAACTGAACTAAAAAATGAAAAATAAATTTAATTTTCTACACGCTTGGGAAAAAATTAAAGTGGTCAACAAAAAAATCATCTCCAACACATATAGAATAAAACTAGAGTTATCTACAAAAAAATAATAGTTTTACCATCAAAAGCGTGGGGTGCTTTTTTATGTTTTTTTTTCGTTTTCTTCTTAGAGACTTCACTTTTACCAATATCTGTTTATTATCAAATATATTAATTGATAAAGAGCACCTCACGCTTTTGATGGTAAGATTATTTTTTTTGTAGATAACTCTAGTTTTATTCTAGATGTGTTGGATATGATTTTTTTGTTGACCACTTTAATTTTATCCTAAGTGTGTTGGAAATTAAAATTATTTTTCGTTTTTTAGTTCGGTTTTGTAATAAAGCATGTTGTTTTAGTTATTTTAAACTATTATTTATTTCCATGTTTTTATTACATTAACATTTTCCAATCCTAGATAGAATCTTATTTTAGAAAGAAAAATTAACATTTGAACCGGAATTTGAACCCTGTATCTCTCGTTCTCCATACGAATGTGCTGTCCATTACACCATTCAAATGACGATACAAACGTTAACAATTCTTTTAACTTATACAATTTTCATTCGTCTGAAAGCTAATAGCTGTCACTACCATCACGCCAACTGACCGCCTCTATTCAGAAGTATTTTTATTCAGAATTTATACATTACTTCATTTTTTCGATGCTTTTATTTATATTAACATTTTCCAATCCTGGATAGAATCTAATTTAAGAAAGAAATTAACATTTGAACTGGGATTTGAACCCTGGAACTCTCGTTCTCCTTACGAGTGTGCTGTTCATTACGCGTTTGAAATGGCGATACAAACATTAACATTTCTTCCAGGGTTCAAATCCCGGTTCAAATGTAAAATTTTCTTTTTTGTTACATTAAATTAAACAAAGGTAAATTTGACCATTAAAATAATAAAAAAAACATTAAAAATGTAAAAATGGATAAGTAGAAAAATCTGCTCATATCTGGTTCATAAAAAATATAAATTGATGTGAAAACGAAATTAATAAAACTTAAGAACTCACCATTTAGGACAAAATCATCATCCAAAATAACATAGATAAGATAATAAATTTTGAAATTGCTGGAGGAGAGGATTTAATTTGCAACATCTTTGGTCTAAAAATGATGGAGTGGGAGTCGACATCCAGGGTCGACAACATATCTGGACACACACACTCACTCACTCACTCACTGGCACTATCGAACCCGTAGGTTCATGGCCGCGCGGACATAAGCTCTCCATACATCCCTATCCTGAGCCAATGCTTTCCAATCATTACATATCTGGACAAGCTGATGATAATGTGCAAGCATATTGAAATATTAATAAATTAAAGTAATATTATCATAAGTATACTTGGCACCAAGATACTCTTAATCTACAATCCATAATAGATTTTGTAATAATTAAGAAACATTAAATTTTAAAGACCCAGTATGTAAGGGCGTGCAGAGGCTAATCATGCGGAAGTGATCATTATTTATTGAATGCAAAAATAATATTTCCATTCCAAAGTAAAAATGACAGGCTAAATAAAACTAAAAATGAAGAGGACAGTTTTCATGACTTGTCAACAACTCTATACAACTTGGATAGTTTGGAGAATGAGACAACATCTTATCTGTATAAGAAAAGATTAGATTATCAGTTACTAATCTCTATGTTTGACAATGCTCAGGAAGAATTCAACTATATAGTAAAAAGTATTCATCAGGCGGCAAAATAAGCTTTAGGAGAAGCAAATAGAGAAATAAATAAATTCAAATATTTTTGGAATGAGGAGACTTAGCAAAAGAAATAGCAAACAAAAAAGAAAATATTTAATGCGGTTGGATACTAAAGATCAGAAAGACAAAATGTAATATAAAGAAGCTCAAACAAGAGTTAGAAAGAAAATTATGGAAGCTAAAAATCAGAGCTGGGAACAAAATTGTTTAAAAATTCAAACATGTATTGGAGGAAAACGAAGTACTGAATCTTAGAGAATTAAAAAAAATTGAGAAATAAACGAAGTTGACAAATAAATGTGCAAGCAATACCTATGACTGAATGGGAAAATTATTTTAAAACATTACTATAAAAAACAGGATATTTAAATTAGATAAAGTTCAAAATATTCCAGAAATAAATGAAGATGAACATATACAATTTTACACAGAGGATATTAAAATGAATATTCTATCATTAAAAAATAAAAGAGCTAGTAGTCCAGGAGGAATACCAGCAGAACTATTAAAACATGGTTCCGACCATTTATTTGAATGACTGAGAAAATTATTTACAAAATTTATGAATAGTGAAAACGTTCCTGAAGAATGGATACTAGACTACATTTCGACAATCCATAAAAAGGAAAAAAATACCAATGTGAAAATTATAGAGGTATAACAGTAATAAGCTCTATGAGTAGACTCTATGGACTTATACTAAAATATTATTTGGAAAAAAAAAACTATAGTGATATGGAATTAGAGGAGCAGTCATGATTTAGAGATCGTCAATGTGCATTTAGAAGAAACAGGTCTACAACAGATCAGATTTTTAGTATAAGACAGATTTTAGAAAATAAATGGGAATATAATGGTACTGTACATCAACTATATGTGAAGTAAAGTGATCCCACAACAGGCCCGGAGGCCCTTGGGGTAGTAGGAGGTTAAGGCTCCCACTTTTTCTAGACAATCAGCACTTTATGTCAGCCGGGTTGTCAGCCCTGCATGACGGCCGCCTTTACCCCCAGAACAAGCGTCTGGTACTCGTTTCCGTTAGACCCCAGGGCCATAGTGCCGCCAGAGGGTTTGGGTCTGTAGACTTCAAAAAAGCATATAATTCAATTAAGAGGGAGAAGTTATATAGTATCCTGCTGGAGTTCGCCTAAAAAGTTAGACTTCTACGAATGTGTCTAAATGGCACAAAGAGTAGGGTGCGTGTAGGCAAACAGTTTTCAGACACTTTTGAAATCCAGAATGGGTTGAAGCAAGGAGATGCACTATCTCCTCTACTATTTAATTTTGTATTAGAGCATGTCATTAAATCTTTAGAGAATGAAGAAGGCTTACAACTGAATGATATTAATAAGCTGTTAGTTTATGCTGATGATATAGTACTACTGGCCGATAGCGAGGAGATACTAAAGGCCAACACGCACACACTATTGAGTGACACTATGAAATTAGGACTGGAAGTAAATATCAATAAAACTAAATATATGGTCACACGTAGAAATTCAGTATATAATGGAAATGGACAGCTAATGACAAATGAGGGAAATTGTGAGGAAGTGGCTGAATTCAAATACCTAGGAACAATAATCACAAATAGGAATGAGATGCACAAAGAAATTAAACATAGGCTCAATTCTGGAAATGAAACTCCTTTCAAAAAACATTAAGCTGAAAATAGGTATAAAACTATTATTCTACCAGTTATATTATATGGGTGCGAAACATGGACTCTTACTTTAAGGGAGGAAAGGAGATTACGAGTATTTAAGAATAAAGTTCTTAGGAAAAATTTTGGACCAACGAGAGATGAACAGACAGGTGAATGGAGAAGACTCATTAACAATGAAGTACGTGGTCTTTATAGGAAGCCAGATATAATAAGAACAGTAGACTGCGATGGGCAGGACATGTTGCACGTATGGGGAATGAAAGACATGCATGGAAACTTCTTGTAGGAAAGCCAGAAGGAAAACGCCCAGTTGTAAACCAAGAATGAGGTGGGAGAACAACATTAACTATGATTTGAGGGAAGTAGATTATACAGGGAATGATTGGAAAGCATTAGCTCAGGATAGGGATGTATGGAGAGTTTATGTCCGCCCGGCCATGAACCTACGGGTTCGATAGTGCCAGTGAGTAAGTAAGTGAGTAAGTCAGGATTTAGACCAGGTCATTCCACAACCGACAATTTATTTTGTATTACTCAGGTAATAGAAAAGAAAATGCAACATGGAAAACATTTGCACCTACTATTTGTAGATCTTGCAAAAGCATACTGCAATATCCCTATGAAGAAACTATGGATTTCTTTAAGACATATGTGAATTAAGACTATAATAATTAAAGCTATACTAAATTTGTATGATAATTGCATATCTAAAATTAAAATGACAGAAAATTGTCACATAGTTTTACGATAAATAAAGGTCTTCGTCAAGGTTGTTGTCTATCATTGACTCTTTTTTAAAATATCCATCCATAGTAATTCTGCCCGAGGGCAGGTCTTTCACTGCAATCATAGCATTTTTATGCTATGCTTTGCAGCTTTACTAGGGAATTGTAGGTGTGGTAGCTTCCCGTTGCTTTCCACACTTGTGAGGGTTGATAATGGCCATATGATTTCAGAGACCATTTGGGCCTTAAAGTTTTCCTGACTTTGTCTTACAGCTGAGAAAAACCCCGATAAAAACCTCACCTAGAAAAACTGTCCCGACTGGGGATCGAACCCGGGCCTGCTGCACGCTATCTCGAGACCACAGCGGTGGACTTTTTAAAATATATGTACACTAGCTGGCCAGGCGAACGTCGTATCGCCTTTAAATATTTTTACGTTAATTTTTTCGATGTTTTAATAGTTATCTGCTATTCGGGGCGGAAACAAATCAAAGATCATAAAAACCGGCCTAGCCGTTCTTGAGTTATAAATAGTGTAACTAATTCGACTTTATTTTATATATACATATATATATATTTTTTTGACATTTGGCAATGAAGGCAAATATGATATGAAAAGAAAAATGAATGCTTGAGTAGGGATTTGAACTCGAGTAGACTCGAGTTCAAATCCCGACTCAAGCATTCATTTTTCTTTTCATATCATATATATAAAGTCCCGACCACGCGTTGCTGTGCCTAAGGTATATTTTAAATTATGATGTAGTAAACTAAGTGAGAAATCTACATCAGAAAGGTTTTGTTTTACACAATTTTTTTGTTCTGGTACGTTAACTACACCCGGTATAAATATGGGTGGTAGTTTATGTAGAAGTGGTTTTGTTGATTGAGATGAATTTATGTTGTCTGCATTCTCAGTATCATCCATAATATATTATCAATATATTGAAAATAAAATAAACACAAACACACTTAAATTATGAAATAATCAATATTTGTAATTCAATTGAAATTCGCGTTTGCAACAAAAAGCACGGCCACCTGGTTAAATAATAAACCAATTACCTTGCACCATCTTCTGTTAGAATTGTATGGAACTCACAGATAATTATAACTCTTTGTTAAATAATAAACAAATAATTTGCAATAAAAAATAATGAGACTATAAATTTAGTTATAAACTACCCTAGGTCTCAAGTTGGTTCAAACTGCACACAGTGTGCAAAATTTTATTAAAACCGGTTCAGTAGTTTTAGGATTCCATCGCGGGCAAACAACGTGACACGTAATTTTTATATATTAAGATGAAATATTAAAGAATTGGAGGAGAAAATGTTCAAGCATGGAAATTCCTACTTCAAACAACAAAACTTTATACAACTTTCATTTTGCAGATGATCAATTGTTAATTGCACAAGATTATGAAGATGAAGAATATTTGACTAGAAAATTAATAGAAGAATATGAAAAATGGAGATTAATTTAGAACATGAAGAAAACAAAATTTAATTTTGGAGACTGGAGAAAATCTTGTAGTGAGATCACACATTTATGAATTAAAATAAATAAAAATGGAAGTTATGAAGAGGATTTATATATTTGGGAATTTTTAACATTATGAGGTTCAATTCATAATAATTAAATGAATCGTAATTTCTTCTTACCTCATACTTCTATGAAGAGGAAATAAGAAATATAAATAATAAAGGAAATTTGCAATTGCTTGACTCAATGCGATATTGTGGGATAAAAATATAAGTAATAAAAATAAAATGAATATATATCATACAATTGTTAAAAGCATCAATACTTATGGAGCAGAACTTTGGATATTAACAACAAAAACAAATAAGTATCTTTTGGCAATGGAAATGGATTTTATACAAAGGGCAGCAAGAATTTCAAGAAGAGAAAAAATAGGAATTTAGTTATAAGGGAGAAAATGAAGATTGAAGACACTATTTTAGATTATATTAAAACTCAGCAATTAAGATGATACGGACATGTCCAGTGAATGGAAGATGATTGGCTACCAAAATCTGTTTTGGAATGGAAATCTGAAGGAAGACATGGCAGAGGAAGTCCTAAAACCTCCTGGAGTCAAGGAATATATTTATACATGAAGGAGAAACATCTACAACCAGGAGATTGGATGGACCGACAAAATTGGCTATTGGAAATCGGACGATGTCAAAGACATTAACCAACCGATGATCTATCTAAATTAATATTAAGAAGCTAAAGTTATTACTATGATTGAATTGAGTAAATTAATGTACACGACTAAACTATTATAATCAATGGTAAAGAGAGAAATTTTGCCTGAACTGGGAATCGAACCTTCTGATTTCTGTGCTGATGATAAGACCGCTGAGCTAATTCCCATCCAAGCATAAATCCTCTATTTACTGGGAAATAACATTATGAGGTTTTCATTTAATTATTATATTGGAACATTTCTAAAAGAACACAATGGTTTATGAGGTAAAAAGAAACAGATTCAACTTATAAAGTATAACCTTATAATGTTACTTCTTCTGGCCTGTTTTTTGGCCTTGGAGAATGCTACATTAAGACCTTCAGTTTGGCTGAGATATGTGGACGACACATTCGTCATTTGGGAGCATGGTGAAGAAGAACTTGATAACTTCAGGCAACATTTAAATGGTATTTGTCCCAGCATCCAATTCACCCTGGAAAGAGAAGAGAACAACAGTCTACCGTTTTTGGATGTTTTAGTAATTCGAAACCAAGACATGACACTTGGACACAAGGTATACAGGAAAAAGACTCACACAGACAGATAACTACATAAGCGGTCCAACCATCATCCCAGACAAAAACGCGGAATAATTAAAACCCTGGTGGAACGAGCCAAAAGGATTTCGGAACCACAGTATCTACAAGAAGAAATTAATCGTCTCCAAGCAGCGTTTCAATCCAATGGATACAGCAAAACAGATTTTCGCAGAGCCATAAATCCCAATAAATACAAATTCGAAAACGGGAACAAGGAGGAGGCAAAGGGTAAGGTGTACCCACCATATATCAAGACAATAACGGAGAGAATTGGTCGAATATTAAATAAATAAACATATCTACAACCTACAAGCCAACACAAAAAATCAGCAATATACTGCGCCCAGCCAAAGATACAAGAGATCCGTTAAGTACTGCCGGTATATATCGCATCCCTTGCAGTTGTGGACAGGTTTATATCGGCACAACAAAAAGAATGGTTACCACAAGATTGCAAGAACACAAGAGGCATTGCAGACTAAAACAAAGGAAAAATCAGCCGTAGCGGAAACACTGGATGAACAACCAAGAACATATAATAAGATTCGAAGAAAAACAGGTATTGTCCCAAACATCACATTATTACACCAGACTGTACAGAGAAGCCATTGAAATATATAAACACAAAAATTCCTTTAACAAAAAAGAAGAAACCATGAAGATAAACAAAATCTGTATCCCGGCACTGCACAATACGACAACGAAGCCTATGACTTCTGCTAGCGACAGCCTGGACAAAACAGCACGCAACACGGACCGCGCAAAAAACCGCCTCTCCACCAGGGGCGTGCCTATAAATAGGGAGGGAGTTTCCAACGACCAGCCAGTCTGCAGCCGACTGTTGAGGAGTTCACAGAGAGCACGCAGTATCTCCTGAAGATGTCTACCGCAGCAGTAGACGAAACGTCGAGTAGAAGAACGACTGGACCACGGCCTATATGCCCGGAAGACGAACCTAATAGGGATCAAGACGCCGGCCGTGAAAGCCTACAGTTATACAATTTCATACATCTCAATGAGGGAAAAAATATATTTAAAGAGAAAAATTATACGCTCGGGCTCGGTTTGAACCCAGGACCTTTCACACAGTAGGTGAATGCTCAACCAAGTGAGCTATCTGAGCAATTTAATTGTCACTTGCTGCAGCAGCCAAAGCTCCCAACACTTGGAATTGGATGGGTGACCGTCCATCTTTATACTTATTCTCACACAGATAGATGGGTGACTCTCCAACGCTAAATAGATCAATGGATTTATTAATAGTGAGTGGAGAACATATTTTTAATAACACACCTCGTAATGTTTACTTCCCAACATTAATTTTAATACAAGACCATGGATGTTCCATGTTCCACTAACTAAAATTCATGCTCCTCGTATGCTAATTCTGAGCCAAGTTCCAGTTTTACTAGAAACAAAGTTCCGTAAGATATTACTCCACTGACCCTGTCTGTTGAGGGTACCATACTTTTAATCACCATATGACCGAATTGTGTACAATAGAAACATTATTCTTAGGCAACATATATTTTAGGATTAAATTAAAATGTTTCATATCTGACCTCATATCCAGTCTTCTAATTAGAATGCAGTTTCAAAGCCTGGGCTGCTTCATCTTCAGAAATTAGAAGACTGGATGTGAGGTGAGGTATGAAATATTTTAATTTAATCATAAATTAAACCTCATAGTAATTTTTTTCCTATAAAAGTTCAACATGTATTTTACAGGATATAAGACTGAATACAGTGGTGAGGCATCAATGGAAGCGTTGGATGCGGCACTTCCCTATAATTTTTACAAAAATAAACTATTTTAAATATTATTTAAAACTATAAAGTTATAACATTCTTACATTAAAGAGTTGTATTATTTTTAAATAAATTGATAAGTAAATAATTTATATTTGAAGAGAAATTTTTTTTCGCCTAGACCGAGACTCGAACCCGGGACCCTTGGCTTTCCGGACCAAGTGCTCTACCAACTGAGCTACCGAGGCGAGTTACGATCTAGATGCAAATTTTTCTCTTATATACGTTGTAATACCCTATCGCCAAATGCTTTTGAAACCATTGCTTCTATCTTTGCAAATGGCGGCTTCTTAGTTAAGAAGACATTTATTGGGAATTTAACATTACTTTATAAAGCTAGTAAGGCTTTTAATGATGTTTTTATTATTGATTTAACATTTCTCACTGAAAGATAAATTATATTTGAAGAGAAATAATTTATAAGTTAAATCTGTACGCTAGTGTCACCTATCAGAGCTCTTTCAAATAATAACATCATCTATTTCTGATGGCTTGGATGCGCTATGCAATTGAGAGAAAAAGTAAACTTTGTTGCTCTCAGTTAGTATTGAAATTGCAAAGTTTTATTCACTTTACTTAGTTTAATTGTTTATAATATATAGTACATGGGTTCTACTGGGGTAAAATTTTCCGGAGGTCAAATAGTCCCCCATTCGGTTCTCCGGGCGGGGACTACTTCAGGGAACCCATGCCAAAGGCTCAAACACAGGGACATGTTCCTAGGAACATGGAATGTTAGGACTTTATACAATAGCGGGGCACTAGACATATTAACGCGGGAATTGGAAAAATCACCCTTGGATATAGTCGCTTTACAGGAAGTTAGGTGGCCAGGAGAAGGTAGTCAGGAATTAGGAAGCTTTGCATTATACTATGGGGGTGCAGAAAGACCTGCATTTGGAACAGGTTTTTTAGTCAGAAGGAGGATCCTATCCGAGATATTAAGTTTGTTAGTGATAGGATATCATACATAATTCTAAAGGGTAAACGACATGATTTTATAATTGTAAATGTACATGCCCCCACAGAAGATAAAGATGACAAGATCAAGGATGAGTTCTATGAAGAATTAGAATGCTTATTTGATAGCCTTTCACGATATCATATGAAAATTGTCTTAGGAGATTTAAATGCAAAAGGGGGGGCGGGAAGAGATATTCAAACACCACAATAGGCAAATTCAGTCTTCATGAAGCTATAAACGACCACGGGGTTTGATTAGTGCCACATTCGCCACATCAAAGAATCTCATTGTTAAGAGCACAACATTTCAGCATAAGGATATTCATAAATACACCTGGACGTCCCCAGATGGAGAAACTCGGAACCAGATAGATCATGTATTAGTGGATAAACGCTGGCACAGTAGCATCATTGATATTAGATCAGTTAGAGGGACAGACTGCAATTCAGATCATCATCTGGTCAAGGTGAAAATCAGACAACGGCTATCGCTTATGAGAGGAACAAACGCTAAAGATGATTCTGTAAAATATGAATTAAAAAACTTGAAAAATGATGAAATGCGGCAAGAATACCAAATCAAAATTGCTAATAGATTTGAAGTACTGGAATCTTCAGATGACAATGTGGCAAACGAAGAAGAAACTGATATAAATAAAGAATGGGAGGCTATAAGAGATACTATTAAATTGTCAGCATCAGAAAGCATTGGTTGTTTAAAAAAGAGGCAAAACAAGAAATGGTTTGATGAGGAATGTGCCGACATTGTAAAGAAAAGAAAGCTAGCAAAATGAAATGGTTACACGAGCCAAATGAGGTAAATTTAGTGCAATTGGGTAGTGTTAGACGGGAAACCACCAAGTTACTAAAGAGTAAGAAGAGGGAATATTTGAGAGAGAAGATTAATGATCTTGAAATGAATGCAAAAAATAGGAACATTAGAGAATTATATCAGGGAATTAGTATAGAGAAGAAAGGGTTTCAGGCTAGAACAAACATAATTCGGAATGGAAATGGGGATATGATTGCAGATTCCAAGAGTATATTAAATAGATGGAAAAGTTATTTTAATCAGCTATTAAATGTACATACAGAACAGGACATTGAGGAGGATAAGTTACAGACAGCAGAAATGCTAGTCGCAGAGCCAAGTGCATTAGAGGTTGAAATGGCAATTGAAAAATTGAAGATGTATAAATCATCAGGTTCAGATGAGATCCCAGCATAACTGATAAAATCAGGGGGAGAAAAATTGATGGACAAGATACGCTGGTTGCTTAGTATGATTTGGGAAAAAGAAGCTCTTCCAGATCAATGGAAAGAATCAATTATCGTACCAATTTATAAGAAAGGAGATAAAACTGATTGCAACAACTATAGGCGCATCTCATTACTTTCAACTTCGTACAAAATTCTAACAAATATATTAGTAAGCAGACTTACTCCCTATATTGATGACATTCTAGGAGATCATCAATGTGCATTTAGAAGAAACAGGTCTACAACAGATCAGATTTTTAGTGTAAGACAGATTTTAGAAAAGAAATGGGAATATAATGGTACTGTACATCAACTATATGTAGACTTCAAAAAAGCATATGATTCAATTAAGAGGGAGAAGTTATATAGTATCCTGCTGGAGTTCGGAATTCCTAAAAAGTTAGTTAGACTTATACGAATGTGTCTAAATGGCTCAACGAGTAGGGTACGTGTAGGCAAACAGTTTTCAGACACTTTTGAAATCCAGAATGGGTTGAAGCAAGGAGATGCACTATCTCCTCTACTATTTAATTTTGTACTAGAGCATGCCATTAAATCTTTAGAGAATGAGGAAGGCTTACAACTGAATGGTATTAATAAGCTGTTAGTTTATGCTGATGATGTTGTACTACTGGCCGATAGCGAGGAGATACTAAAGGCCAACACGCACACACTATTGAGTAACACTAAGAAATTAGGACTGGAAGTAAATATCAGTAAAACTAAATATATGGTCACACGTAGAAATACATTATATAATGGAAATGGACAGCTAATGACAAATGAGGGAAATTTTGAGGAATTGGCTGAATTCAAATACCTAGGAACAATAATCACAAATAGGAATGAGATGCACAAAGAAATTAAACATAGGCTCAATTCTGGAAATGCATGCTATTATGCATTGCAGAGACTTTTGATGTCCCAACTCCTTTCAAAAAGCGTTAAGCTGAAAATATATAAAACTATTATTCTACCAGTTATATTATATGGGTGTGAAACATGGACTCTTACTTTAAGGGAGGAAAGGAAATTAAGAGTATTTGAGAATAAAGTTCTTAGGAAAATTTTTGGACCAAAGAGAGATGAACAGACAGGTGAATGGAGAAGACTACATAACAATGAACTACATGGTCTTTATAGGAAGCCAGATATAATAAGAACAGTTAAGTCCCGTAGACTGCGATGGGCAGGACATGTTGCGCGTATGGGGAATGAAAGACGTGCATGGAAACTTCTTGTAGGAAAGCCAGAAGGAAATCGCCCAGTTGGTAGACCAAGAATGAGGTGGGAGAACAACATTAACTATGATTTGAGGGAAGTAGATTATACAGGGAATGATTGGAAAGCATTAGCTCAGTATAGGGATGTATGGAGAGCTTATGTCCGTGCGGCCATGAACCTACGGGTTCGATAGTGCCAGTGAGTAAGTAAGAGTATTATATTTTATTATGACTAGACAAATAGTGTGAATGTAAATATTGAATTTTCAAGTGTTTCTTGTAATTTATTATATTCTGCATTTTGTCATGACTTATGAGTGAATCATATAGAAGCTCGCTAGCGATGAGCTTCCAAGAATCCTCTCATGCTAGTAGCTCTGCCGTGAATGTTCAAACGGAGTTGTAACAGCATCATGAACCTGAAATATGTGAGTGTGCTATTGAAAAACTTTTACAACACCCGTTCAATTCATTTTCATTTCAAGACAAAATAAAATTAATAGAAAATTGTAGATCTACACAGCCTCTCACTTAATTAAATACTCAATATAAAGGCTGTAAAATTTACATAGGACATTTTGATCCAAATTCCTATCAAACCATCCCCTAGTTGTGTGGTTACAATAATCTCAAAAAATTGTTCTGCTTGCTGGCCATGTCTTTTGTTCTCACTTGAAAATAATGTTTGGAACAAGACAGGTTTTATATTGTATATTGTAAGCCCATGTTTTCCCTTTACACAGATTTTGGCACTCTGCCCCTACAGGGAAGAATTTGAACCATACTAATTTAGTTACACTTGTTTTCGTATAGATGTCATTTTGAGTGGCCCATGGTCAGCGTTCCGCCTCATACTGACATCTAAAAAACCAAGGTAGTAGTAGGACGGGAAAATTCAGTAAATTTTGCTTAGAGGCCTTTTCATTCAGGCTTAAGGATCTTTTACGAGCCTGAAAATCTTCAGACTCGGGACCCACGGCTTAAAGTCCCTCCCGGAGGACTTGCTCCTTGTATTTTCCCATCCTAAAAATCCATCGACCCTGGCCGGGTTTGAACCTGCGACCCTCGGAACCAGAGGCAAGGAGCATAACCACTAGTCCACCGCAGCAGATAGACAGGTTTTAAGGATTTACATATTTTTCATAAAGCCCAGAAAAGACACAAACTATCATTTCTTCACACAACAAGCCTTAAGCAGTTGAAACAGTTCGGCAAAACTATAATTGATTTATGTCTAACATCTCTTTTTTTTATATGTAATCGTGCAACTTTTTGGTAAAGTTTCTTTTTTTTTTTATCTATGGAGCTTCCCTTCTTCCCAAACTCATGCCTCGCCACTGCTGAATGCAACATAAGATGGTACCAATAATTAGAAACTTCCTCCATTTCTTATTTATTCATGACAAAAAATTATATATGAGTCCATTTAATTAGACATTTAAACATTACCCATGATTCTCAATAGGTAATCTTTATTTACTGGTACAATTTCATTATGAGCAGAATGTATGTTCCTTGTGACTACCTGTAAATTCTGCTGTTATTTGCACCATACATTCAATGGTTAATATGGGATATTTTTCACTAAACTGTTAAAAAATATTCAATTTTCTTTTTTAATATTCAAAATATTTTGTTTCTTTCCGACTTTACAAATGCTTTGCTTTCCAATGTTTGAAAAATTGTACACAAACCAGTTTTAAACAACTGAAATTCTAACATTCTGCATGCTTATGAATAAAACAATGCTTACTTAATGTATTAAAAATTGTAATTATATATTTTAAGATTCTCCCATATAATTTACATAGATATGTGCTAGTTAATATATGTTTTATTTACTGTATTTCGAGTGTTAGAGGGCCAACTACATTTTCATACATGCTTGAAGGTAAAACAGTTATTCAACCAATGAAAATGCAGGCATATATCTGGTTTGTTTACATTACAATTGGAAGGGGTATAATGGAAACCAAACTACATGTCAATGTAAAGTAAAGTAATTCCACAAAGGCCTCGGGAAGCCCTTCAGGTAGTGGGAGGTTAAGGCTCCCACTTTTTCTAGACAATCGGCACTTAATGTCAGCCGGGTTGTCAGTCCTGCATGACGGCCGCCTTTACCCCCAGAACAAGTGTCTGATACTCATTTCCGTTAGATGCTGAGTCGACCCCAGGGCCATAGTGCTGCCAGAAGGTTTTGGCCAGTTTAAAAATCCTGACTAGGACTTGAACCCTCGACCTTCCGACTTGTAGCGCAGTGCCTTAACCACTACGCTATGGCATGTCCCACATGTCAATGCCAGGTTATAATTTGTTTTTACATTTTACTTTATCAACTTTTATAAGATTCATGATGTGTTCCGTTGAGGTTTATTCAAAATGAATATAAAATTAAAGATATTCACCTGAAAGGTCCGTCTCCTCAACTTAATTAATCATTTATCTGTAGCGCTTTCGGGACTTGTCCCATCATCGGCAGGATTCAAAACTGGTGTTTCACTGAAGATCTGGTAGAGGGGGTTGCATGTATTGGGTTCGTTTTCGTTTATCAGGCTGTCGTTGTGAGCTGCTTTCATGATTTCCATCTCTTCGAGTACGTTTATCTTCGCTGGATTATTTTCTCTGTGCATTACTGTTAGGGTGTTTTCAATATTTAACATGTGATGTCCTTCATGGATAACGTGTTTTGCATAGCTTGATTTCCCTTCTGCGTGAATGAAGTCTCGAAAATGTTCTTTGAATCTGATGTTAAAACTCCTGTTTGTCCTTCCTATATAAAATTTGTTGCAGTCCTTACATGTCAGTTTATAAACTCCTTTGCTGTTGAAAATGTTATTTTCTTCAATGTTATTGTTTATTATGTTGTTTAATTTGTTATTGGTTCTGTATGCTATTTTTACGTTTTATCGGCTTTCTTTAGTGCATTGGCTAATTTTGTCGTTTCTTTTCCTGTGTATGTAAGTGTTATCCATGTTTTCTTGTTGTTGTCGGATTCTTTTTCTAGTTTAGTTATGTTGGTTATGTTGTTCTTCCTTTTTTGTTTTTTTACGAGCTTATCTATGAATTCTTCATTATAGCCATTGGTTTTTGCCATATACTTAATGTAGTTGAGTTCTTGGATATAATTGTCTTTGCTTAATGGGAGTTTCAACATTCTACTGACTAAGCTATTAAATGTACTAATTTTCTGTTGAAAAGGGTGTGTAGAATTTTTGTTTATGGCCAGAGCATTGTTTGTGGGTTTCCGGTAGATACCGATTTCTAGTTTATTGTTGTGTAGATTTTTGGTTATAGACAAATCTAAGTAGTTTATGCTGTTATTAACTTCTATTTCTTCGGTGAAAGTGATTTTTCATGCATGTTGTTTAAGTCTTGTAGTATTTCTTTTTCTTTTCTGTTTTCATTTTCATATATTACTAGTACATCATCGACATATCGTGTTATTAGTTTTATGTTGAATTTGTGTATTAGTTCCTCAAAATGTTTATTTTCCAGTTCTTGTAGGAAGATTTCTGCCATTATTCCAGATGTAGGACTCCCCATCGGGATCCCGTCTTCTTGAATAAATAGTTCATTGTTAAATTGGAAGTAATTTTGCTTTATTGTTGTTGTTATTAGTTTGTTTAACTGATTGATATAGTTATCTTCAAGTTTACTGTCTGTTAGTTTTTGTTTTATTATGTTTGCTGTTTCGTTTATCGGGATATTTGTGTAGAGGTTTTTTATGTCGAATGACGTCATTTTAGTATTCCTATTGATTTCTAAATGCTGTAGTTTGTCTACTAGTTCAAATGAGTTCTTAATTGTGTAACGATTTTCAAGTTTGACATCATTTTCTGAGCGACTAATTTGGAAATTTTATAGTTAGGAGCATTCATGCAATTAACAACTGGTCTTATGGGAATGTTGTCTATATGGATTTTTGGAAGGGCTTTCATTACTGGTGGTGAGGGAGTATTATTTACCCATTTGGCGTTTTTGTATTTATTATATTCGTTATTGGTTATGTTGGTGATTAGAGGGCACGAAAATAACAAATAATAACAAATTAAACAACATAATAAACAATAACATTGAAGAAAATAACATTTTCAACAGCAAAGGAGTTTATAAACCGACATGTAAGGACTGCAACAAATTTTATATAGGAAGGACAAACGGGAGTTTTAACATCAGATTCAAAGAACATTTTCGAGACTTCATTCACGCAGAATGGAAATCAAGCTATGCAAAACACGTTATCCATGAAGGACATCGCATGTTAAATATTGAAAACACCCTAACAGTAATGCACAGAGAAAATAATCCAGCGAAGATAAACGTACTCGAAGAGATGGAAATCATGAAAGCAGCTCACAATGACAGCCTGATAAACGAAAACGAACCCAATACATGCAACCCCCTCTACCAGATCTTCAGTGAAACACCAGTTTTGAATCCTGCCGATGATGGGACAAGTCCCGAAAGCGCTACAGTTAAATGATTAATTAAGTTGAGGAGACGGACCTTTCAGGTGAATATCTATAATTTTATATTAATTTTACTTTATGTTTGCAACTCCACCTGTAACAGTCGGAACAAATGGTCACATACTAAGGACACAGGCTGCTGATCAATATATCAGCAGCAAAGAGATTGAACCGCCATCTGGAACTTACTTGCGGATTGTAGGCCATTCTCAAATTTCCCATACCATGCTGCCAATAATCTTAAGTAATTTGACATTGTTGGCCGCAATGGACTAGTGGCTATGTATGTTCCTTGCCTTTGTTCCCTATGGGTTGCAGGTTCAAATCCGGCCAGAGTCAATTAATTTTTAAGATGTAAAAATCCAAAGACTGAGTCCTCCGGGAGGGACTTCAAGCTGCGAGTCTCGAGTCTCAGTATTTTCAGGCTCATAAAAGAACCTCAATCCTGAATAAAGAGGCCTCTAAGCAAAATTTACCGACATTCATCATCCTAGAAATACCTTAGTTGCGTGCTAGATATTTCATTGTGTTGGTATGTTGACTGCAGACCATTCATTACATCTGTAGGGAAATTAATGTAACTAAATTAACTCGGTCTAGTAACTTCTAACTAGTTGAAGCAAGGAGATGCACTATCTCCTCTACTATTTAATTTTGTACTAGAGCATGCCATTAAATCTTTGGAGAATGAGGAAGGCTTACAAATCAATGGTATTAATAAGCTGTTAGTTTATGCTGATGATGTAGTATTGTTGGCCGATAGCGAGGAGATACTAAAGGACAACATGCACACACTATTGAGTAACACTAAGAAATTAGGACTGGAAGTAAATATCAATAAAACTAAATATATGGCCATACGTAGAAATATATTATATAATGGAAATGGACAGCTAATGACAAATGAGGGAAATTTTGAGGAAGTGGCTGAATTCAAGTACCTAGGAACAATAATCACAAATAGGAATGAGATGCACAAAGAAATTAAACATAGGCTCAATTCTGGAAATACGTGCTATTATGCATTGCAGAGACTCTTGATGTCCCAAATCCTTTCAAAAAACATTAAACTGAAAATATATACAAGTAATATTCTACCAGTTATATTATATGGGTGCGAAACATGGACTCTTACTTTAAGGGAGGAAAGGAGATTACGAGTATTTGAGAATAAAGTACTTAGGAAAATGTTTGGACCAAAGGGAGATGAACAGACAGGTGAATGGAGAAGACTACTTAACAATGAACTGCATGGTCTTTATAGGAAGCCAGATATAATAAGAACAGTTACGTCTTGTAGACTGCGATTGGCAGGACATGTTGCACGTGTGGGGAATGAAAGACTTGCATGGAAGCTTCTTGTAGGAAAGCCAGAGGGAAAGCGCCCAGTTGGTAGACCAAGAATGAGGTGGGAGAATAATATTAACTATGATTTGGGGGAAGTGAATTATACAGGAAGTGATTGGAAAGCATTAGCTCATGATATGGGATGTCCGCGCGGCCATGAACCTACGGGTTCGATAGTGCCAGTGAGTAAGTAAGTAAGTAGTAACTTCTAACAAAGGAGAGGCTAAGGACCTACATTGGACTGTTACGCCATTGTATCTACAATAGATAGAAAGAAACCATAATTATAAACAGGTATGAGTGGTAGAGAGATAGGCTTAACTGTGGAAACACATGTAGTTATGTATTACAGGGACTCTTTACATTCTCAACTTCTCTCAAAAATATTAAACTATAAAACAGTGATTCTAACAGTTGTATTGTATTGTATTGTAAGCCTATGTTTTCCCTTTACAGAGATTTAGGCGCTCTCCCCCTACAGGGAAGAATTTGAACCATACTAATTTAGTTACACTTGTTTTCGCATGGATGTCATTTTGAGTGGTCCGTGGTCAGCGTTCCGCCTCATACTGACATCTAGGAAACCAAGGTGGTACTAGGACGGGAAAATTCAGTAAATTTTGCTTAGAGGCCTTTTCATTCAGGCTTAAGGGTTTTTACGAGCCTGAAAATCTTCAGACTCGGGACCCACGGCTTAAAGTCCCTCCCGGAGGACTTGCTCCTTGGATTTTTCCGTCCTAAAAAATCCATCGACCCTGGCCGGGTTTGAACCCACGACCCTCGGGACCAGAGGCAAGGAGCATAAGCACTAGTCCACCGCGGCCGATTCTAACAGTTGTAAGAATGCAAAATATGATCTCTTACTTTAAGGAAAGAGCAGAGAATAAAGTAGGCCACGAGGAAGAAGAAAAGATGGAAACAGCAGCAATTTGGAGCCAGAACACGCTAGTAAATAAGCCTAAACCGTGACGAAGAGGAAGTAGAAGAAAGAATAAAAGTTGAATGAAGTAAATATTGTAATAGACACAACACAGCTTTTTGAACCTTTATAAACTTACTGGTAGTCAAGATACAAAATATATTGTATCATCGCCTTTTTAAAACAAACCAATGATCCATTACCAGCTTGCTAGGAGATATAGATGTGTAGACAAGTTAAGAAGAATGTCTAGAAAAGAATAATTCGATGGGCAAAATTTATGGAAGAAGAGAAATGGAATGACCAAGATAGTTCGAAGCTTTTTTCCAAAAGTTGACCCTGGAATGATGGCAGGAGACCCTTTATGTGACAACTTAATGAATGAGGAGTGTCTCTTTGTACATTTCCACCAAGACAACACAACAACCCATACCGGTACTGCACATGAATCTACAACCGAAATGCATCATCACAATATATATATATATATATATATATTTTTTTTTTTTTTTCCAAATGCACCAGGTTTGTCTTTCGACATTCCTGATTTCTCTCCTGGCATGGCGTACTTGTAACCCACTTCTGAGGTTGGGGCGCCTGGAAGGCGGGGTTACATTGCCCCGAAGATATGATGGGTGATGATGATGATGCGCCAGGAGAGTCCTTAATCCTAAGCTTAACCTAAGATGAATATGAATGATGATGATTTCGGGGACCGTTTGGGCCTTAAAGTTTTCCTGACATTTGTCTTAAAGGTGAGGAAAACCCCGATAAAAACCTCACCCAGAAAAACTGTCCCGAGCGGTGATCGAACCCGGGGCCCGCTGCGTGACAAGGCAGCACGCTACCTCGAGACCACAGCGGTGGACTCATCACAATAATAAGACCCACAATACTTTATTGTAAGTAATGCCACGAGCGATATCCAAATTATCGATAATTTCACGACACACGAAGTGAGGTGTGAATTTATCTAGAGAATTTGGAAATCAAGAGTGGCAGTTGTTAGGACTGTTTAACGAATAAAATTAAGCTGTTTACTCACAAATCATTATTAAATATAGTTATTTTAAAATATTTATTGTCCACCGCTTTGGTCTCGAGGTAGCGTGCTGCCTTGTCATGCAGTGGACCCGGGTTCCATTCCCGGTTTGGGCAGGCTTCCGGGTTAGGTTTTTTGGGGTTTTTCCTCACCTGTAAGACAAATGTCAGGAAGCGTAGGGCCCAACGGTCGCCGAAGATCATCCGGCCATCATAATCATCCTTTTCATTATCATATCATTCTTCATAGGTGTGGAAAGCAACGAGAAACTACCACACCTATAATTCCCTAATAAAGCTGCAAAGCATAGCATTAAAAATGCTATGATTGCAGTGAAAGACCTGCCATTGGGCAGAATTATATGGATGGATGGATATATTTAATGTAAACGGCAATGTTTGAAAACAAATGAGAAACGTTTGTTATGCTTCATTTGTTCATCATTGCAACCAGATCATATTATTTATTGCCAAAGGATCACTATATTGTAAGAATGCACCCTAGTAGAGAAAAAATGAAACACATCAAAATGTTTATAACCAACATTATAGGTTATTAATTAATTTCTGATGCCCTGTGATGTAAATATGTCAATTATATTTTTCTGGAACGTAAATTCCTGGGAAATAATACGTTTTAGAAAATGCAAACAGTGGTTTCTTTTTTCTTTTTTTTTTTTGGTTGCATAATCAATTGCTACAAATGTTTTTATATTATATCTCGCAAGCACTATATGATGTAAATATGGCGGTTATATTTTTCTGGAATGTAAATTCCTGGGAAAATAATACGTTTAAGAAAGTGCAAAAAAATTTTTTTTTTGTATAATCAATTACTACCCAATGGTTTTATATTGTATCCCGCGAGCACTATGCGATTACATTCGTGTACTATATATACAATCTGGTAGCCACATGCATTCTAAAATTCTTACATATTAATATATAAATAGTTATATTCTACAACACTTCTTAGAGAGTCAGTCACTGCAAAATAATGCCTTGACCTATTCAGAATGTTAAAAAGGAGGAGCTTGCTTTTATAGTGACAAAATTAAATTGATAAAATCGAGGGGAAAAACGATTGTGATTGGTTGGAAATCAAAATTCATTGAATTGTGATTGGTCATTAATTCTCATTTGGGGCATGAGTTAAATATAGTTATCATTATGACAGTCAGTGACAGTAAAATTACATTTTATGCCTCCCCCTCCAGCAAGCATAGTTTCCATCTTTATAGGCAATATAATTACAAATAGATTCTATTATAGCTTATCTACTGAAGTTTAAAAATGCTGCAAATACAACAGACAAATTGTAACATAATAAATTACACTGTATATTTATAAAAATATTTAAAAGTCATTAAAAATATTTGCTGGACTAACTATATTGTACTTTAATACAATAACTAACTAACTCACTGGCACTATCGAAACTGGCCGCGCGGATATAATCTCCCCATACATCCCTATCCTGAGATGTTTTCCAATCATTCAGTGTATAATCTATTTCCCTCAAATCTTGGTTAATGTTATTTTCCCACCTCATTCTTGGTCCACTAACTGGGCATTTTCCTTCTGGTTTTCCTACAAGAACCTTCCATGCACGTCTTCCATTCCCCATTCATGCCATATGTCCTGCCCATCGCAGTCTACGAGACTTAACTGTTCTTATTATATCTGGTTTTCTATAAAGACCATGTAGTTCACTGTTATGTAGTTTTCTCCATTCGCCTGTCTGCTCATCTCTCTTTGGTCCAAAAATGCCCTAAAAACTTTATTCTAAAATACTCGTAATCTCCTTTTCTCCCTTAAAGTAAGAGTCCATGTTTCGCATCGATATAATATAACTGGTAAAATAACAGTTTTATGTATTTTCAGTTTAACGTTTTTTGAAGGGAGTTGGGATGTCAAGAGTCCCTGTAATGCATAATAGCACGCATTACCAGAATTGAGCCTATGTTTAATTTCTTTGTGCATCTCATTCTTAGTTGTGATTATTGTTCCTAGGTATTTGAATTCAGTCGCTTCTTCAAAATTTCCCTCATTTGTCATTGGCTGTCCATTTCCATTATATAATGTATTTCTATGTGTGACCGAATATTTAGTTTTATTGGTATTTTAATACATGTATTAAATATACTTATTAAGAAAATATTCAGATCAGATTTTTAGTATAGGACAGATTTTAGAATAGAAATGGGAATATAATGGTACTGTACATCAACTATACGTAGACTTCAAAAAATCATATGATTCAATTAAGAGGGAGAAGTTATATAGTATCCTGTTGGAGTTCGGAATTTCTAAGAAGTTAGTTAGACTTATACGAATGTGTCTAAATGGCACAAAGTGTAGGGTGCGTGTAGGCAAACAGTTTTCGGATACTTTTGAAATCCAGAATGGGTTGAAGCAAGGAGATGCACTATCTCCTCTACTAATTAATTTTGTACTAGAGCATGCCATGAAATCTTTAGAGAATGAGGAAGGCTTACAACTCAATGGTATTAATAAGCTGTTAGTTTATGCTGATTATGTAGTACTATTGGCCCAAAGCGAGGAGATACTAAAGAACAACACGCACACACCATTGAGTAACACTAAGAAATCAGGACTGGAAGTAAATATCAATAAATCTAAAGATATGGTCACACGTAGAAATACATTATATAATGGAAATGAACAGCTAATGAGAAATGAGGGAAAATTTGAGGAAGAGACTGAATTCAAATACCTAGGAACAATAATCACAAATAGGAATGAGATGCACAAAGAAATTAAACATAGGCTCAATTCTGGAAATGCGTGCTATTATCCATTGCATAGACTCTTGATGTCCGAACTCCTTTCAAAAAACGTTAAACTGAAAATATATAAAACTATTATTCTACCAGTTATATTATATGGAGGCGAAACATGGACTCTTACTTTAAGGGAGGAAAGGAGGTTACAAGTATTTGAGGATAAAGTGCTTAGGAACATTTTTGGACCAAAGAGAGATGAACAAACAGATGAATGGAGAAGACTACATAACAATGAACTACATGGTCTTTATAGAAAGCCAGATATAATAAGAACAGTTAAGTCTCGTAGACTGCGATGGGCAGGACATGTTGCACGTATGGGAATGAAAGACTAGCATGGAAGGTTCTTGTGGGAAAGCCAGAGGGAAAGCGCCCAGTTGGTAGACCAAGATTAAGGTGGGAGAATAACAGTACTATGATTTGAGGGAGGTGGATTATACGGGGAATGATTGGAAGGCATTATCTCAGGATAGGGGTGCATGGAGAGCTTATGTCTGCGCGGCCATGAACCTAAGGGTTCGATAGCGCCAGTGAGTATGTAAGTATTAAGAAAATATTATTCTAACAAAAACACATTTGTTTTACAAAAAAAAATAGACAAACAACAATTTGATGCTTCATAATTATATTTTAAAATACGCAGCCAACTTATTGAAATTATTGTCCTATGTAGTTTAATATGAAATAGGAAAAAGCTATAAAATTATTCAATGTTAATATTACATACAAGAAATTAAACAAACTTGTGTATCGTCATGATCTTTCTATTAAAATTAGTAGGTCAGCTTATTTCAAATATTGAGAAATATTTAATTCAGCAAGTCTGGAATACAAGCAGACGAATCAGCATTAATGATACTGCGACTGCAGAATTCCAAGCGATTGCGAGAATGCACTTGGTCTGGCATCAAGTACTTTTAACATAGGGTGTCCACTCGTCCCGTTTTTCTCGAGACAGTCCTGTTTTTTTTAATGTCCCGCTGTCCCGAAAGTTTTCTTGGGGACGCTCAAATGTCCCGCTTTTACGATGATACTTTATCAATGAACGGCGACTTTCGTTTTTTTTTACTAACTTAATAACTCACTGGCACTATGAAACCCGTAGGTTCATGGCCGCGCGGACATAAGCCATCTATATATCCCTATCCTGAGCCAATGTTTTCCAATCATCCCCTGTATCACCTACTTCCCTCGAATTATAGTTGATGTTATTCTCTCGCCTCATTATTGGTCTACCAACTGGACGTTTTCCCTCTGGTATTCCTACAAGAAGCTTCCATGCACGTCTTTCATTCCCCATTCGTGCCACAAAAGTAAAGGCCCTTGGGGTAGTACGAGGTTAAGGCTCCCACTTTTTCTAGACAATCGGCACTTGATGTCAGCCGGGTTGTCAGCCCTGCGTGACGGCCACCTTTACCCCCAGAACAGGCGTCTGGTACTCATTTCCGTTAGAGGCTGAGTCGACCCCACGGCCATAGTGCCGCCAGAAGGTTTTGGTCAGTTTAAAAATCCTGACCCCACCGGGACTTGAACCCTCAACCTTCCGACTTGTAGCGCAGTGCCTTAAACACTACGCTACGGCGTGCACTATGTTGTTAAACTAAATATGAACGTTAGAATGCGCCAGTTGTATGACCACGATGCAGTGTTTGGTCTATAATCTTTGAATTTTATTCTCATATAGCCTATTGGTAAATGGTACATTTTTAAAAATGTGAGTCCATGATCAGTGCGCCAATGTCGGAGATTTCCTGCTAATTCTGATACTTTGACCGGCTGTGGAGAAATACAATTTTAACTTAGATGAAAGAGTCTTAGTTAGTGGATTTTATACCCCTTGCAGCGATAAATATTTTTTTTAAACGTTGACCCTTACTTTAAGGGAGGAAAGGAGATTACGAGTATTTGAGAATGAAGTTCTTAGGAAAGTTTTTGGACCAAAGAGAGATGAACAGACAGGCGAATGGAGAAGATTACATAACAATGAATTACATGGTCTTTATAGGAAGCCAGATATGAGAACAGTTAAGTCTCGTAGACTGCGATCGGCAGGACATGTGGCACGAATGGGGAATGAAAGACGTGCATGGAAGCTTCTTGTAAGGAAACCAGAGGGAAAACGCTCAGTTGGTAGACCAAGAATGAGGCGGGAGAATAACATTAACTACGATTTGAGGGAAGTAGATTATGCAGGGGATGATTGGAAGGCATTGGGTAAGGATAGGGATGTATGGAGAGCTTATGTCCGCGCGGCCATGAACCTACGGGTTCGATAGTGCCAGTGACTGAGTGAGTTAGTTAGTTAATAAACAATGACTTTTGTGGTTTTTGATTTGTGAATGGTTTATTCTTACAAATATGTATTGGCAACAGTGTCGTGGTCAGAAGAAACCAACTGTTTCCTGTATTCACTTTTTATCTTATTCCGTTACAAGAATATAGCAGTTTTGCTAAAAGTATTGTGTCAGCTTTTATTATAGATCAAGTTGAGCTTTGCGATGAATTTTCTTGTGTTGAAAAAAATGGAAGAAAGTGTTGAAACAAATCTAAATGCTGATGAAAAGTGGTGCGAAATGTTTTTCTGCTTAAATGATAAAAACATTGATATTAAGAATACCATGCACTTGGTAGGATTTTGTCTGACATTTCCTGGATCAAAGTCCACCGCTGTGGTCTCGAGGTAGCTTGCTGCCTTGTCACGCAGCGGGCCCGGGTTCGATCCCCGACTGGGACAGTTTTTCTGGGCGAGATTTTTAGCGGGGTTTTTTCTCACCTGTAAGACAAATGCCAGGAAAACTTTAAGGTACAAACGGTCCCCGAAATCATATTACCATCGCAATCATCATCATTCATATTCATCTTAGATTAAGCTTAGGATTAGGGACTCTCCTGGTGCACCACTATCATCATCATCATCCATCATATCATCGGGGCAACGTAACCCCGCCTTCCAGGCGCCCCAACCTCAGAAGAAGTGGGTTACAAGTTCGCCATGCCAGGAGATAACACCAGGCATGTCGAAACACAACCTGGGGCATTTGCAAAAAAAAAAAAAAAAAAAAAAAGAACCTGGATTAAATGCTGCTGTAGAACGTGTATTTTTCATAGTGAATTCTTTATGGTCAAAAAAAAACAATGAAAGTTGAAACTATAAAGGCATTGCTCGTGGTAAAACACATATTAACTATCATATACTACATTTTATGATAGAATTTCAAAAGAAAATAAACTACTTGATGAAATACATAAAACATCTAAATTCTGCAATGCAAATGTTTCTACCAGTCTAGTTGTGTAGGTAGAGTAGACATAATGTAGCTGAGTAAGTCATTTTAATGGACAATAAAAAATAGGCATAACTTATATGTGCAAATTGTATGATTTGTTTCATATATATAATTTTTTTAACTTCCTTTTATATTTTGCAAATGTCCTACCTTTTTTTTAATGTCCCAGATTTTTCCTTTAATTTTTTGTACATGTTCCCTTTTACATTGAAAGTTTTATCGACGCCCTATTCTAACAAGGTCGGCACCCCCCTGTACCAGGCTGTACGAAGCCCAATTATGCTATTTTAATCCATGGTTATATCGTTGTCTTCCATTGCCAAAGGGAGACAAGAGTTATTTAAATCCTTTACCCCAATACATCTTTAACATCCATCCATCCATCCATCCATAGTAATTCTGCTCGAAGGCAGGTCCTTCACTGCAATCATAGCAGTTTCATGCTATGCTAGCAGCTTTACTAGGGAATTGTAGGTGTGGTAGCTTCCCGTTGCTTTCCACACCGGTGAAGGATGATGATGACTATTTAACTCATGCCCCAAATGGGAGTCAATGACCAATCACGTTTCAATGATTTCTGTATTACAACCAATCAGAGACGTGTTTCACGAAATAATTATCAACGTTAGGATTATCATATATTAAGCAAAGCTCCTCCTTTTTAATATTCTGAACAGGTCTGACCGTTATTTTGCAGTGACTGAGCCTATAACAAATACGGCTACCAGATTGTATATAATAGTGCTTACATGTCAACATTTGTAGCAATTGATTATACCACCAAAAAAAGAAACCACTGTTTGCACTTTCTTAAATGTATACGACATCAAAAATGAATTAATATACAGATTGATGTGTTTCATTTTTTCTCCACTAGAGAGCATTCTTACAATATTGCGTTCCTTTGGCAATAAATAGTATGATCTGGTTGCAGTGATAAACAAAAGAAGCAGTAGAAGCGTAGGCTACCTATCGTTTCTCATTAGTTTTCAAACATCACCGTTTACTTTAAATATAAAAATATTTTTAAATAACTGTAGTTAAATAATGATTTGTGAGTAAACAGCTTTATTTTATTCGTTAAATAGTCCTAACAAATGCCACTCTTGATTTCCAAATTCTCTAGATAAATTCACTCCTCACTTCGTGAGTCGTGAATTTATCGATAATTTGGAAATCACTCGTGGCATTACTTATGATAATGATAAGATGATGATAATGGTGGCCATATGATTTCGGGGACCGTTTGGGCCTTAAAGTTTTCCTGACATTTGTCTTACAGGTGAGGAAAAACACCGATAAAAACCTCGCCCAGAAGAACTGCCCCGACCGGGGATCGAACCCGGGCCCGCTGCGTGACAAGGTAACACGCTATCTCGAGACCACAGCGGTGGACATCTTTAACATATTGTAATCTGATAACACAATCACACATAGGCCTAAATAACATTGAAATGTTTTCCTATTTAAATGCATAACAGTGATTTGTTTTCTAAATCCAAGATAATTGAACAACAGTTATATAACTCTCTGGACTATCAAATTATCGACGTGATCGTGACGTTTGATAACAGGAGGGAGGCTTTCGATGCGGCTACACAAGAATAAGAGAAGTTTAAAAGTGTTAGGGATGCTCTATGAAAAGGCAACTGATGTTAGATTGTTACAGACAATGGGAAATTCGTAGAAGGCCGGTCTTTAACGATATTGTTCACTTTGGATGGGCAATAACATAATTACTACCTTGCCATGTAACACTAACATATACATGTATCATAAGTAATGCCACGAGTGATTTCCAAATTATCGATAAAGAAGTCATGAAGTGATGAGTGAATTTATCTAGATTTGGAAATCAAGAGTGGCATTTGTTAGGACTATTTTACGAATAATATTAAGCGGTTTACTCACAAATCATGTCCACCGCTGTGGTCTTGGTAGCGTGCTGCCTTGTCACGCAGCGGGCCCGGTTTCGATTCCCGGTCGGGACAGGCTCCTGGGTGAGGTTCATTTCAGGGTTTTTCCTCACCTGTAAGACAAATGTCAGGAAGCTTAGGGCCCAACGGTCTCCGAAAATCAACCGGCCATCATCATCATCCTTACCATTGTCATCAGAGTCCGGATATTAGGCACTTAAAAAATTCAAAATAGGCAGGCAAAAAGGCACTAAAATCATTAATATAGGCACTAAAAATTCAAAATAGTCTCTTACAAAAATGGACAACATAACTTTTTAGTGTCTTACGTTAAGAGTATAAACGTATGCTATCAATAGCATGCGAAGATATCAGAGATGCTTTTGAAATTTGATTTGCCTTTTACAAAGAACACAAACGTCACTAGAGAATATTTCCGCACCAAATTCTTTCACGAAATTGGTCAATTTGTCTTTTATTGTTGTCCGCTCTTAACGGGAATTCATGAGGTGGAAAAATACAATATTTATCTAACGGGAGTGCATTGAGGGGGAAACCGTCTACCTGCTGGGTTATTGCCATCCTTATCCTAAAATATTCTAAGAGAATTTATAAAAATAACACTTGAAAACTTCTATGAAATGATTTGTGCCATGAAGTTTGTCCATTTCAATTGATTTCATTGAAATACTGAGTAAATTCGAGAAAAAATTGCAAATAGGCATTTATAGGCATTATTAGCTGAAATAGGCATTTATAGGCAAAATTAACTTCATGGAAAAGAACTCTAGAGTCGTTGGTATGAACTTATATGAAGTCACTTTTACAATATCTATAATAAATAACTATAGGCATTTTCCCTAACATCCGGTCTCTAATTAGCTTCCTTCATCGGTGTGGAAAGCAACGGGAAGCTACCACACATATAATTCGTTAGTAAAGCTGCAAAGCATAG
This sequence comes from Diploptera punctata, assembly GCA_030220185.1. Taxonomy (NCBI): domain Eukaryota; kingdom Metazoa; phylum Arthropoda; class Insecta; order Blattodea; family Blaberidae; genus Diploptera; species Diploptera punctata. Next base: position 1,563,292 of record JASPKZ010003050.1, read on the forward strand.
CATGAAAATGCTACGAATGCAGTGAAAGACCTGCCCTCGGGCAGAATTACAATAGAATAAACTCTCAAATCATTATTTAAATATAATTATTTAAAAATATTTATACGAGACTATTTAATGTAAACGTTGATGTTTGAAATCAATTCAGAAATGTGTGGCTATGTTTAATTTGTTTATGTACTGTAACTCGATCATATTATTTATTGCCAAATAGAATCGCAATATTGTAAGAATACATCCTAGTGGAGAAAGAGAAACGCATCAAACTGTACATTATAACCAACTTTATAGGTTATTATTTTTTTAGGAAACAACTCGGTAAAATCATTATTTAAGGAAACCATTATTGAACACACAATTATTAAATGTGTAGTTCGAAGGAATCTGTTCCTTATTTGCTATATTCAACGTGTTTGTGGGATATTCAGTCACTATAAAATAATGCTCTGACCTGTTCAGAATGTTAAGAAAGAGGAGATTTTTTTTTGTAAACAGATTTCGATAACTGTCGAGTTGAAACACGACTGTCATTGGTTGTAAAACAAATTCATTGAAACGTGATTGGTCATTGTCTCCCATTTGGATCATGAGTTAAATAGTCACACTAACTTACCCACTAATGGAGGGTGATAAAATGGGCAATTTAGTCTTAGATGGGCATCCAAAGTGAACAATGACCGGTCTTTTACGACATTTTCCGTATTTCAGAATTGCTGGATAGTTGGGACTCAAGGAATGATAATTTTATGAAAACATACTGAAGTAGGAAATAACTGAACCTACTCAAAAAATTGTATCTGACGCAATCAGGTATTCCAGAGATATTTAAACAGAACACGTTACTGGCATCAAAAAACTTTGATCAACTGTACCTTGACTCTTATTTTTCAATGGTTTCCCCAATATTATGATTATTATTTCTTGTTTTATCTAATTTTACTTTTAAGCGGTATTGTAGGACCGCCAGGACCGGTCCATCTTAAATAAAATAGTCGGTCACAGTGGTCTAGTGGTTGTTCCTTGCCTCTAGTCCCGAAGATCGCAGGTTCAAATCCGGCCGGGTTCGATGGATTTTTAAGGGATGAAGGAATCCAAAGAACAAATCCTCCGAAGTGACTCTATGCCATGAGCCCCGAGTCTGAACATTTTCTGGCTTATAAATGAACCTTAAGCCTGAAAAAGAGGCCTAAGCAAAGTTCATCTTCCAAGTATTACCTTAGCTGCCTGCCAGATGTGTGTTTGGATCGATATGCTGACCACATGCAATTCATGACATCATCTTCACGGATTGAACTACAAAAGTTCCGTTCCAGTCTTGTGCAGAAAACTGATTTATCCATCGTGCTATAGTATGTTACATCACATCACAGATAATTAAAATGATTTACTTGATGTATTATTCTGTTTCCTATACATATTTTTGCACGTAGCTGTGAAGACCCTTTGAATGCTATCTTTTGTTTTATATAGACATTCTAGCTAATACCCGGTGTGCGCTGCTACGCCTAATAAATTAAAATTAATGCGCTTTTATGTTTAGTTGAATTAGTAAAAGAAAAAAATAATTATACATTTATATTTTTTAGATCCCCCGTGCTGATTACCGGCGTTGCCCGGGATTCTACATATCCCGATCTTCTTGCTATAAATGAGCTGAAATACGAAAATTAATGTGTTTTAAGTTTAGTTAAATAAGTCAAATGAAAAAATTATATAGTAATTAGGCCTATTTTTAGATACCCCGTGCTGTTTACCCGGCGTTGTCCGGGAAACTACTCATCCCGATCTTCTTGGCATAAATGAGCTGAAAGAAAAAAATTAATGTACTACTTCTGATTCGTTGAATAAGTAAAATGAAAAATAATTATAATTGTATATCGTAATTATTTTAAGATTCCCCGTACTGATTACCCGGTGTTGCCCGGGAATCTACTTATATCGATCTTCTTGGCAGAAATGAGCTAAAAGATAAAATTCGTTATTGTGAGTTATCCGTAAAAGAATATCCGCCATGTGCTGCTATGCTTGCACAAGAATCTATGCACTTTTCTGGATCTCCTTGGCATCAGTGAAAGACAGAAATGATTATTGTGAGTTATCCGTAAGAGATAATCATATGATGGGGACTTTTTTGTAGAGCTTTTTGAGATATTCAATTCTGTGAACATTAGTTTTATATATTTGTTATGGTTTAGGTAGCGTAAGCCATTTAAGCGTCCAAAAATCTACTTTTCTCACGTTTTCCACTATAAAGGTCTATTTTTATTGGTGTAGGAGTTGAGTATCACAACTCTCTTATAGCTTATGTTCATCCCGGGAATCTCCTAAACATTTTGCAAAAAGCCCCATCACAATCGGATCAACGGTATGGCTGCGTATTAAGTACAAACATTCACTTTATATATTAAATTTTCAGAGTATATTCTTTTGAAGTAGCATATAACATATGTATAGCATATTGTAATGTATCTTCGGTATCAGCAATTATCACCTCGTCGTCAGCAAATAATACAATATCAGCAATAGCGTAATTTATTTTAAAATTATTTTTTAAAAACATTCAAGTGATTTACAATGTCGCCAATAAATATATTAAAAGTACTGTGGACAATGGCCACCCTTGTCTGACACCGCGGTTGATTTCCTTAGTATCGTTCCATTCATGGCATCTGTAGGGAAATAACCATAACTAAATTAGCTTCGTTAATAAACTCTTAACCAAAGAGAGGCAATGGTTAGTCTCAAAGGGCTGCCAAGTCAATAAATAAATAAATAAGGTGAAGGATTCACTGGGAGATTCAACATTTAAGGGGACCCGGAAGATGTATATCGACAATGTTAAATTTATCACAAATAATGTCAAGAGTGATTTCCAATTTATCTAGAGAATTTGCCAATCAAGAGTGGCATTTTTAGGACTACTTAACGAATAAATTAAGCTGTTTGCTCAAAATCATTATTTAAATATAGTTACCGGTGTTTTAAAATATTTACATATTTCATGTAAACGGCGATGTTTGAAAACAAATCACAAATGTGAAGTTATGTATATTCACTGCAACTTTATCATATTTTTTTATTTCCAAATAGGATAGCAATATTAAGAATCGCCCTAGTGGAGAAATAATGAAACACATCAAACTACATATTATAATCAACATTATATATGCATTATAGGTTATTCATTTATTTTTTAGAAAACAACTCAGCCCTCCATCGTATCTTTACTTGTCGTGGTGGAGTGGCTTGCGTGCTTAAATGATCCTGAAAGCTATGCTGGCGGTAGCATTGCTGCCGATAGGGTTACCCATGCCGGACTGGTCGAAGGTGATACGCCAGACGGAAAAAGTACCTTGGTCGAAAGAGTGACGATCTTTCACCGTAAAAATACAACCGTCAAGAAATGCGCACTTGGGTTCAACTGGGGTAAAATTTTCCGGAGGTCAAATAGTCCCTCATTCAGTTCTCCGGGCGGGGACTACTTCAGAGAACCCATGCCAAAGGCTCAACACAGGGACATGTCCCTACGAACATGGAACGTTAGGACTTTATACAATAGCGGGTCACTAGAGATATTAACGCGGGAATTAGATAAACCGCCCTTGGATATAGTCGCTTTACGGGAAGTTAGGTGGCCAGGAGAAAGTAGTCAGGAATCACGGGGGTGCAGAAAGACCTGCTTTTGGAACGGTTTTTTTTAGTCAGAAGGAGGATCCTATCCGCTGTTTGAGATACTAAGCTTGTATATAGTGATAGGATATCATACATAATTCTAAAGGGTAAACGACATGATTTTATAATTGTAAATGTACATGCCCCTACAGGAGATAAAGATGACAAGATCAAGGATGAGTTATATGAAGAATTAGAATGCGTATTTGATAGTCTTTCACAATATCATATGAAAATTGTCTTAGGAGATTTTAGTGCAAAAGTGGGGCGGTAAGATATATTCGAACCAACAGTAGGCAAATTCAGTCTTCATGAAGATAGTAACGACAACGGGGTTAGATTAGTCACCTTCGCCACATCAAAGAATCTCATGGTTAAGAGCACAACATTTCAGCATAAGGATATTCATACATACACCTGGACGTCTCCAGGTGGCGAAAATCGGAACCAAATAGATAGTGTATTAGTGGACAAACACTGGCATAGTAGTATCATCGATGTTAGATCAGTTAGAGGGACAGACTGCAATTCGGATCATCATCTGGTCAGGGTGAAAATCAGGCAACGGCTATCGCTTATGAGAGCAACAAACGCTAAAGATGATTCTAAAAAATGTTAATTGAAAAACTTGAAAAATAATGAAATGCGACAAGAATACCAAATCAAAATTGCTAATAGATTTGAAGTACTGGAATCTTCAGATGGTAATGTGGCAAACGAAGAAGAAACTGATATACATATATATATATATATAAAGAATGGGAGGCTATAAGAGATACTATCAAATTGTCAGCACCAGAAAGCATTGGTTGTTTAAAAAAGAGGCAAAACAAGAAATGGTTTGATGAGGAATGTGCAGACATTGTAAAAAAAGAAAATTAGCAAAAATGTAATGATTACACGAGCCAAATGAGGTAAATTTAGAGCAATTGGGTAGTATTAGACGGGAAACCACCAAGTTAATAAAGAGTAAAAGGAGGGAATGTTTGAGAGAGAAGATTAATGATCTTGAAATGAATGCCAAAAATAGGACCATTAGAGAATTATATCAGGGAATTAAGATAGAGAAGAAAGGTTTCAGGCTAGAACAAACATAATTCCGAATGAATATGGAGGTATGATTGCAGATTCCAGGAGTATATTAAAAATATGTAAAAGTTACTTTTATCAGCTGTTAAATGTACATACAGAACAGGACATTGAGGAGGATAATTTACAGACAGCAGAAATGCTAGTCGCAGAGCCAAGTGCATTAGAGCTTGAAATGGCGATTGAAAAATTGAAGCTGTATAAAGCATCAAGTTCAGATGAGATCCCAGCAGAACTGATAAAATCAGATGGAGAAAAATTCAAGGACAAGATACGCTGTTTGCTTAGTACGATTTGGGAAAAAGAAGCTCTTCCAGATAAATGGAAAGAATCGATTATCGTACCAGTTTATAAAAAGGAGATAAAACCGATTGCAACAACTGCAGGGGCATCTCATTACTTTCAACTTCGTACAAAATTCCAACAAATATGTTAGTAAACAGACTTACTCCCTATATTGATGACATTCTAGGAGATCATCAATGTGCATTTAGAAGAAACAGGTCGACAACAGATCAGATTTTTAGTATAAGACAGATTTTAGAAAAGAAATGGGAATATAATGGTACTATACATCAACTATACGCAGACTTCAAAAAAGCATATGATTCAACTAAGATGGGGAAGTTATGTAGTATCCTGCTGGAGTTCGGAATTCCTAAAAGTAAATTAGACTTATTCGAATGTGTCTAAATGACACAAAGAATAGGATGCGTGTAGGCAAACAGTTTTCGGACACTTTTAAAATCCAGAATGGGTTGAAGCAAGGAGATGCGCTATCTCCTCTGCTATTTAATGTTGTACTAGAGCATGCCATTAAATCTTTGGAGAATGAGGAAGGCTTACAACTCAATGGTATTAATAAGCTGTTAGTTTATGCTGATGATGTAGTATTGTTGGCCGATAGCGAGGAGATATTAAAGGCCAACACGCACACACTATTGAGTAACACTAAGATATTAGGACTGGAAGTAAATATCAGTAAAACTAAATATATGGTTACACGTAGAAATAATTATATAATGGAAATTGACAGCTAGTGATAAATGAGGTAAATTTTGAGTAAGTGGCTGAATTCAAATACCTAGGAACAATAATCACAAATAGGAATGAGATGCACAAAGAAATTAAACATAGGCTCAATTCTGGAAATGCGTGCTATTATGCATTGCAGAGACTCTTGATGTCCCACCTCCTTTCAAAAAACGTTAAACCGAAAATATATAAAACTATTAATCTACCAGTTACATTATATGGGTGCGAAACATGGACTCTTACTTTAAGGCAGGAAAGGGGATTACAAGTATTCGAGAATAAAGTAGTTAGGAAAATTGTTCGACCAAAGAGAGATGAACAGACAGGTGAATGGAGAAAACTACATAACAATGAACTACATGATCTTTATAGGAAGCAGATATAATAGGAACTGTTAAGTCTTGTAGACTGTGATTGGCAGGACATGTTGCACGTATGGGGAATGAAAGACTTTCATGGAAGCTTCTTGTAGGAAAGCCAGAGGGAAAACTCCCAATTGGTAGACCAAGAATGAGGTGGGAGAATAACACTAATTGTGATTTGAGGAAGTAGATTATACAGGGAATGATTGGAAAGCATTAGCTTGAGATCTTAGAAACAATTATGAAATTATTGTATTGTCATTGGTCGTTTACAAATATACAAAGTGTCAAGTCGATACAATATTTTTAAGTGGGTGAAAATCATGTTGAAATATTCCGTTACATAGATAGACAGATACAGGTCTAGCTAATATAAAGCGTGTAAAAAGGGTAAGAAAGAGTTAGTTATTCTACTATATGGCTAGCCATAATTCATATCGTATTTTTTGTGTTCAATTTTATTCTCGCTTCGGGAATAACTCCATCTTACTGTGAACGGTGGTATCATATTCAATGAATACATCAGAGCTTTTCTTTAACTGGTAGCATCAATTAAAGGACACAAATATGGTTGAGACCTTGGTACCCTGCTTAAAACTCTTTATATGCCCCCCCCAATTTTTTTGTTTCTTGAACATTTATTTTCACCCCTATGAACCCATTGAACCTGAAAATAAAGTCATAAATCACAGAATCTCAATTCAGGACCCCCATAAAAGGCTCCAAAGTGAAACGTATTAGGCACAAAAAAATATATATGAGATTCACCAAGGAAATCGGACCATTAGGTGTAGGAGTTCACTTGAAACGAAAATTTAAAATCCCTCTAGCAGTTGCTATTTTCGATGTTTGTTAACGAAACTCAATATATGACATTAAAATAAACCGAGCCAGGTATTCTGTAGAAATCAGCGAAACCCAACCATTAGAAATGGTGGTTTCGCCAGAAAGCCGACATTAAAATTGACTCCAGTAAGCGCCATGTTTGGTTGGTAGCAATGCATTAACCGTAGAATTGACAATTTATTCTATAAGATACATTAATAAATTTTATTTAATTTTTTGATGCAATAATGGAAAAATTAAAGAAAGGTACTGTTTAAATTGTTTCAGTCATACTAAAATATGCAAAAAAATAATATCCTACAGTTAATCATGAGTTATTTTCACTGTTGTCCCACACTTTTAAGTAAGTTGGGACCAAAAATTACGTTTGCGGGACGAATCGTGGGAAGTGAGAGGAGGTATGTCACATGATATACCAAGAGGTTTTTCCATAACTTTTCCTTTGACAATATCATTGGGCTAGCCCTGCGTATCGTTCAATTCGAACGGTGGGTTGTATTATATTATTGAACGTTTTACGCGATAGTGCTGTTGAGATTGGCCGAAAATATATGAAATTCAGGTCCTTAGGAAATGAACTCACTTGATCAGTATATTTTTAAAAAAAATATGAAGACGAGTCCAAACAAAATTCTCTCAGGTTTCTACTAATGCGGATTACAAATAATTATTGTGAAAAATGTATATTGTATAAATTAAGGAGGAGGCACAGCACTTAAAGACCAAGCTGATGACAGTAAAATACCAACCTCTGGGAGAAGAAAATGAATACTCCATTAAACGACGAAAGATGAAATCTGCATTTTTGATAAATATGACATTAGAAATATAGATAATTTATTACATAAAAAGTAGTTCCTATAGTAAGTACTGAATAAAGTAAAACAAAAACTACACTTTCCATAGTGCGCAGAATCTTTAATAAGAGATTTGAAAAGTATTTGATTAAAATGGAGAAAATACAATTTCAAAAGACAAATTTTAAAAATTCAATGTTCAATGGCGTCATTAATTCATTGTCAAAATTAAGGCTTCATGAGATTGCAGCAAGGAAATATTCTATCTACAGCTAGAAGATATTTGGTTGGATAGTTTATTAATTGACTCACTGATACTATCAAGCCCGTAGGTTGATGGCCGCGCAGACTCTGGAACGGATATATACCACCCCTAATTCAGTATAACGATTAATAGATACGATTAATCAATAAACGAGAGAATGAACTGAATATAGAATACATAGTAAATTAAATATCATATTGGTGGAATTTCCCACAAGTAGCAGTGGGAAACCTTAATGGGAAGAGGTCATCAATATGTAGCCCCCAAATTAGACTGGAAATTCTTAAGCTGGGTCTAATTTGAAAAATCACGTCTGGGTAAAACTTCATACTTCAAAATTTACAACTTAAAAGTCCAAACGGGGTAAACAGCCCCTACTAACCGTGGGAAATAAAATTACAAATGTTGGTGAGAGTTTAAATAAACATATTTACGCCTCTAGGAGACATGTAATATAAATTAGCCAATCAAAATCAGAGTTAGAATGTACAACCATATATGGGAATAATAGGTCCGGACTTCGATACCAAACTCATGAAGACAAACTAACGACACTTACACATAACAGTTCGTGGAGGGAAGACTTACACTTGATAGTTCGTGCAGAGAAGTTCTTAATTGCACTAATGTCTCGAAATAACGATTGCGGGACTTAGAAAAAAAGTTCCCGACTTCTAAATCATTAGATAGCTCGTGTCCTCATAAGTTTGGGATATTGAATGTCAATAACAGTAAATTGTTTATTAATCAAGTGTATGTCATTTAAATTTGTGAACGAAGAGAAATAAAATAATTTAATTATGAATTATTATCTGCTTTCCACGCAACTCTCCTTCCGGTCACAATATTAGATAAGAATGTCAGCGCTTCTATCCTAAAACAAATAGGAACCGACTGGCTACCGAGGTTGGGCAATCATCAACTAATATCAACTAAAATAGTGAACTCAAGTGACTATTAACACCTATTTAAATATACTGCCCAACTCTACCCATCCCTATCCTGAGCTAATGTTTTCCAATCATCCCTGTATAATCTACTTCTCAAACCCACCGAAGCCTCTCACAAACCAGGATGAAAGAGGGTGAGAGGAAGGAGTAACAACCTCGTTTTAAAAACCAGGGTTCTGTATAGTACCCTGTGAGAGCCCCTACCTAGGGTTACATGTACTGCTGCCTTGTAGTTTGATGTTCGTTCAACAAAGGCTAGAGGAAGACAGCCTTTAACAAAAATCTCCCGATTTTTCAGGTTAGATGTTGATGTATGGATCAGGTGCTCACTCATCGTAAAAAATATAAAATGCTAAAAAACTGAATCTTAAGCCTCGGAAACAATGTCAATGAGGGAATTTGGTGTAACGGATGAAGACACAGAGGACAGAGAACGATAGAGAACTTTAATTAAGGGCAAGTTGTTAATGTAACAACCGTAATGAAAGTTTTAAGGAAAATCGCTGAGAGAGAAAATTCGCAGCTCTGTTATTAGAGAAGAATGTGAAATTGAACCTATAAATCTTTGGATAAATTATAGAAGACTAAACTGGAACATAGATAGAATAGAGAACAGTAGATTAGCGAAGAAAGTACGTGACTGGACCCCTCAGGAAAGGCCTTTAGGACGACCACAACTACGATGGAAGGACGTCACCATACCCTGGGCCTGTAGTGAATGAACACGCAGCAAGCTGCCAGCTTTCATGCGTAGAGGAAGAAGAAGAAAAGAAGTTGTGAATGTTTGTTACCAACTGATAGTCTATAAGTCCAAAGTCATTTATGAATATTTTTAAAACTCATGATAATTATTAAGATTGGTTGGAGAAAATCCTCAATGATGAGGAAAATTCTCAAAATGAATGAATGATCTACTTCTCTCTAATCACGGTTAATGATATTCTCACATCTAATTTTTGGTCTACCAACTGGGCATTTTCCCTCTGGGTTTCCTACAGTAAGATTCTATGCCCCTCTTTCATGGCAATTAAAAAAAAAAGGATGAAAGAAAATTGATTACCCACTATCGTCTGTCATAATTTTAGACAATATACCATATCATTTGGATCTAGCCGATAATAAGATCCAACCACACATTCTACAGTACAAGTGATGTTCAATTTCATGAAGAAAAGATGAGTTAATAATAGACAGTTGATAAAAGGGAGTTTATGTATTTTTTATTTTATTTTTTACAGTAGTTGAAGTTTATCGTCCCAGAAAGAATATTTACAAAATAGATAGTTGGCTTATGGCATCCACAGAGGCTGAAATAATATAACTGATGAAGCTATTGAAACAGTTACGGAAGAGGACCTGAGAGGACTCTGTAACAAGAGGATTAACTTGAATAATTTGAAAACGATGTAATTGTGACTATCTCACCCACACCAATATTTAATTACGTTATGAAGTTATAAATTGTGTTTTGTTCAATATTCGATCAATGTATCTATTCGAATGTTCCTAAATGGCAAAGTGAGTAGTGTGCGTGTAGGGATACAGTTTTGGCATATATTTTTTTTATAATCCATAATAAGTTAAAGAAAAAGAGATGCGCCATCTCCTCTACAATTCTGTTTAGTAGTAGAGCATGCCATCAAGTCTTTAGAGGATGAAGAAGGCCTACAGCCCAATAGTATTAATAAGCCGTTAGTTTATGTTGATGCTCTAGTTTTATTAAGCGATAGCGAGGAGATACTAAGAGCGAACACACACACACACTATTGAGTAACACTAAGAAATTGGGGCTGGAATTAAACATCAATAAAACCAAATATATGTTCACATTGAATAATTTAAATGACCAGTGAATGGCAAACGAGGGAGATTAAAAACAAAGTGGCTGAATTAAAATAGCTAGGAAAAAATATTTATGAATAGGAATGGGATGCATAACAAAAATAGATATAGGCTCAATCCTAGAAATGGATGCTATTATGCATTGAAGGGACTCTTGTCATCCTAAACTCAAAAAAGTTAAACTGAAAAAATATACAAAAATTATTCTCCCAGTTATGCTATGTTGAAGCAAAAAATAGACTCTTAATTTAAGGAAGGGAAGGAGATTAAACTTCTTAGGAAAATGTTTGGACCAAACAGATATGAACAGGCAGGTGAATGGAGAAGACTTACACAACAGTGAGGACATGGTCCTTATAGGTAACCAGATATAATAAATATAGTAGACTGCATAAGGTAAATTTAGAGCAATTGGGTAGTATTAGACGAAAACCATGAGGTTGTTAAAGAGTAAAAAGAGGGAATATTTGAAAGACAAGATTAATGATCTTGAAATGAATGCAAAGAAAATGAACATTAGAGAATTATATCAGGGAATTAAGATAGAGACGAAAGGGTTTCAGGCTAGAAAAAACATAATTCGGAATGAAAATGGGGATATTATTGCAGATTTCAGGAGTATATTAAATAGATGGAAAAGTTACTTTGATCATCTATCAAATGTACATACAGAACAGGACATTGAGGAGGATAATTTACGGACATCAGAAATGCTAGTCGCAGAACCAAGTGCATTAGAGGTTGAAATGGCGATAGAAAAATTGAAGATGTATAAAGCATCAGGTTCAGATGAGATCCCAGCAGAACTGATAAAATCAGGGGGAGAAAAATTGATGGACAAGATACGCCGGTTGCTTAGTATGATTTGGGAAAAAGAAGTTCTTCCAGATCAATGGAAAGAATCAATTATCGTACCAATTTATAAGAAAGGAGATAAAACTGATTGCAACAACTACATGGGAATCTCATTACTTTCAACTTCGTACAAAATTCTAACAAATATATTAGTAAGCAAACTTACTCCTTACATTGATGACATTCTAGGAGATCTTAGAAGAAACAGATCTACAACAGATCAGATTTTTAGTATAAGACAGATTTTAGAAAAAAAAATGGGAATATAATGGTACTGTACATCAACTATATGAAGACTTCAAAAAAGCATAGCCTACGATTCAATTAAGAGGGAGAAGTTATATAGTATCCTGCTAGAGTTCTGAATTCCTAAAAAGTTAGTTAGACTCATACGAATGTGTCTAAATGGCACGAAGAGTAGGGTGCGTGTAGGCAAACAGTTTTCGGACACTTTTGAAATTCATAATGGGTTAAAGCAAGGAGATGCACTATCTCCTCTACTATTTAATTTTGTACTAGAGCATGCCATCAAATCTTTATAGAGGATGAAGAAGGCCTACAACTCAATCGTATTAATAAGCTGTTAGTTTATGCTGACTATTTAACTCATGCCCCAAATGGGAGTCAATGACCAATCACGTTTCAATAATTTCTGTTTTACAACCAATCAGAGTCGTGTTTCACGAAATATTTATCATTGTTAAATTTACCATATTAAAGAAAGCTCCTCCTTTTTAATATTCTGAACAGGTCTGACCATTATTTTGCAGTGGCTGAGCCTGTAAGAAATACGGCTACCAGATTGTATATATAGTGCATAGATGTCAACATATAGCGCTTGCAGGAGTTAATATAAAAACATTTGTAGCAATGTTTGACACGTTCTTAAATGTATTTTTTCCCAAGTAATAATCCAGAAAAATATAATCGTCATATTTACATCATACGACATCAGAAATGAATTAATATACAGTTTGATGTGTTTCATTTTTTCTCCACTAGAGAGCATTCTTACAATATTGCGTTTCTTTGGCAATAAATAGTACGATCTGGTTGCAGTGATAAACAAAAGAAGCAGATGAAGCGTACCTATCGTTCTCATTTGTTTTCAAACATCGCCGTTTACATTAAATATATAAATATTTTAAAATAACTATAGTTAAATAATGATTTGTGAGTAAACAGCTTAATTTTATTCGTTAAATAGTCCTAACAAATGCCACTCTTGATTTCCAAATTCTCTAGATAAATTCACTCCTCACTTCGTGAGTCGTGAATTTATCGATAATTTGGAAATCAATCGTGGCATTACTTATGATGATGTAGTACTATTGGCCGATAGCGAGGAGATACTAATGGACAACACGCACACACTATTGATTAACACTAAGAAATTCGGACTGGTAGTAAATATCAATAAAACTAAATATATGGTCACACATAGAAATACATTATATAATGGAAATGGATAGCTAATATCAAATGAGGGAAAGTTTGAGGAAGTGGCTGAGTTCAAATACCTAGGGACAATAATCACAAATAGGAATGAGATGCACAAAGAAATTAAACATAGGCTCAATTCTGGAAATGCGTGCTATTATGCATTACAGAGACATTTTATGTCCTATCTCCTTTCAAAAAACGTTAAACTGAAAATATATAAAAGTATTATTGTACCAGTTATATTATATGGGTGCGAAACATGGAGTCTTACTATAAGAGAGGAAAGGAGGTTACGATTTTTTGAGTATACAGATCTTATGGAAAATTTTTGGACCAAAGAGAGATGAACAGACAGGCGAATGGAGGAGACTACATAACAATTAACTACATGGTCTTTATAGGAAGCCAGATATAATAAGAACAGTTAAGTATCGTAGACTGCGATTGGCAGGACATGTGGCACGTATGGGGAATGAAAGACTTGCATGGAAGCTTCTTGTAGGAAAACCAGAGGGAAAACGCACAGTTGGTAGACTAAGAATGAGGTGGGAGAATAACATTAACTATGATTTGAGGGAAGTATATTATACAGGAAATGATTGGAAAGCATTAGCTCATGATAGGGAAGTATGGAGAGCTTATGTCCGCGCGGCCAAAAACCTATGGGTTCAATAGTGCAAGTAAGTAAGTAAGACTGCAATGGAGAGTACACATGGCACTATCAAGGAACTTAAGAGGTCCATGGAAGCTTCTTATAGGAAGTTGTTAGACCATGAATGAGGTGAAAGTATAACATTAACCATGATTTGAGGGAAGTACATTATACAGACGATGATTAGAAAGCATTATCTCAGGATAGGGATGAATGGAGTGATTGTGGCTATAAATCTAGGTGTTCGGTAGTACCAGTGAGTTAGTTAATTACTCATTTAGTTTTCACCCCCAGCTTTTCGTAGTGCTACATTGAGATAGCAGACACGTAGTGAACGTGTTTACGTTATAATTAACTTTACAAGTCAGCAAAAGCATTCTGTTCAGAAACCAGTTCATGTAATTCTTTTATTATCAAACGCTTTAATTATAATCAATATAACATATTTCGTTAGTAAACTAACTTACTGGCTCTATCGAACCCGTGGGTTCATGTCCATGCGGATATAAGCTCTCCATACATCCGTATCCATAGTCAATGTTTTCTAATAATAGTCTGTGTAATCCACTTCCTCAAATCATGGATAAATTTCTTCTCCCACCTCAATCTTGGTCTACCAACAGGAAGTTTTCCCTCTCATTTTCCTTCAAGTAGTTTCCATGCACCTCTTTCATTCCCCATTCGTGCCACATGTTCTTCTCTTCGCAGTCTACGAGACTTAACTGATCTCATTATATCTGGCTTGCTATAAATACAATGTAGCTCACCGTTATGTAGTTTTCTCCATTCACCTGTCTGTTCATCTCTCTTTGGTCCAAAAATTTTCCTAAAAATTGTATTACAAATACTTGTAATCTTCCTTCCTCACTTGAAATAAGAATCCATGTTTCTAATCCATATAATATAACTGGCAGAACGGCAGTTTTGTATATTTTCAGTTTAATATTTTTTAATCAATTGAGTTGGTGTTTACTTGATGAAAATCCATATTTATTAATTAAATAAAAATAAAACGTAGTTTTATTTGGTTTCCATATTTATTATATAATTCGGTGACAGCTGTTTCGGTACACTGTACCTTCTTCAGACATGTTAACAAATTATGAATTGTGTTCCAACAGTTGGATTTGTTAACATGTCTGAAGAAGGTACAGTGTACCGAAACAGCTGTCACTGAATTATATAATAAATATCAAAAACCAAATAAAACTACGTTTTTTTTTTCATTTAATTAATATTTTTTAAAAGGAGTTGGGTCAAGAGTCCCTCTAATGCATACTAGCACGCATTTCTAGAATTGAGGCTATGTTTAATTTCTTTTTACATCACATTCCTATTTGTAGTTATTGTTCTTAGATATTTAAATTCAGCTACTTCTTCAAAATTTCCCTCATTTGTTATCGGTTGTATATTTCCATTATGTTATGCTTTGTTATGTGTGAACATGTATTTAGTTTTATTGGTGTTTACTTCGAGTCTCAACTTCTTAATGTAACATAATACAGTGTGCGCGTTGGCCCTCACCACCTCTTCGTTGTCACCCAATAATACTACATCATCGGCATAAGCTAACAACTTACTAATTGCATTGAGTTGTAGGCCTTCTTTATATTCCAATGCTCTAGTACAAAGTTTAATAGTAGAGGATATAGTGCATCTCCTTGCTTTAACCCATTGTGAATTTTAAAAGAATTCGAATACTGTTTGCCTACACGCACCCTAGTCTTTGTGTCATTTAGATACATTCGTATAAGTCTAATTAAATTTAGGGATTCCGATCTCCAGAAGGATATTATTACTTCTACCTCTTAATTGAATCATATATCTTTTTGAAGTCTACATATATGTAGTTTATGTACGGTGCAATTATATTCCATTTTTCTTTTCTAAAATCTGTCTTACACTAAAAATCTGATCTGTTGTTGACTTGTTTCTTTTAAATCACATTGATGATCTCCAAGAATGTCATCAATATAGGGAGTACGTCTGCTTACTGATATATTTGTTAGGATTTTGTATGAAACTGAAAGTAATGAGATGTCCTGTAGTTTTTTCTCCTTTCTTATAGATTGGTAAGATAACCGATCCTTTCCATTCATTTGGAAGATTTTCTTTTTTGCAAATCATACTGAGTAGCCGACTTATCTTATTCATGCATTTTTCATCCTGATTTTATCAGTTCTGCTGGGATCCCATCTGAACCTGATGCTTTATATATCTTTAATTTTTCTATTGCCATTTCAACTTATAATGCACTTGGTTCTGCGATTAGCATTGGTGCTGTTTGTAAATTATCCTCCTCAATGTCCTGTTCTGTATGTACATTTAATAAAAGTAATTGTTTTACCTATTTAATATACTTCTGGAATATCCAATCATATCCCTATTTTCATTCCTAATTATGTTCCTTCTAGCCTGAAATCCTTTCTACTCTATCCTAATTCCCTGATATAATTATCTAATGTTTCTATTTTTCGCATTCATTTCAAGATCATTAATCTTCTCCCTCAAATATTCCTTCAATTTACTCTTTAATTACCTGGTGGTTTCTCGTATAGGCCCTAATACATCATACTTACTTCTTTCGCCGTGTATAGGCAACTCATTTTTGTTTGCCTTCTTTTCTTTACAGTGTCGGCACATTCCTCACCAAACCATTTCTTGTTTTACCCCAATTTTGAATAACCAACTCTTTCTTATGCTGACATTTTAATAGTATTTCTTATAGCCTCAAATTCTTTATATATATATTTCTTCTTCGGTTGCCTCATTCTCATCTGAAGATGCAAGCATTTCAAATCTATTAGCAATTTTGATTTGGTATTCTTGCCGTAGTTCATCGTTGCTCAAGATCTTCAATCAAATTTTTCATAATTATCTTTATATTTTGTTCCTCTCATGAGCGATAACCATTGTCTCATTTTCACTCTGACCAGATGATGATCCGAATTGCAGTTTGCCCCTCTAACTGATCTACCATCGATGATGCTACCCTGCCAGCGTTTGTCCACTAATACATGATATATTTGGTTCCGAGTTTCGCCATCTGCAGACGTCCAAGTGTATTTATGAATATCCTTATGCTGGAATGTTGTGCTTTTAACAATAAGATTCTTTGATATGGCAAAAGTGACTAATCTAACCCCATTGTCGTTACTATCTTGATGAAGACAGAATTTGCCTATATATCTTCTTCCCGCCCCACTTTTGCATTAAAATCTCCTAATAAAATTTTCATATAATATCGCGAAAAGCTATCAAATAAGCATTCTATTTCTTCACAGAACTCGTCCTTAATTTTGTCATCCTTATATTCTGTGGGACCATGACATTTGCAATTACAAAATAATGTCGCTTACCCTTTAGAACTATATGCGATATTCTATCGTTGACAAATGTAATATCTCGGATAGCTAAAAGTATCCTTTTTGGAACTAAAAAGCCTGTTTCAAATTCAGCTCTTGTTCCACCCCGTAGTATAATGGTAAGCCTCCTGATTCCTGACTACTTTCTGCTGGTCATCTAACTTCCTGTATAGTTACTATATCCAAGGATGATTTATCTAATTTCCACGTTAATATCTCTAGCGCCTCGCTATTATATAAATTCCTAACGTTCCATGTTCCTAGGAACATGTCCCTGTGTTTGAGCCTTTACCATTGATTCCCTGAAGTAGTCTCCGCCCGGAGAACCGAATGGGGAGCCATTTTACCTCCGGAGAATTTTACCCGAGTAGTGGAACCCATGTCCGCATTTCTTGACGGTTGTAGATCATCTCCTAACTTGGTTAAAAAATAATTTATTTCTGGATCAAATAATTATTGCATTCACTATCTCTCTTTCTAACTCACTGGGTTTATGGCCGCGCTGGCATAAGCTCTCCATACATCCCTATCCTGAGCTGCTATTTTCCAATCATCCCTGTGTGAACTACTTCCTCATTTCGTAGTTAATGTTATTGTCCCACATTATTCTTGATCTTCCAACTATCCGTTTTTCCTCTGGTTTTCCTACACTTTCCATGCCCTTCTTCCATACTCTATTCGTACCATATGTCCTGACCATCGCAGTCTATGAGACTTAAGTGTTCTTATTATAAATGGTTTCCTATAAAGATCATGTAACTCGTTTGTAATTATATTATGCTGTTTTACTAATTTAAGTAACTTAAAGTGAGAGCTCAGTATTGGAGATACTACGGCGATTGCTAAATTCTTAAATAACAAATTTACGATTAAAGATTAATATTTTTAAGTAGTTTTCTCCATTTGTTTGTCTGTTCATCTCTCTTTGATACAAACATTTTCCTTAGAATTTTATCCTCAAATACTCGTAGCCTTTTCTCCTCCCTTAAAGTAGAGTCCATGTTCGCATCCATATATTATAAATACAACAGGGCTTAATTGCAGGTATAATAAAAAATGGATAAAAAAGATGGAAGCAGAGGTGATATTTACTTATGTTTTATACCGGACGGTAGAGAAAAAATAATCAACGTTGAAAACTCTGATAAGACCGTAATCAAATTTAGGAAAGGGCTTTAAGAAATAAAAAACGAGGGAAAATTAATAAAATATTAAAATATCTGGGAAAATGCATGTCATAACCCAACAGCTCAGGTCTTGGGAACAACATATTTTTCAAGCTATTAGGACACATTTACGAAAATACAAAAATATTGTACCTTTTGAATAACACATTATATAAGGGAAACAAACACCTTATATAATCTGTCCCTGACAAAAACCAAATCATTACCAAAGATTAGGAAATATTACTATGGTCGCCACGGATTCTAGCTGGAAGGGGAACAAAATTAACGAATATATACTCGCGTTTTTTGGAAAAAGATCAGACATAAGGCAGCTTTAGGAACAATCTAGGACGGACATGATTTCGAATCTCGGAGTGTGTAAGTATAAATGCAATTTCTATCAAAGTTCCAGGTTGAATGATTCACTTTGATTTAGCTTGAATAAATTAAGTTATCAACTATCTTTAGCTTGAATAAATTAAGATATTAACTATATCTTGCTTGAATAAATTAAGATATTAACTATCTTTTGCTTGAATAAATTAAGATTTTAACTATCTTTTGCTTGAATAATTTAAGATATTACCGAGAGTATAATTCTCTGGTACTTGTAAATATTAACTATCAAACTTTTCTAACTTGTTCTACATAAGACAATATACATTAAAATATTCTGAGTTTTCTCATTTTAGCATATTAACTCATGTAAAGTAGCGTCATAAAATAAAGATTTGTTATTTGTGTTTAAGTTATAATTACGTGTATTTTTCTAAAGGGTTTATTTAATTCAATGCTATATATATGTTAACTAAAAGTTGTGGTTACGCTGGTCTTGTGTGTGGAATTCATAACGGAACCGATCTATATTTAGTAGATAACCTTGAACTCCTACAAACATTTCTCAGCCTTGACAGCTAATTGGCCTTTTACCGCTCGAGCAAAGAAGTCTTAGAAAATATATGCATAGAAAATATTGACTTCATGCCCTTTTTCGCTACCTTTATAATCTGAACTATCCAGGTTGTAATACCATATAACTCAGAAAATAACAGTTTTGTATATTTTTTTCAGTTTAACGTTTCTTGAGAGAAGTTGGGATGACAAGAGTCCCTGCTGTTATGAATAAGAGAAAGCATTTCCAGAACTGAGTCTACGTTTCATTTCTTTATGCATCTCATTCCAGTTTGTAATTCCCCTTCTAGGCATTTGAATTCAGCTACTAACTAACTCACTGGCATTATCGATCCCATAGATTCATGACCGCGCATACATAAGTTCTCCATATTTCACTATCCTGATATAATGTTTTCCAATCATTCCTTGTATAATCTACTTTTCTCAAATCATAGTTAATGTTATTCTCCCACCTCATTCTTGGTCTACCAAATGGGCGTTTTCCCTCTGGTTTTCCTATAAGAGGTTTCCATGCACGTCTTTCAATCCCCATTCATGCCCATTGCAGTCTACGAGAAAATAATTTTATATCGGCAGCTCTTTTATTTCTTATTTCTTCTAATTTTCAAATATCCTCTGAAAATAATTTACTTAAAATAACCTCAAAATGTTACTTCCTAAAATAAAATATCAGTTCTTAATATTTAATTTTAGGAAGTTATATTTTGAGGTTATTTTAATTATATTATTTTTGGTCTGGACATCTTACCTCAATATTAATGTTGATTTGTTCTTGGACATGTTTCAAAACAATTCTGTTTTATCTTCAGCTTTCCCAGACTGGCTTTATTTATGTTGCATTATGTTGCACCACCTGGATGTCGATGTCAGCTCCATCCTGTGGTTGGCCAAAGAACCTCCAAACAAGGTCACCCTCCATCGGAATATCAAAATTCATAACTCTGTTTCTGTTCTTCTGAATATAAATTTTTTCCCAAATAGTCAGCTCTTTTGTATTTTCTAACTGTTTTAATATTAATAATTAAATTAATGTTTTTATTACCTCACCTCATATCCTTTTCCTTCTATACTGCAGTTTCGGAGCTTATCTCCATCGTCAGTAGCCTCTGGTCGACCGGTGTTATGTCGTTTCTTGGCGGTTTCCTTCTTACTTCTGTCGGTGGACAGATGAACCTCTGGATTAGGTCAAAATTTGCGGGAGTTTCAAAATTCATGAGTTTTTCTTTTTTGTTTTTTTGGATGTGGATTTTTTCCCAGACTGCGAGTTCCTTTAGTTTATCTGTTTGTTTGATTAGGCTAGCTTCTGTATCTATTAAATGTTTTTCAGACCAAGCATGGGCTGCTACTGCTGACTTGTCCACTTCCCCCTTTTTTACATTTCTAAGGTGTTCCTTCAATCTAGTTTTTAAATTTCTTTTTGTTTTTCCTATATAGATTTTGTCGCAATCTTGACATTTGATCTGATATATTCCTGATTTATATTCTTGTCCAATTTTTTCATTTTTGTTGGTTTTAATTATCTTGTTTAGGCTGTATTCATTCTTTGGGGCCAATCGAATGTTAAACTTATTGAAAATTTTCTGGAACTTGTGGTGTTTTACAGGATGTATATTCCAAATTCTATTTTGGACTTTCCATGGGAAACCCACTATCTCCCTTTCTGGCCAATTTATTCATGGGTAGTTTCGAACAGAAAATCACAAGTTGACACCCATTAACTTTCAAATTTTGGCGCAGATATGTTGACGATATAATAGCCATTATAAACCATAAACAAATAGAAGATGCCTTAAAACTCCTGAACCTTCAGAGCAAAACTGTAAAATTCACAATGGAAACTGAAACTGAAAGACAAATTTCATTTTTGGATCTAACCCTAACTAGAAACGAAAAAAACAAAATAGAATTTGGAATATACAGAAAGAACACACATAAAGATAACTACATTAAGGCATCAGGATTCAACCATTTCGCTCACAAAGAAGCTGTATTCAATAGCCTAACACACAGATTGGTGAATGTACCCCTGAACCGTGAAAAATATGAAAAAGAAAACGAATACATAATTAAAGTAGCAATAGAAAATGGTTATGAAGAGAACATGGTACACAAGAAAATAAATAAGTTCAAAGGCAAAAACTAATTAATGAAAGCACACTTAAAAAACAAACAGAAGAGAACATAAGATTCAAAAAATTCACTTACCATCCTGTAAAACACCACAAGTTCCAGAAAATTTTCAGTAAGTTTAACATTCGATTGGCCCCAAAGAATGAATACAGCCTAAACAAGATAATTAAAACCAACAAAAATGAAAAAATTGGACAAGAATATAAATCAGGAATATATCAGATCAAATGTCAAGATTGCGACAAAATCTATATAGGAAAAACAAAAAGAAATTTAAAAACTAGATTGAAGGAACACCTTAGAAATGTAAAAAAAGGGGGAAGTGGACAAGTCAGCAGTAGCAGCCCATGCTTGGTCTGAAAAACATTTAATAGATACAGAAGCTAGCCTAATCAAACAAACAGATAAACTAAAAGGAACTCACAGTCTGGGAAAAAATCCACATCCAAAAAAACAAAAAAGAAAAACTCATGAATTTTGAAACTCCGCAAATTTTGACCTAATCCAGAGGTTCATCTGTCCACCGACAGAAGTAAGAAGGAAACCGCCAAGAAACGACATAACACCGGTCGACCAGAGGCTACTGACGATGGAGATAAGCTCCGAAACTGCAGTATAGAAGAAAAAGGATATGAGGTGAGGTAATAAAAACATTAATTTAATTATTAAATTAAACCTCATAGTGTTCTTTCCCTGTGAAAGTTAAATAAATAAGTGACGACTCAAGTCAAGAGGGAACAAAGATGGCGGACGGACACATAACCTCAACACAGAATTTCAACACAAACTTGGGGGGTTTAAAACAAGATATCAAAACGTACATAAAATTAAAAGAAAAAAGAAGAAAGAAAATGTTGGACATCAAATTTATAAATGAATGCTTAGACTTGGACATTTCGCCTAAATTAAATAGAAAAAACCGTTAAGAATAACGGTTCGGAAGAAAAAAAGATCTTAGAAAAAAAAATGTTAAAGATGGAGAAAGGGGGGAACAAACATTTCGAAACAATCAACAATTTAGACGCTAAATTATACTTTTTACATTTAGGAATCACAAAAATTGTAGGGAATTTTTATTGGGACAATCTGGAGGAAAATTCTTTCAACAAAATAAACCAAATTATAGAGAGAAAATCAGTCAAAACAAAACAATAAAATTGAAAATTTAAAATCAAAGAAATGTTTCATGGGAAACCCAAACAAGCGGAAAATAGAAAAAGAATGCAAAAATAATGTAGTAAATTTGTCTTCCCAAAATTTTAGCACACAAGAAATGGAAATATTGGAACTAGGCCTAAAAAACATGTGTGAACTTCTCTAACAATATAGATGATTACGTAGCAGACATAGAAATTGCCATAGAAGGAATGAACACAGAAGAGAAGGTCTTGATTAGAAATGAATGCGCAAAAATTATTGAGGAGATCAAAGAAAATCCTATAAACAAAACGGGAAAGGGAAACATGAAAATCATCAAAGAAATAAACAAGAAAAATGTAATAGTCACAAAAGCTGACAAAGCAAATCAAATAGTAATCATGGACATTGTTGATTATAAAAATAGAATGTACAACCTTTTGGAATCAACTGAATACACTGAAATTAAATCTAACCCACTTCCGAAATGCATCAAAGAGGTGGTCAACACCCTAAAGAAAGTAAACAATATCCTAACCAAACAAAAGAAGTTTTACCTAAAGGTTCCCAACCCTAAAAACCCTAAAGGTACGTACACACCTGCGCGCCGCAAACACGAACGGCGCGCGCGCCGCACCATGTTCGTCAGATTTGGACGGGGTTTTAAGGTGCGCGCGAACGGCGCGCGCGCCGCGCGCGCGTCTCTCACCACGATCCACTCATTGTCGGTTTTTTCCACAAACACTTTGATGGTTCGCTGCTTAGATTTGGACGGGTACCTCAGAGGTTCGTTGCTTTCGGTGCGCACCTATTATTTGAGTATGGAGTGGTCAGAGGAAAACGTGTTAAAACTTGTTGACATTTATAGAAGCAAGCAATTATTGTGGGATCCACAACATAAGGATCATTTTAAAAAATCATTGAAAGGAGATGCCTGTTTTTTTTTTCAATGATATGTGTTTTTTTCGTGTGTACTGTAATTGTATAAATAAATTAGAATTATTTAGAAAACATTATTTATTTAAGACGTTCATTTCATAATATTATGTATGAAGTATCACAAACAATACAATATATAAACACATTTATTGCTAATTATTTATTTATCTCTTCAAAGACTCCAAAGAGCAAGACTGCTCATGTTAAGGGGCAATATACAAAAAATAATGGCCATAAAACAATTAACAATAAAAACAAGCAAACAAATTCAGGCATAAGTTTAAGTAATACAAACTACTATAGATACACAATATATGTACACATATAAATACAATATTTAAACAGGATAATATTAATAATAATAAAATTAACAAAATTAACTAAGAAAGCAATGAGAAAAAATATTTTTTAATACAATTAGAAAAATGTTTAACATTCGTGAAATGTTGATATTCAATAGGTAAGTAGTTATTTTAATGGTTGATTAATGCATAACGAATCCCTTTTATACCTTTTTTTTTTTTAGAAACTAGTATCTTTGTGCAATAAAGTACAACCTCTAGTATAATAATCATGTACATTTTTATTAAAAATTAAGGCCATGTTATGGTGAGATAGATTCTTAATAATTTTAAACATATATATACAAATCATGTCCACCGCTGTAGTCTCGAGGTAGCGTGCTGCCTTGTCACGCAGCGGGGCCCGGGTTCAATCCCCGGTCGGGGCAGTTTTTCTGGGTGAGGTTTTTTATCGGGGTTTTTCCTCACCTGTAAGACAAATGTCAGGAAAACTTTAAGGCCCAAACGGTCCCCGAAATCATATGGCCATCATCATCATCCTTATCATATCATCATCATCTCATCATCCTTCACCGGTGTGGAAAGCAACGGGAAGCTACCACACCTACACAATTCCCTAGTAAAGCTGCAAGCATAGCATGAAAATGCTATGATTTCAGTGAAGGACCTGCCTTCGGGCAGAATTACTATGGATGGATATACAAATCATATATTTTTTTAAATTCCTTTAATGCTATAATATTTGAAAAAGTATAAATAAAGTTATAAGATGTAATAAGTAATAAGCGTGACCAGACGTCCCGATTTTGGCGGGACAGTCCCGATTTTTAACAATTTGTCCCGCGTCCCGCGGCATTTAAAAAAAATGTCCCTATTTTTTGGGAAAGAATGCAGGACAAGCGGGAGAACGGAAAGGGAATAGACATCGTTGGTTACACCTGCTCTGCAAAATGTCTACTAAAGGTTTGTGGGTTTCCTATGGATCGCAGGAGGTTCGTTGAAATTAATAATTTCGACGAACATAACACGCGCCGCACGCGCGCAGCGCGCGCGCGGCGCGCGCTCCGTTCGTGTTCGCGGCGCGCATATGTGTACGTACCTTTATATGCACGGCCTCCCGAAAACACATAAGGCAGGAAACAAAATGAGACCCATTATCAACTGTATAGGGTCCCCTACATACCAAATAGCTAGATGGTTATGTAGCGAATACAAGAATATGGGAGGGTTTGAGAACCTTTCAATCGACAATTCATTGGAATTGATAGAGGATTTCAAGCACAGAGAATTAGAACCAACTGACAGGTTAGTTTCTTTTGATGTAGTTTCATTGTTTCCCAGTGTCCCAAGAGAAACCACCATTGATATTCTGGAAAAATGGTTAACGAACAATAATTTGGAAAAG
This sequence comes from Diploptera punctata, assembly GCA_030220185.1. Classification (NCBI taxonomy): domain Eukaryota; kingdom Metazoa; phylum Arthropoda; class Insecta; order Blattodea; family Blaberidae; genus Diploptera; species Diploptera punctata. The sequence continues at coordinate 1,588,462 of JASPKZ010003050.1, forward strand.
AAAAAGATAGAAGAATACATCATTTTGACAAAATTGTGCATCGAACAAATGTTCTTTACATACAATGGGAAATACTACAAACAAAATTTTGGACTTTCCATGGGAAACCCACTATCTCCCTTTCTGGCCAATTTATTCATGGGTAGTTTCGACCAGAAAATCACAAGGGGACACCCATTAACTTTCAAATTTTGGCGCAGATATATTGACGATATAATAGCCATTATAAACCATAAACAAATAGAAGATGCCTTAAAACTCCTGAACCTTCAGAGCAAAACTGTAAAATTCACAATGGAACTGAAACTGAAACTGAAAGACAAATTTCATTTTGGATCTAACCCTAACTAGAAACGAAAAAAAACAAAATAGAATTTGGAATATACAGAAAGAACACACATAAAGATAACTACATTAAGGCATCAGGATTCAACCATTTCGCTCACAAAGAAGCTGTATTCAATAGCCTAACACACAGATTGGTGAATGTACCCCTGAACCGTGAAAAATATGAAAAAGAAAAAGAATACATAATTAAAGTAGCAATAGAAAATGGTTATGAAGAGAACATGGTACACAAGAAAATAAATAAGTTCAAAAGGCAAAAACTAATTAATGAAAGCACACTTAAAAAACAAACAGAAGAGAACATAAGATTCAAAAAATTCACTTACCATCCTGTAAAACACCACAAGTTCCAGAAAATTTTCAGTAAGTTTAACATTCGATTGGCCCCAAAGAATGAATACAGCCTAAACAAGATAATTAAAACCAACAAAAATGAAAAAATTGGACAAGAATATAAATCAGGAATATATCAGATCAAATGTCAAGATTGCGACAAAATCTATATAGGAAAAACAAAAAGAAATTTAAAAACTAGATTGAAGGAACACCTTAGAAATGTAAAAAAGGGGGAAGTGGACAAGTCAGCAGTAGCAGCCCATGCTTGGTCTGAAAAACATTTAATAGATACAGAAGCTAGCCTAATCAAACAAACAGATAAACTAAAGGAACTCACAGTCTGGGAAAAAATCCACATCCAAAAAAACAAAAAAGAAAAACTCATGAATTTTGAAACTCCCGCAAATTTTGACCTAATCCAGAGGTTCATCTGTCCACCGACAGAAGTAAGAAGGAAACCGCCAAGAAACGACATAATACCGGTCGATCAGAGGCTACTGACGATGGAGATAAGCTCCGAAACTGCAGTATAGAAGAAAAAGGATATGAGGTGAGGTAATAAAAACATTAATTTAATTATTAAATTAAACCTCATAGTGTTCTTTCCCTGTGAAATGTTTTAATATTTTTATGCTTAACGGTTTTTCTAATGAACATGGGAACCAATTATAATTTTAGACATTGGTTGATGAATTTAATGTTTGCTAATCTTTTAAATTTCTTCTCTCTTAATTTTATAAACTTTTTGACTTCATATTTTGTTTCGAAAAAATTGTTATTGAAGTTGAGTATGGAGGACGCCATCTTGTTTTTCGTAATTTATAACACAAACACAATTTCTGGTTTTGTTTCTTCCAGAAATTGTGTTTGTGTTATAAATTACGAAAACAAGATGGCGTCCTCCATACTCAACTTCAATAACAATTTTTTCGAAACAAAATATGAAGTCAAAAAGTTTTTAAAATTAAGAGAGAAGAAATTTAAAAGATTAGCAGACATTAAATTCATCAACCAATGTCTAAAATTAGAATTGGTTCCCATGTTCATTAGAAAAACCGTTAAGCATAACAATATTAAAACAGTTAGAAAATACAAAAGAGCTGACTATTTGGGAAAAAATTTATATTCAGAAGAACAGAAACAGAGTTATGAATTTTGATATTCCGATGGAGGGTGACCTTGTTTGGAGGTTCTTTGGCCAACCACAGGATGGAGCTGACATCGACATCCAGGTGGTGCAACATAATGCAACATAAATAAAACCAGTCTGGGAAAGCTGAAGATAAAACAGAATTGTTTTGAAACATGTCAAAGAACAAATCAACATTAATATTGAGGTAAGATGTCCAGACCAAAAATAATATAATCAGTTCTTAAATTTGAAGATATATCAGTACAGAATTTGAATATATATTTTTATTTGAATTTTAATATATTGATTTTCAAATACTCACAAAAACAAGTACAATTTCAAAACAATTTTGAGACTATCATTTCCAATTTTTATTTAAGTTAAATTTCATCACCTCACCTCATATCATTTTCAAAATTTTACGAGAAAATTTGTGTCTCATAGGGACTCGAACCAGCATGGATTCTAAACCGTATCACAGTCAAATATATGAAGTTCATGAGATCAACAGCAGGTTATTCTAAATGGGATCACAAAAAATGAAATGAAGAAGTCCTCCAAGAGCTTCTGTTAGAATCAGTTTATAAACTAGTGCCAATACTTATAAGTTAATTATGGGAAATAACATTATGAGGTTCTTGAATTAATAAAATATCTTACTCAAGCTTCATTTTTTCTAACACTGGAACTGCAGTTTTCAGAGGCATCCCCCTCTCATTCTCAGCCAACATCACAAAGGCTGAAATATGTCTGAATCTTCATCTACAAAGTTGTCATCTAGTATTGATTCGATTAACTTATCAAGTCTCGCTCACCGGGAGTTTCAAAATTCATCTGCCTTAATTTTTTCTTCTGAATATATATATATATATTTTTTTTCCCCTAATTGTCAATTAGAAAAGTTTTTTCAAATGTTTTAAAAGTTTAGCCTCTTGAAAACTGCAGTACCCGTGTTAGAAAAAGATTGAGTATGAGGAAAGATAAGAAACAACTCATTTTATTAAGTACTAATACAGTTGGAAAATTCATGAACATTTATGTACAAGAACAGAATCCCAAAACCATGCTTCTCAACTGCCATATGGAAAGAGATGCTTAGGTCATCATAGGTAGAGATGGAATTCATGACACCATATTAATGACTTCATTCCAGCATGTTCTCTTCTATCCAATCCATGTATTCTGTCACTCTGATATACTGAGTTGGGAAATAAAAACTTTCATTATATATTCCATATGAAGCAATTCCAATCTGTATCCAGCGTCCACCATACTTGAGCATTAGAGGTCCTCCAGAATCTCCCTGAACACAAACATTACACATCCTTTTAGCAATTCTCAAATGCAACAATTTAATATTTAAAATAAATTCTCTTCACCTCACCTCATATCTCATCTTCAAAACGTAGGCGGTTACATCATCTGTAATATCTAGGGCAAGGCAATTAATGATTTTGCATTTTTTTCTTCAAGGTTGAAACATTGCTTGCATATGTGAAAAAGTATGACATTAAAAAGGGGATTAAATAAAAGCAATTTGTTAGGGTATTTTTTGCATTATCTTAAATTTTTTAGGAATAGGTCATTTTTTGGCAATTTTTAGGTCATTTTGAGCATTTTTTACACTTTTCTGGAAGGCTGTGACATTATTTGTATTTGATTTGAGATGTTTATTATAATTCAGTATTTTCCTTGTCAATACAATTTCTTGGAATTAAGTAGATGTTTTGCTAACTACTAGCAATACTTTTCAAGGTATGTACACTTAGCGACAAAAAGAATGAGCCGACTCTTGATCTCGAATATTTTAAGTTCTAACGCGCGATTCACACGAGTAAATTAATTAGTCAGTAGAGCTACAATATGTTTCCCTTCTTCCTTTGAAGAGTATTCTTTCAAGTGCAATTAGCTAGCATACGCTTAGCTCAATGTTATGTGGGTTGATTCGTATGCAAAAGGTCACAGTTCGATTCCCGATGAGGTTAATTTTTTAATTGTTAAAATGCTTTCTATTTTATTCTGTCTGTTCATTCTTAAATAAAAAACGTACTAACTATTTGGAAGTATTACTATTTTTATTATTTAATAATTTATAAACAGGTTTACAATGTAATAAAACATCTTCCTGTGCCCAAAACTTTTTAAATTTTTTCTCCACTCTTCTTTTTCTTCACATTCTAATTCTTCCAGGCCTAGTTTCCTCATACCTCTTCTTACATCATTCATCCATTTAAATCTAGGTGGACCTCTCTTTCCTTTCCCAGGTGGAATCTATTCCAAAGCTTGTCTGGGTAATCTTTTCTTTGGCATCCTATGTGTATGACCATACCATTCTAGTGTCTGTATCTCACAAAATCTAATATTGAATTTTGGACTTTCATTTGTTGTCTGATGATTGTATTTCTGATTTTTTCCAATTTACAATGTCTAGTTGAGCGTCTAGAACAATCCATTTCAGTAGGGTAAGCTTTAAACCCAAATTTTTATTCAACTGCCAAGTTTCTGCACCGTTAGCGTGTTTCGAATTATGGATTTATAAATTTCTGATTTGGTATCCATTCATATGTTCTTATCCCACAAAACGCCGTTTAACATTGTTATTACTAATCTGCCTTTTTGAATTACATATTTTATGTCATTTTCTTGGGTACAATGAGTTAATTTTGATCCACAGTTAATTTCATTCTTCACATGCTTTGATACATCCCATTATTATTAATATGGATGATGGACAATAAAAATAACAATAGTATAATAGTGTTATAGAGTTTACGAAGGCAGGAATATTACTGAATATAAGTGTAGAGTGGATGTAGGATGTGTTTTGCGAAAATACAAATGAATAAAAGTAAACATTGTTGAAGGATTCGAACCCTGGCTTTCATAGATGTTTTATCTTCTTGTAAGTGATTTAACGATCTACGCTATTCGAACGTCAGATGCTAGTGGTCTAAATATTGATTTTCTTGTACTTTTGCACTATGAACGAGAGTTTAACTTTATTTGAAATGTCGCAATTTGATTAATATTGCGTAAATATCTAGAAACATGTCTCCTTCACTGTTCTTTAAATATTTAAGACGCTTAAAACAAAATACAGCGTATTTAAAACATTTAGCAGTGTGTTACCTCGTGAATCACAGCTTTAGCTTTTTGAGCATGCAGAGTGGGCTATAACAGGGACTCTGCTTTTTGAAGCAGCTCATTCTTTTTGTCGCTAAGTGTACATAATGAACTTGCCCACTTCTTGGAATTTTATTCAATTTCTTAGAGCATATGCTAGTTTTTACCCCTATTTTTTCAAGGAATGTTCTTAATGGAACAGCTACAAAGAGCGGATATAGTGGTGAATGATTTGAGCCTTGCATGTGGTAAAGTGGGCGATACAGTGTTAATGAAAATGAAGAAGTGTATAACCAAGAACAGAGGGTACACAACATTGTGTTCAATTGGCAGAGATTTGTCTGGTGAAAATGTTTCTCTTCCTGACTGAGTTAAATCCAGGAAATATTGCTTGATTTCAGTATGCTCCAATTGTTTCCGTATAAGTAGAGAGGAGCTTTTCCATTTATAAGTCAGTACTAGCAAACAATAGACAGTAATTTATGTTTGGGAATCTCCGCCAAGTTTTGATTGTTAACTGCAATTCAAAATTGTTGTAAAAGTGAACTGTATAATTGAAATGGATTTTCTGGGATAAAAGGATCTGTAATTTGTACTTTCCTAATACTTTTCTTTCAATATTTTGATGTTAAGTTAAATTTTATGTAATTGAGTAATCAAGTGAGTACTTACTTTAATAAATAGTATTTTTATTGGTAATTCTTAAATTTTTATTCATCATTTTTAAATATTTTTTTGGTCATTTTTTGTATTTTTTAGGTCATATGTGCATTTTTTTACCAATTTATAGGTAATTAGATGCCTTGCCCTAGTAATATAATTATCTTCACTTTATGTTCAGGTGATTCACCTGTTCCGAATTCACAATGATTCTTTCCATCACTTCCTAGGTCTTTCAACATCCCTTAATTCCTTTGATTTATAATAATATGCTATCTTGGGCAATCTTGTTTCTTTCATTCTCTGAAAATGCTCTGCCCAGCCAATGCAGTGTTGTTGAATTTTATCATTTATTGAATATATTCCTAATTCACTTCTTATTTCTTCATTTCTTATGTGGTCCAATTTTGTGCATCCTCTGGTCCTTCTTACAAAAGTCATTTCTTCACTTTGTATTCTACTCGAAATCCTCTTATTTGTTACTCAGGACTCACTAACATTTAAAAGTATTGGTACTGCCATTGTTTCGTAGAACTTCAATCTTGTATCCTTCCTTGTTTTATGTTTTAGTGTTCTATGAATGGTAACACATATCATTTGAAATTTTGATAATTTATTTAGAATGATATGTGGCACTATTCATAGAACACTAAAACATAAAACAAGGAAGTATAATATCATGACCAATATTCTGTCACCCAGGAGCACCTTTGAGCTATCCAGGCTCTCTACTCAAATGTAAATTTTTCTCTTACTTATACAAATTCTTGATCGCAATGAGGCAGAGAACTGTGTCTTATTCAAGAAATTTTTATTCGGGTTTTACCCAACTATTATAGCTGGTTATGCTAAAATTTATATGTACTTACTTACTTACTTCCTCATTGGCACTATCGAACCCGTAGGTTCATGGCCGCGCGGACATAAGCTCTCCATACATCCCTATCCTGAGCTAATGCTTTCCAATCATTCCCTGTATAATTTACTTCCCTCAAATCATAGTTAATGTTATTCTCCCACCTCATTCTTGGTCTACCAACTGGGCGTTTTCCCTCTGGCTTTCCTACAAGAAGCTTCCATGCAAGTCTTTCATTCCCCATACGTGCAACATGTCCTGCCCATCGCAGTCTACGAGACTTAACTGTTCTTATTATATCTGGCTTCCTATAAAGACCATGTAGTTCATTGTTATGTAGTCTTCTCCATTCACCTTTCTGTTCATCTCTCTTTGGTCCAAAAGTTTTCCTAAGTACTTTATTCTCAAATAAGAGTCCATGTTTCGCACCCATATAATACAACTGGTAGAATAACAGTTTTATATATTTTTTGTTTAACGTTTTTTGAAAGGAATTGGGACATCAAAAGTCTCTGAAATGCATAATAGCACGCATTTCCAGAATTGAGCCTATGTTTAATTTCTTTGTGCATCTCATTCCTATTTGTGATTATTGTTCCTAGGTATTTGAATTCAGCTACTTCCTCAAAATTTCCCTCATTTGTCATTAGCCGTCCATTTCCATTACATGATGAATTTCTACGTGTTCTTTATTTAAATTATTTACTAACTTTTAATAATAATAAAACTCATTTAATTGTTACGTCCCATTTTAGTTACAGCATGTTGAATAGGTAAAGTGCACTTCTAATAAGTGATGTTGCACAAAGTTGTGAAGATTGTACAGTCAATAATTATATAATTATTTAAACAGAGCAAATCTGCTTCAGATATTATATGAAGCTATTTTCCAACTGATAATAAAGTATTACATTTTTAACATGATTATAAGTGCCAGCCGTCGAGAAGAGCGGACGTGTTTTTGTTAGAGTGGTTGAAGTGTGCAGGGGATAAAGCATTATGGAAGAAGTTAGAAAGCTGATTGAAACATTGTCAACTGAAGTGAAAGAGGGGTTTGAAAAGTGCAACGTGGGTGAAAAAATTCGTGATATTAAGACGAACATGCATCGGATGGAGGACAGATTGAAATGGCTGGAATCTAAATTAGACTATCTCGAAAACCAGAGTCGCCGTAATAATATTTGTGATATATGGAGTGCATGAAGAAGACAGGGAGAGCTGGGAGGAAACTGAACATATAGTTAAAAGAGTAGTGGCGCAAATCGGGATTGATTTGGTGGACAGTGATATTGAAAGAGCGCACAGAGTAGGTCGTTGGAATAGTGGAAAGAGACCGATTGTATGCAAATTATCACACTACAAAATAAAATGTTGGAACCTTAGAGACAGTAAATATCTTCAAGGGACCGGTATCAATATTGCCGAAGACTTTAGTGAGAAGGTGCGTCGCGAAAGGGACTTTCTTAAGCGACACATGCTCGAGGCGAGGAGGCAGGGCTGCCATGCAATCATGCAATTTAATAAATTGATTATAAATGGACGAATCTGGAGCAGGGAACAACTACAAAATATGGACAACTCTGAAAATGAATTTGAAGAGGTCATTGACAGCGAGTCCCCAAAACATACAGGGGACGCTTCAACAGCAGGTGGTCTCCTTACAGCAGAGGAGGGAGAAAATTCTACACGAGAGAAAGAGAGAGGGACCACTACCTTACTAACTCCCAGGAATCCAATAAACATACAGCAAAAAACGGCCGAACGCAAAAAACATACCCCACCTCTAAGAGGTGAACGACCGGCGGACACAAGAACTCCAACAAGAAAATCACTAAGACTTCTGAATTTACCCGCAGAAAAGGAACTATTGAGAGGGGGAAGTTCGAAAAATACAGGTAAGACTAATGACAAGGGAACACAATAGGGTTTGTTGACAGTCGGTTCATGGAATATCGAAGGGTTAAAACAAAAACTTTCAATGGACAGATGTGTAGAGTTTATTGAGACTTTTGATATATTAGCTCTAGGAGAAACATGGTTAAAAGCTAATGAATGCGTAAATCTATGTAATATGGAAGGTTATTTTAAGGGTAATCAAAAGAGAGGAAAGAGAGGTAGATATCCAGGCGGTGTTGCCATTTTATATAAAGCTAACTTAGACCCATATATTAAAAAGGTAAATATTGCTTTAAAAGAGGCAATTTGTATATATTACCATACAGAAAGAGCAGAAATGTGTCTGTTGTCTATTTATCGCCAACCACTAAATTCCAGGTATGCCAATCCAAATTTTTTCGTTGAATTGTCTGACTCGTTGGCAGAAATAAAAGATAGGTTTCCGGAAGCGGGAATAATAATTTTAGGGGACTTTAACTGTAGGATTGGGGAGGAAAATATCACTATAAAATCGGATGATAATGAAACACGAGGTGAGGGTAGGTAGAAGCAAAGATAAGATTTTAAATTCAGAAGGGGAAACCAATTGTTAGCTTTTTGCGATGCATTTGAACTTGAAATTCTGAATGGGAAATATGGGGAAGATAAAAATGGAGAACTGACATTTATTAATAAAAATGGAAGTAGCGTAATCGATTATTCAATATGCACACAAGACATGATTCCAGTCCTAAGTAATTTCTGTATAGTTTCCAGAATCGAATCACACCACTTCCCAAACAAACTTATTTAAAATATGAAAGGTATTAGTGAGACAGTTAATGATGAGGTGGCAACAATATTGCGGCCAATTATCCGTTTCAGGTGGATCGAGGATCTGAGAGAAGAATTTAACAGGAGTTTGGAAACGCTAATACAGGATCTGCAATTAAATGATCTTAGCGGGGAGGAAATTATTAAAACTTTGACAGAATGTTTTCAAAAAGCAGGGGAAAAATTCAAGGTTAAATACGCAATGAACCAGAAGGACAAAGGGTGGTACAATAATGCATGTAGAAAGAAGAAGAAATTTGTCGAAAGTAGTCTTTTAAAGTTTAGAAAAGAAAGCACAGATGAAAGCAGAAAAAATTATGCGCAAAGAGAGAAAGGAATATAAAGAATTATTGGCAGAAACAAAACTAGCATGGCAAAATAAGAAATCCGAAGAAATGAGAGTCGCGACTGAAAGTGGGAACATTGCGGACATATGGAAAGCGATAAGGGAACTCAAAGTAAAGTCCATAAATCGGACAAGAATAACGCCCGGGGAATGGAGAAAGTTAACTTTGATAGGGTGCTGGGAAATGAGAGGTTAAGATATAATCAAGGAAATATAGTTGAGATCCCTGACCCAATTCATATTCAATTACTGGATCAGGATATTTCGAAAAATGAAGTGGTTTCTTCCATTAAATGTTTAAAGAATGGTAAAGCACCTGGAATTGATGGAATACCAGGGGAATTCTTGAAAAATATGATATCATCCAATAAATTATTAGACGTTTTGAAAACTGCGTTCAACAAACTTTTTAATGGAGGAGATTATCCGGAAGCCTGGGCGACAGGTGTCATCCAACCGCTATACAAAGGGAAAGGTGGGGCACAGATACCAGAAAGTTATAGGGGAATTTGTCTCTTGTCAGTGTTCGGAAAAATATATTGTAAAGTACTTTACGAACGAATAAGACAATGGGCTAAAGAGAACAATAGGCTCTCAAAATATCAGGCAGGTTTTAGAGAAGGGTACTCCACGGTGGACAACGTATTTGTTCTGAGAACATTAATTGATGACAATCTGAAAATGAAGGGGGGTAAATTATTTTGTGCATTCATTGATTTTAAGATGGCATTTGATACTGTGGACCGAAGCGCACTTTGGGAAAAATTAAATCGGAAAGGATTGTCTCATAAAATGATACATGCTTTAATGTCAATTTATAAATATGTTAAATTTTGTATAAAAGTAGACCAAGGGCACATTACAGAGAGCAGTGAAGCCAATCGGGGAGTGAGACAAGGTTGCATTTTATCACCAATGCTATTTAATCTATTCGTTGATGATATTGTAGACGTAATGCTAGAAGGAGAAATTGAGGCTCCGGAGATAGGAAATGTTAGAGTCCCAGTCCTGTTATATGCAGATGATTTAATTATCTGTTCCAAGACAATCAAGGGATTGCAAAGAGGTCTTGACCTACTGGAAATATACTGTAGGAATTGGGGATTGACTGTAAATGCTAGTAAGACAAAAACAATGACCTTTAAAAATGGGACGGTTTATGGTAGAACAGAGGAATGGAAATACAGAGATCAAGTTCTTCAAAACGTGAAACATTTTGAATATCTTGGTACGACGTTGAAAATGAACGGAAAGTGGAAAAAACACATTGATATAGCATTATTTAAAGGGAGGGGACAACTTAACAGTGTACTCGGTATTCTGGGTCGAGTGCCTGATATTCCAGTCAGCACATTAGAAAAAATGTATGGAGCGATGGTCAGGCCAGTAATGCACTATAGTAGTGAGATTTGGGATTTCCAAAGAACGGAAATACTAAATAAGGTATATACGCATTTTCTAAAATATATTACAGGACTTAGTAAGGCCGTTTCTAACTGTGGAATTTTATATGAATTCGGGTCATTCCAGGACGACATTAACTGTAAAATTCGTGTACTCAAATACTGGTTGCGAGTAATCCAAGGTGAACAAACAATGCTTAGAGCAATTTGTTACGACCACCAAATTAAAAACATAGATGTTAAATTTTGGGCAGACGAGGTTAGGAGAGAACTCCAAAAGATTGGGATGGGCTGGATATGGGAAAAAGGGACTGAAAATCGCAAGAACGTGTGGAGAAAAATAAGGAGGAGGTACTTAGATGTAAACCAACAAGATACCTTCGCCGAATGTACAGGAAAACGCTCACTGTGTTTACAAAGAGACCTAAAACACGTCTGGGGAAAAGAATCGTATATACTCAACCTAGGATTTAAGGAGAGATCAGGGCTTGCTTGGTTTAGGCTAGGGGCATGGACATTTCTAAAAATTAGCGACGATCACGATATGCGAATATGTCCAATGTGCGGGAACTTTGAAGATGAGATACATATATTAGGAAAATGTAATGATTTAGAATATTGGAGACGTCAGTTATTACCGGAAAGATTTCTAAATTCAAATCGGGAAAGATTGGCATGCTACGAGTTATTGGTAAATCCAGAAAATTGGATAAACCTCGGTAAATTTCTGGACAAAACGCGAAAAATAAGGACAACACTCATTCATGAATAAATATATGTTATCAAAATGCAATCCCACATTAATTATTAACAATTATATATAAATTAATTAGTGTATAATGCTGTTGTGTTATTATTTAATTGTAATATTAATGTGTTTTCTTTATGTAATTGTAATGTTAATGTTTTTAGTGTATAATGCTATTGTGTTATTATTTAATTGTAATATTATTATTGTGTTTTCTTTATGTAATTGTAATGTTATTGCTGTTTTTGTTTTTCTTTACACTAGTACCAATTATTACTTTATTGTAACGGACTGTCAACAGCACGTACGGCTTACTGCCCGTGCGACCCATATTTGTAAATAATATTGTAAATATCTTACTTTTTGTCTAATAAAGTCCTACTACTACTACTACTACTACTACATTTTTAACATAAGGAGAATATGTTCTTAATTTAACAAGTAGCGCAACATATTGTTAACAACAAGCATTAATGAAACGGAATTTTGTTCAAACAATCTAACAGTTTATTAAAATCTTAACATTCATCAGTTCCATGCTCACCTTGGATTCAAACCTAGCTTGCATAAATGGGTTTTTAAAGACATAAAAATTCTGGGTTTGCCTTCACTGGGAAGGTAACAAAAGCTGTGAGACCTAAATTAAGAGGGCTCTATGCAGACGTAGTTGATCCTTTTATTCCCAGATTTTATATAATCACTAATGACCCAGGTTGTTGTCCTTCTTCATGTAGTCTCATGTGCACATTTTGTAGGTCATTATTAAATAAAATACCACCTTTACCTTATTCGCTCTTAGAGTGATCCTAACATCAACAATTGCCAACTGTATCCTTCCACCATTCGCACCACAATTACTTTCACTTTTGACAGGAAGATGAAAACACAGCAACAGAAGACTAGACATGTTCAGCCATTTTGTTTCATGAGAATCGACTGAGGCATAAATCAAATGCATCACCTATATGTAATAGAATATTTTGAGTTGTATTTATTGATTAGGTATATTTTAGAATATTTTCTATGTTTTGAATATTATTATTTTCAGTTACAAAGAATAATAAGTGTATTCAGAGGACATATTTTTAATTTAATAAAGGGGACTTTTTTTGCATACTTATTGCTTCTACAATGTATGTTCGTGTCCCTAATCAATGAAAAAGGAGCAGGTCACATGGTTATGTTTTGATGAGGATAACTTTAGGAGCAGACACCTAGGTATTTGCTATTATAATGATATTGAGAAAAAAGAAATTAATGTCTGAACCAGGTATCGAACCGTGGACTTCTTGTATTCTGTACAAGCGTGCCAGACCACTACACTATACGAGACATGGTTCAGACATTAATTTTTCTTTTCACAATATCATTATAATATTATCATATGATCTATTATTGGAACTGTGTTAAAAGAACAGTATTGGAAAGTGTTAAACATATATTTGCTGATGAAACCGAGAACAAGTTGATAATGATACATACCAGATAGGCATTTTTTCTGCCTATTTCGTCTCCTGCACAGATGATGGACGGATTTAGTGGCTGGAAGTAGTATAAGCGATGACAATCATCATTCCGCCACACATAAATTTGAATTTCACGCTGTACAGTGCTTGCCATATCACCTGCTAACATTTACATAACAAATATTAAATTTATCACTTCTCACCGAATGACTACTACTATATATTTGAAGAGAAAAGTATACACCTGAATTGAGAATAAACCCAATGTATCTGGTTCTATACACCCCAGCACTCTATCCACAAAGAAATCAGCTATTATGTTTGTCCTTTTAGTACATGAATTCCCATACATCGAGGCATTGAACTTTTGTTCCACTATGCCTCTGGCGACATCTTTATTAAGAAGACTTTAATGGGAATCACATAACATTTATAGCCAGTGAAGCTTATTTTCGATCTTCAATGTTAGGTTCATACCTCGGCGAGTGGGAATTGATATAATACAAGGAGAGAAATTATATGTATTTGAATCGGAATGCCTGTTGGCTTAGTCGGTAGAGCGCTGGTATACAGAATCAGAGACAAAGGTTCAGGTGTATACTTTTCTCTTCAAATAAAATTTACAAAATGATTTATGATACTATATCATTAATGAAGAAACTGAAGAGATCTGTTATATGTGTCAGTTGAGCTCATGGACTTAAAGCAAAAAATTAACAGGGGCGAGGAAATTAACAATGTTTACCTACAATTTGCTGTAAATCTAAAATAACTCCCATGTTTGGAAAAAAAATATATTTAGAAACACAAGGAATAAATTGTGAATTTTGAAATTCCCAGGGAAAAGGATTTAATTTGGAAGTTCATTGGTCAAACAAAGGGGAGCAGGAGAATAAACCTACAGGACCGCCAACTGCCAAATGAACAGTCGGATATCAGTTGACAAAGAAAGTGATTCTTTTGAAACCGGTTCTGAATTTCAGAAAAAATAGATGGGGTGAGTTAAAAAAATCCAATTCATTCAATAGTACTTAATAACTTTTGCAATTTATAAACGAGTTTGGTAAAATGTTTTTATATCTCACCTCATAAAGTTACGAGCTTTCACAGTACCAGTTTCAAAAGTATGATTTTACTTCCATCTTCAGTCAAACTCCAACTGTCGAAATTTTGTTATTAACACCATCTTCTGAACTGCCATCTTGTGTCGATTTTATGAACTTGGAGATCAAATTATTATTTTTGGGAATATCAAAATTCATGGCTCCATATGTATTCTTCTGAACGTATATCTTTTCCCAAACTGTTAATTCCAACAGCCTCTCTAAATGTTTGAAAATTTTAGTTTCTCTTCCAATTTTATGAATCTGTAGTAAACTATGATGTGCAATTACTGATTTTTCATTTTCACCATTTTTAATATTTCTAAAGTGTTCTTTTATGAGTTTTCTAAATTCCTTTTATTGCAACTAATTTAGTAAATTCTAGATTTTTTACTATCTGGGACATTAGCTTTTTTACTAGTTATTATCCAGACTAAATTTGATAATCGGTGCTAATGTAATATTGAAGTTGTTAAATATTTTTTTAATTGTCTGTGTGTTCGAGGATGGTAAGTAATTTTCATGAATTGTTTCTTTTCTTTTGAATCAGGTTATAGAGGGGTTTATTCTTTAAGTTATTTACTTTTTTATTATTATCTTCTTTCCAAAACCATTTAACATAGCTGTTTTTCAAATGTGATTGTATTCTTTCTTAAAATGTTCTTCACTTAATGGGATGTTTGTTAATCTGTAATACAAATTAGACAGTACAACTGTCACAGGATTGATGATCGGGGCAAGAGGTACCATACCAGGATTCTTAGCTAAATATTGGAATTCCTTATATTTGGACGGAGTGTATCTTTCTAAAATTGCCATCGCTGCCATTAGAGGATCAATTTAAAATTTAAGAAACCATCTTTACAAAATTTCTACTTTATAGAATATACTTCAATTACTATTTAAAATTTTTAAATATATTTACAAAATGTATTTCATCAATTTCAAAAATTAATTATCCACATTACTTTGTCCTTGTGGCAAACCTCTAATGAGGAATATTTTATGTAATAATAAAAAACTGTTGAATATTGCTTGTTTATGAGCAATATGATTAAAACCTGAAGATTTAATGTAATTTTCCATGTGGTATCTTTCCTATGTACATTGAATTCAATCTTTTGTTGATGTTCCAAATTATATTCAGGTCTAAAAATTGTTTTGCTTATTTTTCTCCAATTCCATTATGTTGTTGTTGTTGTTGTTTTCTAATGGCGAGATTTGACGCTCAAGTCATTTTCTCTCTGGCTTCCCAGTACAAGCGAACAAGGTCCTTAGAGTGTTGTGCAGTTGGATTTAAAGCTGGACAGACTAGAAGGTTGTGTTTGTCCATGATCAGGTCCGGGTCTTTGCATATGACACATCTGTCGGATTGGAAAACGTTTATTCTGTGGAGGTGGTGAGCCAGGCAGTCGTGTCCTGGCATCAGTCTGAATTTTGCTACTGCTTCCTTGCGGCATTTATATTTTATTTCTGTGTATAGCTCATCAATTTTTTCCCATGATTTCCCTCTGGCTGTTGCAATGTTTTCTTTCATGTTTTCCATTTGGAATGCTTTCTTAATTTCTTCGATCTTTCTGTGGAGGTTCGAATTGGGGTGGGTTGTTATCTGTATTTTGGTACCCTTTTTGGCAAGTCCATCAGCTATTTCATTGCCAACTATTCTGATGTGTGAGGGTATCCACTGGAAGGCTATTAATTTATTTTGGTTGTTGAGGTATTTCAGAAGTTTACGGCATTCCAAGATGGTTTAATTTTCTGGTGTTTGGTTGGAGGTTATTGTTTGTATAGTGGCCTTAGAGTCTGCCAGAATAACAGCTTTTGTAAACATTTTTGTTCGGAATAGGAGGTTGTGGAGTGCTACTTCTATGGCTTTTACTTCACCATCGAAGGCTGTATTGCTTGTGCCTACTGCAACATACTGACTAAACAGATGAGAGTAGATTCCTGCACCAGCATTTTCACTCTTGGTTTTGGAGCCATCAGTGAACACTCTTAGCCAATTCCATTATTACAACCTGGATTATTACAGGTTGTAGGGTAGCGTTGCAAATGGGTCATTATTCTAAAATCGTTCAATATATATTTTATTGACCTTGACTCGAGCGGTTATGAGGCTATCATTCATGAGAATGAAAGTTCTATATTTACATCCTAATGGAACATCCATTGGATATAATGAAGACATCTGTACTTTGGAACATTTAAAGGTTCATATAATATAGGAAAACACCATAAAACAAAAACAGCTTTATTTAGAATACCAACATCACAAGCTATTAAAAACACCGACATCAGATAAGCCATATTCAAACCAAACAATTAATACTTAAACGTAAGACCATTCATTACTTGGGTTGAGAGCTATCATAACGTCATATTTGAAGGTGCCAAATTTGAATCCTGCCTTACTATTAACATGAGAGAGCTTATTTATTCAACTGTAGTTTGTCTAAATGTTTTATTTAGTAAGATGTTGAGTTAGTTATTTCAACTTCACTTTTTATTTCGACCTAAGGTATTTTTATATTATAGGTATATTTTCTTATTTTTCATTAACATCTAATCAAATTGAATATTACTTTAGTTTTTATCTTAAACTTTATATTTTTGAAGTTTATTATCGGCCATAGTGATAGGAATTAACAATTTTTGGTGAAATTAAAGGTTTCTTACCTCTCCTCATATAAATTTTCTAAGTAGATCGCGATTTTGAGACCACAACGGTCTCATCGTTGTGGTCTCGAAAGCACGATCTACTCTTCCAATTGACATAACATCCGTCGCCAAGCAAGTGCTGATGATGAGACCTTTGTGGTCTCGAAATCACGATATACTTAGATAATTTATATGAGGAAAGGTAAGAAACATTTAATTTCACCATAAATTAAACCTCATAGTGATTAATTCCTATAAAAGTTAAATTAACAATTATACTCACACATGAAGAGGGAAGTATTCATGGTCCAAGGGAAGCTGTAGTGAATACTTCTGTTTCTGCTTTCAGACTGCCATTTGTCTAAAAGTTACGAGTATATATTTGATTTTTTTTTTCTCTTTCTTATTTCCAAATTTGTAGGAACCCCAGTTTTCTCTGAGTCTTTCGAGATTTTCCTGAACTTTCTAGATTGCCTAAATGTGTGATATAAGTCTGGTCTTTTCATTACCAAACTGTTTACTGCTTTATATAATCACGTTTTGCCATTGTTTATTGGTTTATAATATCTTACATAAGTGTGTTTTTCACAGTGTTCAAAATAGTATTTTGTCACACTTGTAAATATCCAGGTTTGGTTTGGACAACAACCAGCATATTTTATTATAAAATTTTATCTGTTTATTATTACTTATATAAATGTAAAGCCCTTTGTATGGACTTTAAGTATGATTATTTACTTTATCTCTTTAGGCACGATTAATAAGTATATTTCTTTATGTACGATTAATAATTAAGTTTTTTATTATTATTTCCCTTTTAAGTATGACCAATTGTTACATTCATAGTCAGTTTCACAGATTCATGTTGAAAATAATCAAATCCCATTTTTGGACCGCTATTCAGCTATTGTTACCAGTATACTGTTTTAAAAATTAATCCTGTTTATGATGTAGTGTGTGTTTTATTGGAAACACTTTTTCACAAAGGAAAGATGGAGATAAAAAAAGAAGTTTTAAATTGGGTCTTTCCTACTGAATCTCTACAAATATTTAATTAAAATTACAGTGGGAGGAAACACTATGAGGTATTTATATTAATAAATGAGTTGGAGAAAATGCTTTAACATCTCACCTCACAAAGTTGCATGTATTCACGATACTGGTTTAAAAAAAATATAGTATTACTTCCATCTTCAGTCATATTCCAACTGCCGAAATTTCGCCATTAACATCATCTTCTGAACTGCCATCTGGTATCGATTTTATGAATTTGGAGATTAAATTATTCTTGTCGGAGATATCGAAATTCATTGCTTTATATTTATTCTTCTGAATGTATATCTTTTCCCAAATTGTTAATTCCAAAGGTTTCTCCAAATGTTTCAAAAGTTTAGTGTCCTTTCCGATTTTATGATTTTCTAGCAAACTATGAGCTGCAATTGCTGATTTTTCAATTCATCACCATTTTTAATATTTCTAAGGTGTTCTTTTGTACAAATTTCTAAATTCCTTTTAGTTTTTCCTATATATCCTTTATTGCAGTTATTGCAACTGGTTTCATAAATTCCAGATTTTTTACCATCTGGGACATAAACTTTCTTATTAGTTACTAGTAGATTATCTAGGCTAAATCTGTTAATCGTGCTAATGTAATATCAAATTTGTTAAATATTTGTTTGAAATTTCCTGTGTGTTTCAGGATGGTAAGTAATTTTCTTGAAATGTTTCTTTTCTTTTGAATCAGGTTGTAGGGTGGTGTATTCCTTAATATTTTTTTGTTATTTGAATCTCTTTAACTTATTTATTATTATCTCCTTTCCAAAACCATTTGACATAGCAATGTTTAAAAATGTGATTGAATTCTTTCTTAAAAATTTTCTTCACTTAAAGTGATGTGAAGAAAATTTTAAGAAAGAATACAATCACATTTTAAAAATTGCTATGTCAAATGATTTTGGAAAGGAGATAATGATATATAAGTTAAAGAGATTCAAACAACAAAAGAGACTTAAAGAATACACCACCCTACAACCTGATTCAAAAGAAAAGAAACATTTCAAGAAAGAAACATTCAGAAAATTACTTACCATCCTGAAACACACAGGAAATAAAAAAAAATTTAACAAATTTGATATTACATTAGCACCGATTAACAAATTTAGCCTAGATAATCTACTAGTAACTAATAAGAAAGTTTATGTCCCAGATGGTAAAAAATCTGGAATTTACGAAACCAGTTGCAATAACTGCAATAAAGGATATATAGGAAAAACTAAAAGAAATTTAGAAATTTGTACAAAAGAACACCTTAGAAATATTAAAAATGGTGAAATTGAAAAATCGGCAATTGCAGCTCATAGTTTGCTAGAAAATCATAAAATCGGAAAGGACACTAAACTTTTGAAACATTTGGAGAAACCTTTGGAATTAACAATTTGGGAAAAGATATACATTCAGAAGAATAAATATAAAGCAATGAATTTCGATATCCCCGACGAGAATAATTTAATCTCCAAGTTCATAAAATCGACACCTGATGGCAGTTCAGAAGATGATGTTAACGACGAAATTTCGGCAGTTGGAATATGACTGAAGATGGAAGTAATACTATATTTTTTAAACCGGTATCGTGAAGACACGCAACTTTGTGAGGTGAGATGTTAAAACATTTTCTCCAACTCATTTATTAACTCTACAAATATGTTGTAGAAAGAAGCTAAATATTCAGGTAAATGCTATAATTTAGTTTAAAACGATCTTGATTTAAGGAATTTCCTTGACTGCGCTCCTCTCAAACTCTACAGAAATTGTTTTGTGTTTAGGATATTTTTTAACAATAGATTCAACTTTTGGAATAGGGAGCACTTCTACTGCAGTTAACATAGGTATTCCCTTTCCAAGAAGATATCGCCAACAAGGTGGCAGCCATGAAGGAACAAAGGATGAATTTGACATACAAGATATATATGAATTTAATAATAAATAAGGTAAGTATGTGTGCAAATAATTTTTCTTACTAGATCTTCACCTAACTTCAAAAGCACGGGTCACCACTGCATGCCTGTAATCATCATAAATGGGAAAAGTGATAAAACGATGGATGGACACACTGACCATGAACAGAATGAAAGCTCTTACATTCATATGAAGAGAGGAATATGTGACAGAGAAAGTCCAGATGTTTCAGAACAGTCTTGTTAACACATATTCGCAGCAGTTTTTGCAGAATTTCATAGTTGAAATAAAATTATACTCGCTCATTAAATTCAATCGAAGGCATATTGTTTTTTATTCAGTTAATTCTATTTCATTTAGCGTAGATAAATTGAGTAAAACATTGCTTACACATAATTGTGTTTTGCTCCTTGCTTTTATCTTTAACCGATCTGTTATTTCTCCCTTTTCTAGTACCAGATCCATTTTCTTTTACTTTCCAAACCAGTCTCCCTTGTCTGACCTCATGTTTTCTTCGACCCTGATAGTATTAGAGTATTCGAGGCTGAAGGGTTAATTTCTGTCTTTCCTATATCTCTTTCTTTTAACCTCGTGAACACTCACCTTGAATGCCCACATAAGCTGCATGTTCAAATGCAGCCCCATTGCAACTTATAGCATAAGTATACAATGGACTCATGTCATCAGCTGTGGCTAGATACACATAATGAAGGATGAATGAAATTTCTTTATTTTATTTATTTTATATGCCCACCCGAAAATTTCCTCGACAAATTCAACTGACAACAGGTTGTTTCTTCATAGTCAGTGACCCAACTAATTTGTTTACATTTACATCACTATTCTTGTTTCAGTCACCGCTCTTAGTACAACTTTATTGTTTTCACACATTTTATTTTTCTTATTTCTGGAAGAGCTAAACTCTCCACTCAAACAGCCAAATATACAGATGCACAGATACATTTTAACAAACCAGTTGCAAAACTAAGATTAATCTGGATGTTGACAAAACATTGAGAGGAAAACACTTCACTGCAAAACTTGTGACAGCTTTTGAGCCTACATTCCTTGTATGATTGCTTGAAAAAAATCAATTCTATTTTTTTCATTATGAGAATTTTTATAAAATTAATAATCAACCAGTATATTACACTTACCGAGGGAGGTTCTACCCCAACCCACCATGAAAGCCTTCTGACCTGCAAACGTGTCAGAGCGTGCAGAAGGTGGCGGTAGACACAGTGGCATCACATAGCGAGATATCCGAGGTGTACGATCCAATACCATAATTGCCAAATCGTTGGTGGTGTATGCATTCATAATGAACTGGGGATGTTCACGTACTTCCACAACATTAAACACCTGCATTGATGATGGTTCATCTTCTCTTGCCAAGTCATAAGCACCAAGCCTCACAGTGAACTGACAATCACTGCACTCTGACCTATTTATAGGAAAAATCATTATCACCTCATATCCAGTCTTTTAATTAAACCGCTTTCAAAAAATAGGTGGTTTCATCTTCAGTCATTTCACAATTTATGTCCAGGAGAACTGCTTCTTCCTCCATCTGTTGTTGGTCTGATGAACTCCAAATCAATTCCCTAGGGATTTCAAAATTCACTAGTTTTTGTTTCTTCTCTTTTTTTAATGTGAATATCTTCCCAAACTGTGAAATATTTTGTTTTTTTATTTGTTTATTTAAATAGCCTTTCTTTCAATTAGATGTTTTTTTGACCAAGCATAAACAGCTTCTGCAGATTATTCCACTTCACCTTTTTTGACACTTCTAAAATGTTCTTTCGCACTGGTTTTTAATTTTTTTATATAAAATCTGTCACAATCCTCGCATTTAATGTGGTAAATTCCCAATTTGTTTTCTTCAATTTTGTCATTTTTGTTAGTTTTAATATTATCCTATTGAGACAATTTTGAAATTTTGAAAATTGTGAAGTTTCTATGAATGGTAAGTGAGTTTCTTGAATTTTATTTTCCTTCTATTTCTTTTGTAAGTTTACTTATATTAATTTATTTGTCTTTTACACTTATTTTTATTTTCTTGTATGATATTTTCTTCAAACTCAATTCTATTCCAACACAAATCATGTATTTTTTTCCTTTTTCATACTTTTTTTCTGGTCATATTCTGTGTGTCTAACTATTGAAGATATAAAGAGTTAATGAGCAAAATTATTGATTCCAGAGGCCTTAATATTCTTATTGTTTTTGTCGTCTTTCCATATATTCCAAAATCTATATTGTTTTCTTCATCTCCTGTCATATTTAGATCAGTTTCTATGGAAAATGTTATAATTCTATTCTGAATATTCAACAGTTTTTAAAGCATCATCTATTCATTTATAACTCACAACAGCAATTACATCATCAAAATATCTGCATGAGGATGTTGGTAGATTATGGATGTTTGTATATTTTGGGTTTGAAACCTTCAAATGGAACTTTTTTTTTTTGTTAAAATTAAGGTTTGAAGAAAATATGGTACTCAAGAAAATAAATAAGTTTAAAAGACAGAAATTAATTAATGAAAGTACACTTTTAAAAGAAATAGAAGGAAATATAAAAATCAATCAATTGAAGCACCACAAGTTTAAAAACAATTTTAAAAAGTTTAACATAAGATTAGCACTTAAGAATGAATATGGCCTCAATAGGATAATTAAAAACAACCAAAATGAAAAAAAATAAATAAAGAAGAAAACAAATCGGGGAATTTGTCAGATCAAATGCAGAGATTGTAACAAAATGTATGTAATGAAAGAAAAAAAAATTGAAAACTAGTTAGAAGGAACACCTTAGGAATGTCAAAAATGGTGAAGTGGAAAAGTCAGCAGTAGCGGTTCATGCTTGGTATGAAAAAAATCTAATTGAAATTAAGGCTACTTTGATTTAGAAAAAAATATAAAAATCAAGAGCTCATGGTTTGGGAAAAAATGTACATACAAAGAAACAAGAAAGAAAAATTAATTAATTTTGAATTCCCAGGGAATTTGATTTGGAGATTTATAGGTCCACCGACAGATGGATGACAGAACATCAGTCATAAAATTACTAATGACGAAACTACCAAGGTTTTTGAAACTGGTTTAATTAGAGGACTGGATACGTGGTGAAGTGTAAATAATTTAAATTTATATCTCAGTTACTGAATATTTGTAAAACAGCTTTAATTATTGTAAAGTAAACATTTTATTTAGACCAATATCAAATTTATTTGTCATTCAGACTCTATAAGGCATTAGTCAGTACAATATAATAAGAAATTATACTTTGTTATTCTTTAAAACTAAGAAAATCTTGTAGAGAATATATCAGATGTCACTAATCATTTGTGTAGTTCTTTATAGAAATGTGGCTTTTGTAATATTTACTAGAAGCAGTTAATTTATTAATATTACGTAAGTGATTTGGAAATTTTTACACCTCACCTCAACAAAAGTATGGATTTCTCACCTACTACAGCCCGACTATTGTTCTTATTAACATTTATTTATTTATTTTTTTACTAGCTAATGCCCGGCGTGCGCTGCTGCACCAAAAGAAATTATGTGTTTTTGCATTTAGTTGAATAAGTAAAAAGAAAAATAAATATAAATTTATATCATTATTATTTTTAGATACTCTGTGCTGAATACCCGACATTGCCCAGGAATCCACACATCCCGATGTACTTGGCATAAATGAGTTGAAAGATAAATTTGTAATTTTGAGTTATCCATAAAAGAATACCCACCGTGCGCTGCTATGCTTGCCCGGGAATCTACTTATCCCGATCCTCTTGGCATCAATGAAAGACAAAAATGGTTATTGTGAGTTATTCATAAGAGAGAAACATATGCTGTTGTGGACTGTTTTATAGAGTTATATGAGGTATTTAATTCTGTGTACAATAATTGTGTATTTGTTATGGTTTAGGCAGTGTAAGCCATTTAAGCTTACAAAAAGCGACATTTTTCATGTTTTTTCACTACAGAAGATAATTTTTAAGGCTGAAGGGCTGAGCATTAAAACTCTCTTATAACCTATAACCTTCCCGGGAAAATCCTGAAGAATTTACAAAAGCCCCATGACAATTGGATGAATGGAATGGCAGCACATACTTGCCTGGGAATCTGCTTATCGCGATCTCCTTGGCATCAATGAAAGACAAAAATGGCTATTGTGTATTATCTGTAAAAGATAAACATATGCTGTCTTGGACTTTTTGTAGTTTTTTTAGATATTCAATTCTGTGTACATTCATTTTGTGTATTTGTTATGGTTTAGGCAGCGTAAGCCATTTAAGGGTAAAAAAAGGGACTTTTTCAGGTTTTACACTATAAAGAGTGTTTATTTAAGGGTTGTAGGAGTTGAGTATCCTAACTCTCTTATAGCCTATGTTCATCCTGGGAATCTCCTGAACATTTGCAAAAAAAACCCATTACAATCGGATCAACAGTATGGCTGTGCATAAAGTATGAACAAACAAACAAACATACATTCATTTTTATATAATAGATTCATCAAAGAATACAAAATGTATGCTAAATTAATGTTTTGTTAGTGCACATTTAGATATGCTTCTGTTTTTACTACTTTGTCATGAAATATCCTAATAACTTAAACATTACGTATGAGACATTCACTTTTTTGCAACATTTTAGGTTTGTATTTTTATATCAGTCTTATTTAGGGAAGACTCCCTTAAGTTTTTTGTTAAACATAGTGATGTAAGCTATGTGAAAAATAGTTTCTTTATTATCAGTACACAGTTTTGAGTATGCTATGTTTGCTTATTTGTAACTATTATTCCATAACTTTGTAAAGGACATATGAGAGTATGTTTTGACTGAGGACAGACCCAATAAATGGAATAAATCTTAAACATGTGAAGCTGAGAATGGAGAGATGCTCAGATACATGTCCAGGTGATATTTGTATATTTTCTTCATAGCGTCACTTCCCATGAATTTTTATAAACTTAAACATTTATTATCTGCATGCAAATAATAACCGATAATTTGTTTTATACACATGTAAATAACATAAATCTAATATTCGTTAATTTAATTTACAAGTTTAGACTTTATAGAAATTATATTATTTATATTTCATGAGAATTAAAAATTGAGGCCATTGAGCAAGTGGAGAGCTTCAAATACTTGGGTTGTACTATCAGTAGTAACATGAAGTGCTGTCAGAGGATAGCAATGGCAAAAGAAGCTTTTAACAAGAAGAGAAACACTTTCTGTGTACCTTTGGCAAAAGAATTATGGAAAGGGCTAGTGAAGTGCTTTGTGTAGAGTGTAACATTGTATGGTGCAGAGACGTTATGAAGGAATGAGGAAAAACAATTGGAAGCTTTTGAGATGTGGATATGGAGAAGGATGGAACATATAAAATGAACGGACAGAATAAAAAATGAAGACATGCTTGACAGAGTGGGTGAAGGAAGAACCATGCTGGAACTCATTTAAGAGGAGAAGAAATTGGATTGGCCACTGGCTAAGAAGAAACTGACTGCTGACGGACGCCCAGGAAGGAATGGTCTACGGAAAGAAAGTTAAGGTAAGGTAAAGTGATCCCACAACAGGCCTCAGGAGGCCTTTGGGGTAGTAGGAGGTTAAGGCTCCCACTTTTTCTAGACAATCGGCACTTGATGTCAGCCGGGTTGTCAGCCCTGCGTGACGGCCGCCTTTACCCCAGAACAAGCGTCTGGTACTCATTTCCGTTAGAGGCTGAGTCGACCCCAGGGCCATAGTGCCGCCAGAGGATTTGGGTCAGTTTAAAAATCCTGACCCCAACGGGACTTGAACCCTCGACCCTCCGGCTTGTAGCTCAGTGCCTTAACCACTACGCTACGGCGTGCCCCACGGAAAGAAAGTTAGAGGCAGAAAAAGACATCAGATGATAGACAATATTAAAATAAATGGTTTGTATGTGGATACAAAAAGAGAGCTGAGTTAAGGAAAGAGTGGAGAATGCTGAGTTTGCAGTGAAAGACCTACTCTTGAGCAGAACACTATGTTTATATTTCCTTCAGTCTGTATAGTAAAGTATCTCAAATAAAAACATAGAAACAAAATATCACTGGTATCGGGTCACAATGAGACATTTTGTACAAAATGTAGTTCCTCTTGGGGTCATCCAGTGTAGTGAACACAACATAAATAGCGCACCGTTAGCCTCATGCTACATGTTTGTAACACTGGTTTTAAACCTCACCTCATGTAAGTGAAGACAGGGAAAATATAACATTATCATGGTTATTATAAGTTATGGCTGTACCTGCACCCGACCGAACAGTGAGCAGCTGTGAGAATACAGGGTGATTACAAATGATTGGAGCGATTTCATGATTTTATGGTAGCTGTAGTATTCGACATATTTTCACGAACTTTTACAGATACATAGAGCAACTTCCCAGGTTTTTTTTGAGATGTTACAGGTGCTCCATATGCTCCCCCTTGGTGATTCTGCAGATATCAAGTCTGTAATCAAGTTCGTCCCATACTCGACGTAACATGTCCCTATTAATTTGTTCAAAGGCATTGATTATGCGAGCTCGCAGTTCTGGTAAGTCTACTGGTAAAGGAGGCACAAACACTGAATCTTTCACATACCCCCAAACAAAAAAATCGCACGGCGTCAAATCGGGGGAGCGTGGAGGCCATGACAACAATTTCTGATCATTCTCTCCACTGCGACCGATCCATCGGTTTGGCAATCTCATGTTTAAAAATTCACGAACATCGTGATGGAAGTGTGGTGGAGCACCATCCTGCTGGTAGATGAAGGTCTCACTGTCGGTCGTCAGCTGCGGCATGAGCCAATTTTCCAGCATGTCCAGGTACACGTGTCCTGTAACGTTCTGCTCGCAGAAGAAAAAAGGGCCATAAACTTTGAACTGAGAAACCGCACAGAACACACTAACTTTTGGGGAGTCGCGAATGTGCTGCACAATAACGCGGGGATTTTCTGTGCCCCAGATTCGCACATTGTGTTTGTTCACTTTGCCATTCACAAAGATGTTGCTTCGTCACTGAAGACAAGTTTTCACAAAAACCATCCTCATCCATAAACTGCTGCATTTGTGTACAAAATTCAAACCGACTCACTTTGTCAATGGGCGTAAGGGCTTGTAGAAATTGCAAGTGGTAAGGTTTATGCTTCAATCTTTTCCGCAAGATCTTCCAAACGGTCGGTTGTGGAATGTTCAGCTCTCTGCTCGCTTTTCGTGTTGATTTCTGTGGGCTACGTGTGAAACTCATCCGCACACTCTCAACTTTTCTTCACTCACTGAAGGACGACCCGTTGATTTCCTTTTACAGAGGCATCCTGTAGCTTTAAATTGCGCATACCATCGCCGAATGGAGTTGGCACTCGGTGCATCTTTCTCGAACTTCGTTCTGAAGTGTCGTTGCACAGTTATCACAGATTGAGTTGAATGAAATTCAAGCACAGCATATGCTTTCTCCTCGCCTGTCGCCATCTTTGATAACTGCTGCGCTCTCTCGGTTTAAAGCTGAAACACGGCTGCGAGAGAAAACAAAAAAAAACCTTATGAGTTTTTATACATAACTTTAAAGTTCTGTGAAGATATGTCAAATAAGATCGCTACAATAAAATCATGAAATCGCTCCAATCATTTGTAATCACCGTGTATGTCGTGTTCCTATAAGTGATCCTCCACATCTGAAAATGTATTGTGTTCTATTCTGTTTGTTTTGGAAAAAAATGGCAGCCATCCAAGGCCACCTCCCAGGCAATGACTCCTCTCCACCCACAATTCGGAATGTAGAAACTATAGGTTGACCACATTCTGAAACATTAAACAAAATTTGTAAATATATTTAGTTTTTGATGTATTTATTATTGTTTTAATACTTCTCACTGAAGGACAAATTATATCTAAGGTTAAAAATATATGTCTAGGCTGGTATTTGAACCCAGGACCTTTGGCTCTCTATATCCGGCCAGAGTCAATGGATTTTTAAGACATAAGAAAGGAGGGCTCTCGGCTTAATTTATCAGCCTTGCCACATCCACATTTTAATGAGCTTAGCTGAGCAATTTAATTAAATAATAGCAAGTAATATGATATTAGCAATGGTTACAGGAAGTAAGTCAAAAATAACATTTATGAGGTAATTTACAATTTATAAAATCAATTGGTTAAATGTTTTTTCCATCTCATCTCAAAGTTGCGTGTTTTCACAGTGCGAGTTTGACTGATGATGGAGGCAAAGACCTTTGAAACTTTATTGTGAAAAAATGGAACTTTATATGGTGAGACTTAAAAACTTAATTTTATAAATTGTTTACATTTCTTAATTATTATGGAGTATTAGAATAAAATAGGAATATACAATTGTACGGAACTCATTTGGGTCTTATTTAAAGATTGGAAGAAGCGAACAATTTAGAACTAATCAGCAAAAAATTAATTTCCAAAATCTAAATTTTATAGATTCTTTAATAATTCACTTTTTACCGACATTTTCAATCATTCCTTAAAAGCCAAGATCGGCAAATACGTCTAGGCATAATTCGTATTAATGGTTGTATTTGATCGAATCCCCCAATTAAGATTTGAAGCTTATTTTTATACTGGAATACGAGTACAAAATACAAACATCAATATCCAATGACTTGGAAGCAGATCTAAGTAAGATTCCTTATGGTAAATACAACAAAAATTTTATGATCCATTTTGAGTTTCAATTCAATTTTTTCTCTGAAAAAAAATGCATTACATTACGCTGATGACTAGAGGCCGGA